>OU795042.1:2314575-2559800 GCA_917208275.1 Patella pellucida | reverse complement strand
ACCGGAAGTAACGTGTCTTAAACCGGTGGTTACGTGTCTAAGACCGGTAATAGCTTGTCTCAAATTCGTAGTAACGTAGTCCAGCCCGTAATCATTTTCTCTGCCACGATATAATTTTGTATAACATGTTTGTGTAAATAATTACAGTGTATTGAGGAAATTAACGTCTTGTTTGAATTCAACTGTTGGCGGCTGTGAAGCGGCTACACAAATCCGCCAGAGAAGTGCCATTTTGTCTTCAACGTACATCTGTAATAACCAAAGAGGTATGACGAAATTTATAAAGTTATACTTATGATAGTTTATACATGATATAGGCTACATACAGTAAAATATACACATAGTGGCAAACACATAGTAATACACACATAGTGATATACACATAGTAATATACACATAGTAATATACACATAGTAATATACACATAGTAATATACACATAGTGATATACACATATAGATATACACATAGTAATATACACATAGTGATATACACATAGTAATATACACATAGTAATGTACACATAGTAATATACACATAGTAATATACACATAGTGATATACACATAGTAATATACACATATAGATATACACATAGTAATATACACATAGTGATATACACATAGTAATATACACATAGTAATATACACATAGTAATATACACATAGTAATAAACCCATAGTAATATACACATAGTGATATACACATAGTAATATACACATAGTGATATACACATAGTAATATACACATAGTGATATACACATAGTGACATACACATAGTAATACACACATAGTAACACACACATAGTAATATACACATAGTAATATACACATAGTGATATACACATAGTAATATACACATAGTAATATACACATAGTGATATACACATAGTCATATACACATAGTAATATACATATAGTAATATACACATAGTAATATACACATAGTAATATACACATAGTAATATACATATAGTAATATACATATAGTAATATACACATAGTAATATACACATAGTAATATACATATAGTGATATACACATAATGATATACACATAATGATATACACATATAGTAATATACACATAGTGATATACACATAGTGATATACACATAGTAATATACACATAGTGATATACACACATAGTAATACACACATAGTAATATACACATAGTAATATACACATAGTAATATACACATAGTAATATACACATAGTGATATACACATAGTGATATACACATAGTAATATACACATAGTAATATACACATAGTAATATACACATAGAAATATACACATAGTAATATATACACATAGTAATATATACACATAGTGATATACACATAGTGATATACACATAGTGATATACACATAGTAATATACACATAGTAATATACATATAGTAATATACATATAGTAATATACACATAGTAATATACACATAGTAATATACATATAGTGATATACACATAGTAATATACACACAGTAATATACACAGAGTAATATACATATAGTAATATACACATAGTAATATACACATAGTGATATACACATAGTGATATACACATAGTTATATACACATAGTAATATACACATAGTAATATACACATAGTAATATACACATAGTAATATACACATAGTAATATACACATAGTAATAATCATATTGCATTTATCAACAGCGTATAGAGAATCTGTGTCCTGTTTCTTCAAAGATCAAACCACTTCCGCCCTAGAATTATGTTCTGATGATCTGGAATACAACGTGGATGACATGGGATGTGGGTATGTTGATTTTATATACACTTCTTTGTAACATTCAAATTTTATACGGAACGAAATACTGAACTGTGTATTTCAAGGTGGATTATCGCCTACTTTGAAAAGTATTATACGGAACGAAATACTGATCTGGTTTTTTAAAAGTGGATAATCGCCTACTTAGAATAATATTGCCAGTTGGCAGCAGAGATGTAGTGTTTAGCTAAATTGAAAATCTTTCACTTTTGACTATTGAAATCCCGGTTTGAACGCTTGTACGAGTCAGTTAGAAAAATAGGTGCAGCACCTCACTAAAAGCTCAGTCAGAGTAAACAAAATTCCACGGCATAATATTTGCATTTTCATTGAACAAATACCCAAGGGTGTTCAGAAGTGCACAAATGAAAATCTTCTATAGACTAAATTCGAAATGAAAGAAAACAAATATGTAAAGTTTATTTATTAGCATGAATTAAATTTGATATTTAAGCAAAACATGATTTATGTATTCACAGGAGTTTCCCAGTGTTTAAGCAGTGTACAATCGATGCCATTGCCACTAATTGTCAACCGGAAGCTGTGGTAACTATGCGCGCCATATTAGACACAAACACGTCACCAAAACTTGATGCAATGGGTTGTCCCGTTGAAGGTAATCTTAATACTACTTCTTATTCGAGTGTTTCACATAGATAGAAAAAAACATTTTCTTAAGTATTTCATTTAAATTGCAAACAAATTGTTGTGGGTTTTTTTTTAATTAAGTAATTTATATTGCAAACAAATTTTTAGCTTTTTTAATTCAGTTATTCATATTGCAAACAAATTGTTGGGTTTTTTTGAGAAATTTACACAGCCAGAAAATTGTTGTTGTATTTCCGTTGTTCACATAGCTAACAAATTGTTGTTTAATTTGAGTAATAAAATATTTCTCAGCATCTACAAGAGAGGTCTGAAGTTTGATTTTCTTTCGGGAAATGGGTGGTTGTTCGTGTTTAAAGCTATTTCGAATTTTGTCCGCATAGTGAATATACGTTAAATCTTTAATGTGCACGAAAATTGAAAAACGGCCACTAAGCAAACCATTTCTTAGAAAGTTACATTTTTGGATAGCCGTAGACATTGTTGACCAGATAGCAGATCAAGGCTGTCGAAGTTGATAACTTATTTTTGGGGTGCAAATTGGAAAGTTTAAATTATATTTTTGATAACCGACATCTATCCAATTCCAACGAAACTGTGCCGTTATTATTGTTTTGGTGATAATTTTCTGCATTTTCTAAAATGTTTATTTTTTGGAATTATACAATTCTAATTATATTCCAACGATATATGTTTTGTTGTGAAACTTAAAATTTGATTTTCGTTATTTTTTGCAATTTAGTCAAATTGCGTGCCAGTTTGATCTCGGCGACAGTACAGTGTGGGTGTGTTATGTGCCAGGACCTATGATTGGACAACGCTAATTAGTCACGTGTAAACACAACAAGCGTAAAAGTACGGGAACTGCCCAGGTTAGATGTTGTAAAACTCGCGGCCGTTGCTTCAGGAACATGAATGTATGGCGTGTCATTGGCCAAGTCGGAGCAAAACAGGGGAACATTAAATCAAATTTCATTTCGGTACCAACATTACCAACATTTAAGGGGGGGGGGGTAAGATTGTGCAGGATGATCAAGTCTAAAATGAAAAAGTAGCGTCGATTTATCAAGACGTCTGACGTGTTATGTTTTGTTGATTGGTTTGATAATACATATACATGACGTATTACCTTTCAGACACAACAACGTCATCAACTACTCAAACACCGACTACGTCATCGAATACACAAAAACTAACTACGTCATCAACTAGAACAACCACCATGACCATGCGCAGCAGTACAGAGGGAGCTGGGGAAGCGAAACAAGATGACGACGAGACAGGAACAGGTACAGGGAATGCTGGTCAGGGTAATAGCGCAAATTATCACGTGATTGATTTTTATTTACTGTTACTTATTCCTCAGTTCATATTACTATGTGTTCTTTAAACTAAAGTAAATTTAATTAAAAAAACAACACAACTGGAAAATTGAATATTTTAAAAAAAAAATCGTTATAAAATTCATACAAAAAGTTCAATTGAAACCAAATAGCTTATTTTTTTTCTTTTTTTATAATATGAATGGAAAACGTTATCAAAATTAGAAAATGTTAAATTGAAACCAATTTGAATAACTTAGAATGGTTAGGTGATGTAAGCAAAACATTTTAGGGAATTTAAAAGAGGTTAAATTGAAAATAAATTGAATGGCGTAATTTTTGGCTTTGATAATATATTAGGAAAATTTTCTCGGCGAATTCAAAAAACTTAAATAGCATGAATTAAGTTGGAGTTAATTATCGAATTTATTAGTAGAGTTAGTTTTTTTTAATTTTTAAATTAACTGAAATTGATTGGAGTTCCTTGTAGACTTTCATTCTAGTATTGGGTTGGGGTGTATCATCAAATTTAATTAGATTTGATTGTTGAAACTAATTGGAGTTAATTATATAATTTTAGAGGAATTAATTATATAATTTAAGATCAGTTAATCATATAATTTAAGATCAGAAGTCCATAGACAAATTTATCAGCATTTAAGGAATAAAACAAATAAACTTATAAAAACTGCTAAATATGATTTCATTCGAGAATCAATACAGAACAGTGCTGGTAATACCAAAGAAACATTTAACATTGTGAATAAATTGCTTAAACCACCAACCAAGCGAAACCTCCCATCTGTTCCGAACACTGAAGAACTTGCAGAGAACTTTTCCTCATTCTTTACCAATAAAGTAGAAACCATACGTAAAACCTTAGATGATAATATAACACACGACCGAGTAGGTGACGCTTCCATTTTCAGTGGTGTTTGCTTGGGGTCCTTTGCTCCGACATCCACAGAAGAGATAAAGAAGGTCATTTGCTCATCAGCTACCAAATCCTGCCGCCTCGACCCTATCCCAACGTGGCTTCTGAAAAAATGTCTTGATGAACTGCTTCCCTTTATTACGACTATTATCAACACATCTATGAGAACAGCTGACTTTCCCCCAATTGTTAAACACGCCGTTGTCACACCACTTTTAAAAAAACCCACACTAGACCAAGAAATTCTGAAAAACTATAGACCCATTTCCAACTTATCATTTTTATCAAAACTAATTGAGAAGATAGTCTCATGTAGATTGAAAACCCACATCAAGTGTCAAAGCATCGACAACACATTCCAATCTGCCTACAAGTCATACCATAGTACAGAAACAGCTTTGCTTCGAGTATACAATGACGTCTTGTGTCACATCGATAATAAAAACAGCGTATATCTTCTCCTACTTGACTTGAGCGCGGCTTTTGACACGGTCGATCATGAACTCCTACTGGACCGACTAGAGTTCCGTTTCGGAGTCTCAGACACAGCGCTGCACTGGTTCAGATCTTACCTGACCCAAAGAACACAGTCTATATCTGTCAACGGAATTCAGTCAAATGTCACTGTCCTAAAATATGGAGTACCACAAGGCTCCGTTCTCGGACCATTATTATTCACCGCATATACGTCTCCCTTAAGCGAAATCATTACAAATCACGGCCTCGACTTCCACCTGTACGCTGATGATACACAGCTGTACATCGCACTTAAACCATCCACTGAACCATTTGAAAAAGCCAAACTGGAGAACTGTGTGGCTGAAATTCGTCACTGGATGAAATCAAACCTGTTAAAACTAAATGACGATAAGACCGAACTTATAAAACTTGGAACAAAGAATATTTTAAATCAAATAGGCGAAGACGGCATTAATATCGGAGACTGTGCTATACCCCCCAGTAAAACGGTTAAAAATCTTGGAGTCACATTTGACAGCACTCTTTCAAGCAAGATCATATATCAGCCGTAACCAAATCCTGTAACTTCCATATCTACCAAATTGGCAAAATCAGAAAATACCTAAACCTCGAAACAACGAAACTCCTAGTAAATGCATTGATCACCTCAAAATTAGATTATTGTAACTCACTTCTCATCAATCTTCCGCCAAAATCCCTTCGACCATTAAAACTTATTCAGCACAAAGCAGCAAGAATTGTTTCCCGATCAAAACCGTTCACCAGTATTACACCTGTACTTAAAGAACTGCACTGGTTGCCCTTAGAGTATCGCATTAATTTCAAAATCTTATGTTTCACATACTGTTCCCTCTACTCTACTGAATTCCCTGAATACATATCCACACTTCTCAATCAATACCAACCAACTAGAAGCCTTCGCTCAGAGAACCAGAACCTATTAGTTGTACCAAAAGTAAAAAGTAATCTTGGTCTCCGAAGTTTCAAAGTGGCTGCTCCGAAACTATGGAATGAGCTTCCACTTGAATTGAAAAGTGCAGATAACATAAACATTTTCAAAAAGAAACTAAAAACTCACTTTTTTAATGAAGCCTTCGTGATACCCCGTTGCGATTTTTAAACTTTTTTCCCACGCCATTATGAATATTGTAACAGCGCACCAGAGCAGCTAATCTAGCTGGATGTTGGCGCTCTATAAATGTCCATTATTATTATTATTATTATCAGTTATCAGAGGAAATAATTATATAATTTAAGAGGAGTTAATAATATAATGTCAGAGGAGTAAATTATATAATTTAATTTCTGCTTTGTTATTAATTTAGATAACCGAACATACCTTATAAGGGCGATAAAATAATTCTATATTTTATAAAAGACACTTTGTGTGCTACTGGTTCAAATTCTTACCATATACAAACATTCTACCACGGAGACTTGAAATGTAATTCGTAATTTTCTTTTAATTCATATAAAAAAACGGAATATTTTTGGATTGTTATTTTTTTAGAGATGCTATTTATTTTATTAAATATTTTAAAGCATTTGCGTGAAAAATTATTGTTTATTAAAGCCCCAATAGCACTCTTGTTGTAACTGATTAATATGTTCCAATCTTTATTCTGGTCAACAATTTGTACTATTTTACAATATTCCAATAAATGATACAAATTTCATCTTAACACACCTAATTTTAAAAATTGAAATTTTTTAACCACATGCCGTTACATGGTTTGAAAACACTTACGTAAGCACTTTCAAATGCAACCTGGATTTAAACATATTTTCAAACCCTCTGGACAAGTAGGATAGGTTGTAATGGATAATTTACACAACAGGTAGTTAGAATAAGGCTAATTTATTTTTTCGGAACCCGTCAAGCCAGTAAGAGTGTTATTGTCCCTTTAAGCATGGATGCTATCACCTACGTCAGATTTAATTTACTGTCATGTCATTGGCTTAGAGGTAAAGCAATCGACCAATAATAAAGCATCTTATTTCAAGGGATTTACAAAGGCAATGCTGCTTTAAAAGTAGGGGTTTTTAGTCTGCGATATCAACATGGTTGAAAGTGGACGTAAATCGTGGATAAGCTAGACTGTAGAGTATATATTGTTACCAATGGGCGTCCTCGCTAGAGATAAAGGGACATAACTCATAGGCAAGGCGGTCCCACGTGACCTAATTGTTAACCCTATAGCACGGTTTTCCTGTACATTCATTACGAACTCATGTGTTGACAAACGTTAGTTTTTGTCGTTAATATGGAATTTAATACTGATACGGTTCTCTTACCATCGATAAGGTCACGTGGAACCGAGTTGTTACTAGCGACACCTGGTGGGAATTCCTTCAGCGAGGACTCCCATTGTTTATTATATTTGTATATTTTGTAAGAATAAATTATGTTCTATTTTTATCACTCGTCTCACTGCCAAACTTCTTATGTTTTCTAATGATGAAGATTTTGTTACCTAAAGATTTAAATTATATCAACTATTTTTAAAATAAATATTTTATTTTTGTTAATGTTTTTTTTTTTTCCTTTGATACTGTGTTTTTTTGTAATATATAGGGTAATTCTGGAAAGGTTAAGAGGGTGGTACACATTGGGGGGGGGGGGGGTAAATGCGGTTAAACGTCAACTGGAAACAATCTAGATGAACTGGAACCCTAACCAGGAGATTCCGGAGACAAATCCCAGTGTCGGCCCATTTCAGAATGCTTATCTTGCTTGTAATTCAGGTTGGAGGACCGTATAAGACAATCGCGACTTGCATGGGTGATAAGAGGGTGGTACACATTTGGGGGAGGGGGTAAATGGAAACAAACGATCAACTGGATGAACTGATACCCTAACCAGGAGATTCCGGAGACAAATCCAAGTGATGTCCCAGAAGGTTCCCCAGAATCTTTCAGAATGCTTATCTTGCTTGTAATTCAGGTTGGAGGACCGAACAAGACAATCGCGACTTGCATGGGTGATAAGAGGGTGGTACACATTAGGGGGGGGGGGGTAAATGGGGTTCAACGTCAACTGGAAACAAACTAGATGAACTGGAACCCTAACCAGGAGATTTCGGTAACAGATCCCAGTGATGGCCCAGAAGGTTCCCAAGAATCTTTCAGAATGTTTATCTTGCTTGTAATTCAGGTTGGAGGACCGAAGAAGACAATCGCGACTTGCATGGGTGATAAACGTGTTATTCAGGTCTCCTGATCTTCCATATGAGGGTCGGGGGTTGAGTAAATTGGGTTTAACGTCCACTATGTAATTTGATCTCAAATGATTCGCTTGCGCGTGAGGGTCTTTAGCAGTGGGAGGAAACAGAAGTACCCGGAGGAATCGAAACCACTCCACTTGACTTAGTGCAGACCGAACAAGACAATTGCGGCTTGCAAAGATGACAAACATCCCTACCACCTCTCCCCCCCCCCCTGCGGACGTATTACGCCGCGTCAAATGATATATACAGAGAGAGAGAGAGGGAGGGGGGAAACACTTACGGTTAATTTCAAATAACATTTACAGGACCGACCCAAAATTTTAACGCGTAAGTTCAAATGAATAAATGAATTGAAATAGCGTTTAATGTCCTGTTGTGCTGTGTTCTGTTACGACTGGGCTAATGAAGACGGGCATACAACATACATTGAGCTATGAGGGAAATTTTGCCTGGCAGCGGCACTACGGCCTACTCTTATATTGAAATCCAACTGTCAGGGGGTTTGGGGTTTTACGTGCACGTCAATATGTACTCCAGACCTAGGTTTGTCGTCCCATCCAAAAGACTAGATAGTTGTCCCTTGTCAGACCCTGCGCCCTACATCACTGACAAGGAGGACCCATGCCGGAAAATCCCCGATGAACTTTCTCAGCCACAATCGATCGAACAATCACAATGGCCCCCGACACGAATGACCCGCGGAACTGTTGGTGTGGTTTGAAAGCGAGTGTTGAAATCCCCATGGTAATGAGTTTAGGAAAGCCGTGTCAATTAAATGTACGGTTAAAAAAAGCTTCCTATATTATTTTAAACTGCGGAAATGTCCAATATGAAAATGTCCATAACAGGGTAATGAAGTGTGACGTTTGAAAATGTGACAATGGTAATGAAGTGTGACGTTGGAAAATGTGACCGGAAAGCGGCGCTACGGTCAATTCCCCGTGCATGACTAGATGCTTGCCAGGCCCTTCGTCCTGCATCACTGACAACTGGAAACCCCTCCGGAAGCTTCCTAGGAACTTCTAGGCCCTAACTGGGGATCTCGAAGACGAATAGGCTGAAAGGAATCTGTTCAGGTAAAATGACACGTCATGGCACATTGTTTGTCTTATTTAATCAAGTTCTTGCAGAAAAGCAGAAGGTTAAACCAAATTTCATTTTATTATCGAAAGCATTATATTTAATTTAGATTACATTGCGACCACTCTTTCAATAATACAAGCAATCCTAACCCTTAACAAGATTAGAAGACAACACAAAACACAACTGGCTCTGTTCTTTTTCGTTCATTGCTCACCATTAATCGCCTGTATTCGCTTTAAAACAACTACACCCTCTATAATTCGCTGAAACGTAGCAAAAAAGGGCAAATCTTTTTGTTTTCTGTCCAATTCGTTTGGTGTTATTTGGTTGTTATTTGTAAGTTTATGTTAGCGACATTAACAAACAAATAATAATGGGATAAACATATCTACAACAAGATAAACAATGAATTGGTTGGGGTTTTTTTGTGTGTTTTTATTCGAAAAGTGGGTACATTGGCATGCGACCGTAACTGTCAAACAAGTAACTATAGCAACACTAATCTGTTTATGTTTATACTTGAAATCAGTGTCCATAGACAAAAGACAACTTAGACGTATTAAGTTGTTTAATTTGCGATAAGCATCCGATAGTATTATGTCTAAATCTTATCTTCTTAGAGATCATTGTTAATCAAATGAAAAGTAATTCTGTAAACTCCATAATTCGATCAAAAGCTTTCTTTTGGTCCGGTAATAAGATGTTGGTACTAGCTTTATTTGTATGAAACATGGGAGGGAAAACAATGTCGTATCAAGCGGTTTATATCAATATTTAAAGGGACGATAACACTCTTGCTGACTTGACAGGTCCAGAAAAAATAGCCTTATTCTAACTACTAGATGTTTAAGTGTCCTACCTGTTGTGTAAATTATCCATTACATCCTATGTTACTTGTCCCGAAGGTTCGAAAATATTTTTAAATCCAAGTTGCATTTGAAAGTGTTTACGTAAAGCTTTTCAAACCATGTTCTCACCATGTAGTTAATTTTTTCCATTTTTTTATATTCGGTGTGTTAAGATGAAATTCGTATTATCAATTAATTGGAATATTGTAAAATAGTACAAATTGTTGACCATAATAATGATTGGAACATATTATTCAGTTACAACAAGAGTGGTATTGGGGCATATTATTTAGTTACAGCAAAAGTGGTATTGGGGCATATTATTCAGTTACAACAAGAGTGGTATTGGGGCATATTATTCAGTTACAGCAAAAGTGGTATTGGGGCATATTATTCAGTTACAGCAAACGTGGTATTGGGGCATATTATTCAGTTACAACAAAAGTGGTATTGGGGCAAATTATTCAGTTACAACAAGGGTGGTATTGGGGCATATTATTCAGTTACAACAAGAGTGGTATTGGGGCATATCATTCAGTTACAACAAGAGTGGTATTGGGGCTTTAAAGATAAGAACCATTCGACGTGTCTATGTAGTTCTAAGAGATTAATACTATTGTATATATTTTAATACATCCATTCAACGCGTCTTTGTAGTTTCAAGAGTAAAACTTGTGTCTAATCCGCGTCCAACAGGAATATACAAACAATGGATGGAGAAATCCGATTCGGAATTGTTCTTCACTAAATAAATATTAATATGGATGAATAAAAGAAAGACTAACACTGTTTTCATCGTCAAATGTCAAGAGATTAGGAACAATTGAATACGGTTTATAAATTTGATTAGATCCGTTCAACAAAGACTGTGTTGATATTAGTATTTAATATTATTGTTGTGGTTGATTTAAGTATTTAATATTATTATTGGGAGGATTGTTTTGGTCGATCTATGGGTCGATAGTTGAATTCATCCGCGATAACATTCACCCATCTAACTCAAACTGATCCCGCAGTGAAAATACGCTTGGCCGCTAGTATCACTGATAAAGATGACATCTATGCGTCTTAATTCTGCAAAATATTCACTTTTTTCCTCCGACAAAATAAATTCTAAAACATTTTTATGAAGTATAAGAGAAATAAATAAAGACGTTTGAAGTATCTGTAGTTAAAAAAGTATTTCCTATTTAGTGTAAATGGGTATTAAAATGAGTAAAAGGCATCATTTTGCCCGAAGCTGTGAGGTGTTTGAGCCAATGACTGACGTCAGGTGAAGTCAATGCACGTGTTCAAGACAGTCATCTGTGACAGAGATAATTCGTAAGTAATTCTCTGTAAAACAGATTGCCATCTAACTCTGTCAGGGCCATATCTAGCTGGGGCCCCTGAAAAACAAGGCACCCCTAGAAATGGGAACCCCACCTCCACAAAGCAAATTGACCGACTTCCAATTGATTATGATCAATATCATTGGACATTATATTGGCGCGCCCCACTGATCCTCTGCACCCCCACCTTTAAAATCCTACATACGACCTTGTCTTCTGTATTGTAGAGCGGGTTGCTTGTATACTAACGAGATAGGTATCTTGTGAGAACAGAGAGAGAGAAAGATAGAGAGAGAGGGGGAGAGAGAGGGAGAAATGGGGTTTAACCTCCACTCAACACAACTAGGTCATTTCGGGACTAACATGGTTTAATTTTATTTCAATAATTCGCTTGCGCGTAGGGGTCTTTAGCAGTGGGAGGAAACCGGAGTGTCCGGAAGAAACCAACGAGGTTGAGAAGGCGCCCCTATCTCCATGCCACATACGCTCACACCAGGGCTCGAAACTACAGCCGCAAGCCAGAGGTGGCCGGCCAGCTAGAGGTCGAAGCGCGGTACTCTAGACCACTAGGCCACCCAAACCCTCTGGCGAGAACAGAGAACCCACCTTGGAGATTTGTCATATAAGAAGGGAAATAAACGAATTTTTATGAAAATCTCCAAAAAGAAAACTGAAACCTAGCACCAAACTCAGTTGGGATGCACACGCTCAAGAAAATGGACCCACAGTCCGAGAAAAAGCATCCTATGTGTCCAATAAGAAAGGGGGGGGGAGCTTCTGACTGAATGGCAATGGCTCTCCGTCCGTGTTATTGTCTAGTAGGTCAAGTTTTTTTGTTTTCTCTTTTCAACACACTGTGCCCTGTATTAGAAGTCTGGAAAGGCGATGGCTCGCTAGCCTGGCGGTCGAGTGTTTGATCACTGCATTGGCCCAGAAGGTTCATCGCGATTTTCCGGCCTGGTTTCCCCTTGTAAGTGATGCAGAACAGAGGGCCTGGCAAGGACAGTTGTCTAGTCGTTCGGATGGTACAAATTGATCCCGTGTACAAAAGATCCCTTGGCAGTTAGAATTCGATATAAGAGAAGGCCGTAGCGCCGCTGCCCGGGCAAAATTTCCCTAATAGCACACTGTATGACATATGCCCGTCTTCCATTAACCCAGGTTAGGTGAATACCAGTAGGACGTTAAACCCCATTTCATTTCATTATGCATGGCGATATTTTAAATATGCAACATGTTGGTCAATCGAGCGTCAGACGGGACAATTTTTTTTTCTAACAATATTTATTCAATATTAACATATTATAAAGATACAATATTAAATTATAGAATCTGAAAACAAGCCAGAGCTTATAAAAATCTATTTCCTTTAATAAATTATTTACAAACATAAATACATTGTTTTTTATAATCACGAATTACATAAAGTTTCTAAATTTCAATACAAAACATATTTATACATTTATACTCACTTAATAATAATAATAAAGTTTATTCGTACACTTAGTACAATACAAAATAAATAAATAAATACATATAAATATATACATGTTCTCAATTAATACAGAGTTGATTAATTATTTCATTTAAGTTTATATATTCAGATGGTGAACAATCTCTTAAATCTATGTATTCTCGTATAGCATTTCCTATTCTCTTATCATTTTCCTTCCAGGAACTTTTATCGTGACATTCTTTTTTCCTTTACAATATTTAATAATGATTTACGTTCTAAATTGAATTTTGTTATGTTATAATGATATGATAAATAATTGATATTGTTGCACATTGTAGACTGGCTACCCGATGATGCAGTACGTCCACACATATGAAGACATAAATTACTAAAACGTTTATGAAGCTGAGTTTCAATTGACAAATCCTGACAAATAATATTCAATAAACTATTGTGCGTTCTTGGAGAAATGTTGAATACTTTCCTAATCTGTTTTCTACATAAAACTCTCTTATAACTTTTGTGAGCAATCCCGTTGTTGGCTCTCATACAGGGGCATACAATAGGTTTTGAATAGTTTATACTTTACTCTTGATGAGGAGAATGTAACATTTCTTAATGTAACATTGCTTTTAACAGTAAAATTATTTATACATTGACGTAAATGTTCATGTTTTGACGAACTATGAATTAGATTTCCTAAATGGGATTCAGATTCAACAAGTTTGATAGGGATGCCGTTTATAAGAATGGGTTTAAAGATCCTGATTTCCAGTTTCAGAGGGTTTGCATGGAAAATATATAATTCAGCTCTTGTCGGGATTAAAAGTGAGGTCATATTCTTCAGAATATTTACTTGCTATGCGTAATAAACCATTAAGAGAGTTTCTACTAGGGGCGTGAGGTCATCGGCATAAGCAAGTGCACCAACATATATATTCCCAATATGACAGCCAAAGCTTACTGTGTTTGCATCTTCTCAGAAGTTCATCGACGTAGACGGTAAATAATATCGGAGAGAGTACTCCCCCCTGTTTGACACCGTTAGTTACATTAAATGAGTTGCTAACTGTTTGGCCCCATCTTACTCGTATCCTCTGGTTGAGGTACAAACAAAGTAGAAATCTTGAATATTAAGGACACATACATCTAGACCGTAACAGTTGAAAGAGTTTTACATAATTTACCTTATCAAAAGCTTTGCTAGCGTCTAGTAAACTGACATACACACTAGAGTTGCGACTATTGTAATAATTAATGGTTTCATTTAGTACAAAAGAGCAATGACTTGTAGAGTGTTTCTCTTTAAAACTAAATTGTTGACCAGAACATTGAAACACATGGTTAAACTTATCTAATGGGGTCCATACACGATCAATAATTCCATCAATATTATTGACTCAATATACTGACTCAATATATTGACCCAATGATATTGAAGGTGTGTGGGCTATATTGATGTAAAATATTGTCAACGACCATCATTGCGTCAATATATTGACGGATCAAAATCATTTTGATTTTTATTGATGGTTCATCAAAATATTGACGGACGGTCAATTATTGAATGACAATATTGATCGTGTGTGGAGAATCTGTCAAAAATTGCGTCAATTTATTCATTCCATCGTCAACCTTGGAAGAGTAAACATGGCATCCATTTTTAAAAAAAGACCAAAAATGATGGAATTATTGATGGAAATATTGAATCGTGTGTGGGCAATTCCTGTCAATATTATTGACTCAATATACTGAGTCAATATATTGAGTCAATAATATTGACGGAATTATTGATCGTGTATGGACCCCATAATACAACTTTGTCAAATATTTTACCAAAAATACTGCTCAGGGCAATTCCACGATAGTTGCTGGAATCGTTGAGAGGGCGGTTCCTGTTTTTGGGGAATCGAGACAATAGTTGAGAGAGGATAAGGTTGCTAGGTTGAGAGCCAAAAACGACAAGAGCTGTCAGTAGCAGTGATACATGAATAAAGTAAGAATATGGAGCATATGATCAGAATATTGACCACTACAGCCATCAGATTTCTTATGTTTTAGTGATTTTACGCCTTTTGAAACTTCGGTTGCTGTGATATTATGATCATATTTACATTTACCACCATTACACACATAACTGATACTAAACTAAATGTCTTCCTTTAACTTAATCATATTATTTTCATTAAATGATACACTGTTAAACTGTTCCTTATATTTACAGCTAAATAATGAAGCTATATTATCGGCTCCTATCTGCCCAGCGAGTTACTTACTCGATCCATTAATCCTCTTAATTTCGCCCCAAAAGTCTTGTACGTTGCTATTGATAAGATTTTCAGCCATTTTGTTCGAACGGAACGGGTTTGATTCTCTTGTTTTCTAGCTAATCGAATGGAGTAATGATACCTTGCCCGAGTCATTCTTCTGATGATGATTAAAATGTAGAAAATACTTAATATAGGCTACAGAGGTTAACAAGGGAAGGTGTTGCGGAAAAAAACCCAATTGCCTTTGGATACTAGTTAAAATTATTGGTGAGAGTTGGTGAAGTCAGAAAAAGAGTGACGTAGGAGCGAGTCTGACGTATTAGAGTAGGTTATCCAGTCTAGTAGATGTCCATCCTCTTGATATCTTTCCGAATCTAACTGGTTTCAAATTACTCAAGGGGTCTATTCTATCGGAACCGGTGCTTTACACATAATAAAAGTTGCTGAACCACGTGGTGGCGTGTAGATGGGGTCTATTCTATTGGAACCGGAGCTTTACACGTAATAAAAGCTGCTGAACCACGTGGTGGCTGGTAGATGGGGTCTATTCTATTGGAACCGGTGCTTTACACATAATAAAAGTTGCTGCATCACGTGGTGGCTGGTAGATATTAATAATAATAATATATCTAAATTTATGTTCGCGCAACAATACTAATTAAAGTTTCTATTGCGCTAGACAAATTTTTCAATACTGGTCTTGGAAAGCAGTTGTAAAAAGGAGAGTCTTTATCTGTTGTTTAAACACACTCAGTGATGATATTATTCGAATACGGAGGGGGAGTTCCACAAGTAGGGTGCTGCAAACCAAAAAGATCGTTTTGTTGTTTCGAGATGTGTCAGCGGTATTGTCAATAGGTTTTTGTCTGACGACCTCAATGTTCTGTTACATGCGTACGGTATCAACAAATCTGTAAGATATTTTGGTGACGAACCATTTAGAGCTTTGAAAGTGAGCAGGAGTATTTTGAACACAATTCTCTGCTTAATGGGAAGCCAATGGAGTTGTTTCAGGATTGGTGTTATGTGTTGGTACTTTCTACTGCCCGTTAACAACCGTGCTGCTGAATTTTGGATTCTCTGTATCTGATTGATTTGATATTCTGGTATATTGTATAGAAGTGCATTGTGGTAGTCTAGTTTATTAGTGATGAAAGAATGAATAAGAAGTTCTAAAGTATCGGTGGTAAGATATTTCTTGATTCGGCTTAATAGATGGGGTCTATTCTATTGGAACCGGTGCTTTACACATAATAAAAGTTGCTGAACCACGTGGTGGCTGGTAGATGGGGTCTATTCTATTGGAACCGGAGCTTTACACGTAATAAAAGTTGCTGCATCAAATGGTGGCGTGTAGTTGGGATCCTTTTCTATTAATAGCTGGGTAGGTTGACAACCACCGCATCCTACAACTGACCCACAATAACCTTCAATACGATGTCCATCTTGTGATCGTGTTATATTACCCACTCGTCCACCAACACCCCACGTTTCCCAGGTAACAGAGGATTTTATACGTATTCCTGTACCATTAGTGTTTATAGCAAATCTTCCAATTAGTCCGCAATCACTGGCTGTATCATTGACATTATTATCAACGCAATCTCCAGCGCTTCCAAACTTTTGTATGTTGAATGTAGAATGGGAATGGCGGGAATTCTCCCCATCTATCATCCTGTAAAAAAACCGAACATGTGCTTTTTGGTAATGCGTGTAGCCCATACCTGTTAAGACGGGATTTGAAGGTACTTGGACACAGGTTGTCGGATCCTTTAAAAATATTGAAGTAGAAAACGAATTGATGTTATGTAAAGTTACAAATTCTGCGTTATTTGTCGAGCCACAGTAAATTTTAAACCATGCCTGCAAAGATACACGGAAGAACCAATATTCACCCTCGGCAGTAGCATTACCACCACATACGCTTCGCTGTATACATCTATGAAATGGTCGACAGACAAAGGACGGCCACGTGCCAGCCGTAGAGCACGTGACATTAAGAGATGGAAAGTAGCCAGCCTCACATGCGTACAGAACAGTCTCGTTAAACAACCACAAAGATTTGACCTCAAATGACGTAATGTTAATATTTGCTATATCTGGATTACCATGACAACCAACAACAACGCATGAATGTTTTGAACCCTCAACTTGACAGACTGTGTTATTAGGACAAACATGATTTTTACAAGATCCAAAAAGCTGATTTTGACGATCCGGAACGTCCATGACGATGCTGGTAATCACTGGTTCAGTGATGGTGTTATTCAACGCGAGTAATTCACATTGATGAGTATCAACATCGTAATTTACAGATTGACATAAGGAATAAAATCCACATTGGCGATAACAATCTAGAAGTCCGCCAGCTTGATAAAACACCATTGGTTCTCCTAATAACTTTTCACCAATCCGCATATTCTGATAAAATTCTGGTTTTAAACACATATTTCCCTCTACTGGCATACCAGTGCCTACCAAAACCCAAAACATACAGGTCAAAATAGCTTCACCATTTGAACCCATTGTGAACGAGATGCCCAGATTAGCTCTGTGGTGTAGGTTTCATTAAAGCAAACATGAAAATCATCCACTTGTCTATTAGAATTGTATTTATATGAGAACATGACGTCACTGATCGATGAACAGACATCGTGAAATCAACACTTTCTCGGCCACTCCCCCCGAACTACAATAGAACAATATCACCGGAAGTTATTAGTTCTTTAATCCAAATGAAAAGACGTTTAACTTCCGACTTAACGAAACATCAAGACGGATCAAGGCGGGATCCCCAAAAGAGAGAGAGGAAGAGAGAGGGGGATAGATAGATTAATAGATAGAGAGAGAGAGAGCGGGAGAGAGGGAGATATATAGATAGATAGATAGATAGATAGATAGAGAGAGCGAGAGAGAGAGCGAGATAGATAGATAGAGATAGAGATGAGATTTAACGTCCACTCGATACAAACTAGGTCATTTTGGGACTAACATATGGTTTTAATTTTTTTTCAATAATTCGGGGTCTTTAGCAGTGGGAGGAAACCGGAATGCCCGGAGGAAACCCACGATGTTGAGAAGGCGCCCCAATCTCCATCCCTCATACGCTCACACCAGGGGTGGAAACCACAGCCGCAAGCCAGAGGTGGCCGGCCAGCTAGAGGTCGAAGCGCAGCACTCTAGACCACTAGGCCATCCCAACCCCCTTCCCAGAAAAGCTGTATTGGATATTGATGTTTTCCGGTTGAAGTATTGTATTCCTCACTACAGCCTACTTTTATATCGAATTCTAACTGTCAAGGTTTTTATTAAGTGCATGTCAATATGTACATAGAACCTAGGTTTGTCGTCCCATCCGAATGACTATACAGTTGTCCCTTGTCAGACCCTCTGCCCCGCACCACTGACAACTCGGGAGCCATGCCGGAATATCTCCTATGAACTTTCTCCACATGCACCGCAGGGATTGAACACAGGACCTCCAGATTAGCGAGAGAGAGAGAAAAAATGGGGTTTAACGTCCACTCAACACAAACTGGGTCATTTTGGGACTAACGTATGGTTTTCAATTTTTATTTCAATAATTCGCTTGCGCGTAGGGGTCTTTAGCAGTGGGAGGAAACCGGAGTGCCCGGGGGAAACCCACGAGATTGAGAACGCGCCCCTATCTCCATGCCACATACGCTCACACCAGGGCTCGAAAACCACAGCCGCAAGCCAGAGGTGACCGACCAGCTAGAGGTCGAAGCGCGGCACTCTAGATCACCAGGCTATCCCCCTCACCCCAGATTAACGAGCCAACGTCTTACTCAATGAATCACCACCCCCCCCCCCACACACACACACACACACACCCACACGCCCCCCCCCCCCATACACACCCCCACACCCCCCCCCATACACACACCCATGCACCCCCCCCCCCATACACACACACACACACACACAAACACAAACGAATTACGTGTGGTGTGGAAGCAAGTGTTGAAATTTGACGACGTTCGGTCTCTGAATAGTAAATAAGCCGTACACCAAGACCACGTGATACTAGACCCGACTAGACGACTCCATCTTTCTTGAAATACCGTGAAAGATACATATGACGACAGATCACTAATTATTTACCCATTGACTCTTTAGACCGGTTCGGGGATCGCGGTGGCTAAGTGGATAAGGCGCTGGTTCGCTAGCCTGGAGGTCGGGTGTTCGATCCCTGCATTGGCCAAGAAAGTTCATCTCGATTTTCCGACGTGATTTCCCCTTGTCAGTGATGCAGATGGAGGGACTGACAAGGACAGCTGCCTTGTCGTTTGCATGGGACGAAAAACCGAGGTCCCGTGTACACATTGGAGTGCACATAATAGATCCCTTGGCAGTTGAAATTCGAAAAAGAGTAGGCCGTAGCGCCGCTGCCCGGGCAAAATTTCCCTCATAGCACAATGTGTCGCGTATGCCCGTCTTCAATTAGCTCAGGTTAAGTGCATAACAGTAGGACGTTAAACCCCATTTCATTCATTCATTCATTTTAGACCGGTTCTAACTTTTCTCCTAATTTTCGTTAGTTAGAACGCTTTCTGCCACAGATGAAGCAATATATGGCAAACTCTTGCCCAAAAGCATGTTTGAGGTTGACCATGAAAAACTTGAGATACACAAGCTGGAAGTAGAGACAAATAAACATTCAATTTTCAATATATAGGGTAATTCTGGTACACATTGGGGGAGGGGGGGGGGTAAATGGGGTTAAACGTCAACTGTAAACAAACTAGATGACCTGGAATCCTAACCAGAAGATTTCGGAGTCAAATCCAAGTGTTTGCCCATTTCAGAATCCTTATCTTGCTTGTAATTCAGGTTAAAGGACCGAACAAGACAATCGCGACTTGCATGGGTGATAAGAGAGTGGTACACATTGGGGGAGGGGGGGGGGTAAATGGGGTTAAACGTCAACTGGAAACAAACTAGATGAACTGGAACCCTAACTAGGAGATTTCGGTAACAGATCCCAGTGTTGGCCCAGAAGGTTCCCAAGAATCTTTCAGAATGTTTATCTTGCTTGTGATTCAGGCTGGAGGACCGAAGAAGACAATCGCGACTTGCATGGGTGATAAACGTGTCATTCAGGTCTCCTGATTTTCCATATGAGGGTCGGGGTTGAGTAAATTGGGTTTAACGTCCACTATGTAATTTGATCTCAAATGATTCGCTTGCGCGTGAGGGTCTTTAGAAGTGGGAGGAAACAGAAGTACCCGGAGATAACCCACGAGGTTGGACAGGGGGTCCTACTCCTTGCTTGTGATTCAGGTTGAAGGATTGAACAAAGAGAGAGTGACAATATCATTTCCGCCTCGACAGTCGACAGTGTAGGCCTATACTCTCTGTATATTTCATTATACGAGTCATCGAGGCGAGTTCAAGTGCTAATCATTTAATTAACAACCCGTTTTGTTTCTTTTGTCATAATCATCTTCCCTGTTACCTTATAACGTCATCGACCTCCAGCCCCCCCCCCCCCCCTCCCCCGCCTCCTTTCACGTGATCTCTGATTGTTAAAACTGTGAATTCATCTGTTTTTGAATCATAATTTTGAATCATTTTGTCGGTTCGGCAAGAAAATGACAACTCGTCATTGAAGAGAGAGAGAAATGGGGTTTAACGTCCACTCAACACAACTAGGTCATTTCGGGATTATGGACCGAACAAGACAATCACGACTTCCATGGGTGACAGACATGTTATTCGGGTCTCCTGATCTTCCATATGAGGGTCGGGGGTTGGGTAAATTGGGTTTAAAGTCCACTATGTAGTTTGATCTCAAATGATTCGCTTGCGCGTGAGGGTCTTTAGCAGTGGGAAGAAACAGAAGTACCCGGAGATAACCCACGAGGCTGGACAGGGGGTCCTACTCCTTGTCACGTCCAAGTGAGGAATCGAAACCACTCCACTTGACTTAGTGCAGACCGAACAAGACAATTGCGGCTTGCAAAGATGACAAACATCCCTACCACCCCCCCCCCCCCTTCGGACGTATTACGCCGCGTCAAATGATATATACAGAGAGAGAGAGGGAGAGAGAGAGAGGGAGATGGGGGGGGGGGTAACACATGTGCTAACCATTCTAGGCCACCAAACGTCCCCAAAAGATTTATGAAACACTTGTTTATATTGATATCCATGTTTATGAAGATAACTGACAGGCTCCCCTAACCCTTGTAACGTACAAGTGGGAAATCGAAACCACGAGAGAGAGAGAGAGAGAGAGAGAGAGAGAGGGGGGAACACTTACGGTTAATTTCAAATAACATTTACAGGACCGACCCAAAATTTTAACGCGTAAGTTCAAACGAATAAATGAATTGAAATAGCGTTTAATGTCCTGTTGTGCTGTGTTCTGTTACGACTGGGCTAATGAAGACGGGCATACAACATACATTGAGCTATGAGGGAAATTTTGCCCTGGCAGCGGCACTACAACCTACTCTTATATTGAAATCCAACTGTCAAGGGGTTAGAGGTTTTACGTGCACGTCAATATGTACTCCGGACCTAGGTTTGTCGTCCCATCCAAAAGACTAGATAGTTGTCCCTTGTCAGACCCTGCGCCCTACATCACTGACAAGGAGGAGCCATGCCGGAAAATCCCCGATGAACTTTCTCAGCCACGAATGACCCGCGGAACTGTTGGTGTGGTTTGGAAGCGAGTGTTGAAATCCCCATGGTAATGAGTTCAGGAAAGCCGTGTCAATTAAATGTACGGTTAAAAAAAGCTTCCTATATTATTTTAAACTGCGGAAATGTCCTATATGAAAATGTCCATAACAGGGTAATGAAGTGTGACGTTGGAAAATGTGATCGGAAAGCGGCGCTACAGTCAATTCCCCGTGCATGACTAGATGCTTGCCAGGCCCTTCGTCCTGCATCACTGACAACTGGAAACCCCTCCGGAAGCTTCCTAGGAACTTCTAGGCCCTAACTGGGGATCTCGAAGACGAGTAGGCTGAAAGGAATCTGTTTAGGTAAAATGACACGTCATACACATTGTTTGTCTTCATTAATCAAAGTTCTTGCAGAAAAGCAGAAGGTTAAACCCAATTTCATTTTATTATCGAAAGCAATATATTTAATTTAGATTACATTGCGACCACTCTTTAAATAAAACAAGCAATCCTAACCCTTAACAAGATTAGAAGACTACACAAAACACAACTTGCTCGGTTCTTTTCTTTGGTTTTCACCATTAATAACCTGTATTCGCTTCCAAACAAGTACACCCTCTATAATTCGCTCAAACGTAGCAAAAAAAGGCAAATCTTTTTGTTTTCTGTTCAATTCGTTTGGTGTTATTTGACTGTGTTTTGTATGTTTTTGTTTTGCATTAAAGGGGAAATCCCGAATTAAACAGAGGCTCAAAAACAAAAGTCTGAGAATGTATGAAAATAAAACGCTAAAATATAGGGGAATGGTGTATATACCTTGTCTCAAAATTTCAACTCGGGTCAATTGTTTCGTTGGGTGACCTTATAACCGATTACGGTTACTTGGGAGGGTTATGCTGTGAATAACTCAAGTGCCGTACTAGATAGAGAATGGCAAATTTCAATTACACATTATTTTTATAAAAAAAATGTTTGGTTTAATCCAGATACCACAAAATACACATTGGGGTACCGGTCTCAAATTCCAGATGAAGACTGACGGATTTAAGTTGCTCGGCCCTTGACTAGATTATTTTAAGGGATTTTAATACAAAATTAAGCAGTTTTATTCCCAAAACAAATATCGGGATTAGCCCTTTAACGTTAGCAATATAAACATACAAATAATAATGGGATAAACATATCTATAACAAGATAAACACCGAATTGGTTAAAATTAAAAATATCATGTTTTTGTTTTCTATCAAAATCGTTTGGTGTTATTTGGTTGGGGTTTTTTGTGTGTTTTTATTCGAAAAGTGGGTACATTGGCATGCGACCGTTACTGACAAACAAGTAACTATAGCAACACTAATCTGTTTATGTTTATACTTGAAATCAGTGTCCATAGACAAAAGACAACTTAGACGTACAGTATTAAGTTGTTTAATTTGCGATAAGCATCCGATAGTATATGCCTAAATCTTATCTTCTTAGAGATCATTGTTAACCAATTGAAAAGTAATTCTGTAAACTCCATAATTCGATCAAAAGCTTTCTTTTGGTCCGGAAATAAGATGTTGGTACTAGCTTTATTTGTTTGAAACATGGAAAGAAAACAATGTCGTAGTAAGCGGTTTATATCAATATTTAAAGGGACAATACCACTCTTGCTGGCTTGGCAAGTCCAGAAAAATATAGCCTTATTCTAACTACTAGATGTTTAAGTGTCCTACCTGTTGTGTAAATTATCCATTACAACCTATTTTACGTGTCCCGAGGGTTCGAAAATATGTTTAAATCCAAGTTGCATTTGAAAGTGTTTACGTAAAGTTTTTTAAACCATGTTGTTACAATGTAGTAAATTTGTCCATTTTTTTAATTCGGTGTGTTAAGCTGAAATTCGCATCATCAATTAATTGGAATATTGTAAAATAGTACACTTTGTTTACCAGAATAATGATTGATGCATATTATTCAGTTACAACAAGAGTGGTATTGGGGCTTTAAAGATAAGAACCATTCAGAGAGATTAATACAATTGTATAGATTATTTTTATACATCCATTCAACGTGTCTTTGTAGTTTCAAGAGTAAAACTTGTGTCTAATCCGCGTCCAACAGGAATATACAAACAATGGATCAAGAAATCCGATTCGGAATTGTTCTTCACTGAATAAATATTAATTTGGATGAATAAAAGAAAGACTAACACTGTTTTCATCGTCAAATGTCAAGAGATTAGGAACAATTGAATACGGTTTATAAATTTGATTAGATCCGTTCCATGTCTCTGTTTTACAGATTAAACAAAGACTGTGTTGATATTAGTATTTAATATTATTGTTGTGGTTGATTTAAGTATTTCATATTATTATTGGGAGGATTGTTTTGGTCGATTTATGGGTCGATAGTTGAATTCATCCGCGATAACATTCACCCATCTAACTCAAACTGATCCCGCAGTGAAAATTCGCTTGGCCGCTAGTATCACTGATAAAGATGACATCTATGCGTCTTAATTCTGCAAAATATTCACTTTTTTCCTCCGACAAAATAAATTCTATAACATTTTTATGAAGTATAAGAGAAATAAATAAAGACGTTTGAAGTTTCTGTAGTTAAAAAATATTTCCTATTTAGTGTAAATGACTATTAAAATGAGTAAAAGGCGTCATTTTGCCCGATGCAGTTAAGTGTTTTAGCCAATAACTGACGTCAGGTGAATTTAATGCACGTGTTCAAGACAGTCATCTGTGACAGAGATAATTCGTAAGTAATTCTCTGTAAAACAGATTGCCATCTAACTCTGTCAGGGCCATATGTAGCTGGGGCCCCTGAAAAACAAGGCGCCCCTAGAAATGGGAACCCCACCTCCACAAAGCAAATTGACCGACTTCCAATTGATTATGATCAATATCATTGGACATTATATTGGCGCGCCCCACTGATCCTCTGCACCCCCACCTTTAAAATCCTACATACGACCTTGTCTTCTGTATTATAGAGCGGGTTGCTTGTATACTAACGAGATAGGTATCTTGTGAGAACAGAGAGAGAGAGATATAGATAGAGAGGGAGAGAGAGAGGGAGAGAGGGGGGAGAGAGAGAGAGAGCGGGGAAAATGGGGTTTAACGTCCACTCAACACAACTAGGTCATTTCGGGACTAACATATGGTTTAATTTTATTTCAATAATTCGCTTGCGCGTAGGGGTCTTTAGCAGTGGGAGGAAACCGGAGTGTCCGGAAGAAACCAACGAGGTTGAGAAGGCGCCTCTATCTCCATGCCACATACGCTCACACCAGGGCTCGAAACTACAGCCGCAAGCCAGAGGTGGTCGGCCAGCTAGAGGTCGAAGCGCGGTACTCTAGACCACTAGGCCATCCAAACCCTCTTGCGAGAACAGAGAACCCACCTGGGAGATTTGTCATATAAGAAGGGAAATAAACGAATTTTTTATGAAAATCTCCAAAAAGAAAACTGAAACCTAGCACCAAACTCAGTTGGGATGCACACGCTCAAGAAAATGGACCCACAGTCCGAGAAAAAGCATCCTATGTGTCCAATAAGAAAGGGGGGGGCTTTTGGCTGAATGGCAACGGCTCTCCGTCCGTGTTATTGTCTAGTAGGTCAAGTTATTTTTGTTTTCTCTTTTCAACACACAGTGCCCTGTATTGGAAGTCTGGATCACGTGGCTAAGTGGGTAGGGCGATGGCTCGCTAGCCTGGCGGTCGAGTGTTTGATCACTACGTTGGCCCAGAAGGTTCATCGCGATTTTCCGGCCTGGTTTCCCCTTGTAAGTGATGCAGAACAGAGGGCCTGGCAAGGACAGTTGTCTAGTCGTTCGGATGGTACAAATTGATCCCGTGTACAAAAGATCCCTTGGCAGTTAGAATTCGATGCCTTGGACTAAATGACAACGGCTCTCTGTGCTAGTGTCTAGTAGGTCAAGTTATTTTTGTTATTTTTTCAACACACTGTGCCCTGAATTCGAAGTCTGGAGCACGTGGCTGAGTGAGTAAGGCGCTGGCTCGCTTGTCTGGAGGTCGAGTGTTCGATCCCTGCATTGGCCGAGAAAGTTCATCTCGCTTTTCCGGCGTGGTTTTACGTTGTGAGTGATGCAGAACAGAGGGCCTGACAAGGACAAGTGTCCAGTCGTGCACTAGCGTGCACGTAAAAGATTCCTTGGCAGTTAGAATTCGATATAAGAGTAGGCCGTAGCGCCGCTGCCCTGGCAAAATTTCCCTAATAGCACACTGTATGACGTATGCCCGTCTTCCATTAACCCAGGTTAGGTGCATACCAGTAGGACGTTAAACCCCATTTCATTTCATTATGCATGGCGATATTTTAGATATCAACATGTTGGTCATATCGAGCGTCAGACGGGACAATTTTTTTTTCTAACAATATTTATTAAATATTAACATATTATAAAGATACAATATTTAATTATAGAATTTGAAAACAAGCCAGAGCTTATATAAATCTATTTCCCGTAATAAATTATTTACAAACACAGATACATTGTTTATAATTATAATCACGAATTACATAAAGTTTCTAAATTACAATACAAAACATATTTATACTTTTATACTCACTTAATGATTAAAATGTACAAAATACTTATTATACTGAAGTGAACGTGGTTAGGGGTTGGGGCCCATGTCGACCTGGCAACTGAAAGCAACTGGCGTTTCGGCAACTGGAAGCAAATGAATGCCACTTAAAAAGTCGACCTGAGCGCCTCTTACATCTCAAAACAACTAGTTGCAGTCAGTTCCACATGTTCGACTTTCTGCACCTAGTCGCAACTAGTTGCAGTCGACATGAGCGTGCTTGCAACTGGAGCCAACTCGTTTCCATGGAAATAACATCCCGTGATTAGAGGCCTGCGTCATGTGACTTTATAAATAAACAAATGGAAACGAACGAAGATACAAACTTTTCAAATGTTGATGATGTCGACAATACAATACTAATATAATTGTAGCAAAACCGACCATGCCTTTGGTTGCCAAGTTATTCGCCATTTTCGGAAAGACGCTTTCAAAGCTCTCCATGCTAGTTAAAAAAACAATGAACTCTGAAGAAATAATTAATGAACCCGTGTGGTATAATAACAAAATTACAATTTCCAGAAACCCTATCTACTATAAAGATTGGTATGAAAAGGGAATAAGATTTATCTATGATTTCTTAGATGAGGAAGGGAATCTAATTAATTTAGCCCAATTCACTAAAAAATGTAATTTCAATCCTCCTTTTACCAAACTTTCAGGAATTTTAAAGTCTATTTAACAGTTTCTTGAACACTATCATGGCTGCCCAAAACATATACAAACTATCATGGGCAAAAAGTTTATTTTAAAGGATTTTTATCAATTGTTTGTGACCCAGCTTCATAAAAAAACAAAAAGCGAAATCAAATAAGAATCGATTATACTCGATGAAAATATACGTAATTCTTGGCACGATATCAATTCGTTAACTGCTAAAATAACTAAAGACACCAAACTTATCTGGTTACAATATAGGATTGTCCATATGATTCTGAGTACCAATTAATATCTAAAAAAAAAATAGATATACAAAAAAATGATAAATGTACATTCTGTAAAAGTTATGTAGAAACTATCTGTCACATTTCACATATTTGCATCCTCGGTTACCCAGTGCATTCATTCCGTTCTACTCCACTATACCCTGGGTTAATCTATACATCCTCGGTTACCCAGTGCATTCATTCCGTTCTACTCCACTATACCCTGGGTTAATCTATACATCCTCGGTTACTCAGTGCATTCATTCCGTTCTACTCCATTATACCCTGGGTTAATCTATAGGGCTTCCACGATTTCAAATTGCTAGAATGTAGCTATACTGTACGAACCAATCAGAAAACAGTTTACAAACCAATCGTTTCGCCTTCGTTTTTTATAAGGGAAGATAACCATATCTATGTCCATCCACTGATTAATTTATGTATATATTAATAATTCATTGATATTCAATTGTATTATCAAAATCTGTAGTATGTGTTGTTGATTTCAAATATGTATAACATCTATATGTTTCACTTTTGTTACTATTCGTTCTTTGTTTGGAATAATAATAATAATAATATGTCGTATTGTTATGTTTATTATTAATGAACGAATACTCGTTAATTTAATTTCCAATTACTTATCTACGATATCACGTTTACATAAAATTCGCGGAACGAACACACAATTCTCAATAAAACTACATAATTGAATGAACGATTGGCCTTCAATAATAAAACATATAATTACGCTTTTAGAATAGGCCAACTCCTAACACTGTCAGAAGAGAGTAACTTCCCGTTGGGCAATTTCCTTTTCAAATAACAGTTTATGGGATTGGTCGATAAAAATAGCACAAGTATCAAGAGTGGATAACTTATAAACGTGTCTCCCCCATAGATTAACCCAGGGTATAGTGGAGTACAACGGAATGAGTACACTGGATAACCGAGAATGACATATTTGTCCAGCGTGAAAAAAACAAAAAGTTATAAAAAAAAATTCTTAATTGGTTTAATTCGACCTAACCTTGTCTCCGTAAATTAAAACCATGCAATAATCAAATTAACCTACTCTTGTTAATCATAAAAAACTACATTTATAAAAATAAACTATTAAACAAAACAATATCCCTCGACGGTATCATAAGAGAAATAAGATACTACATAAAACTCGAAAAAATACAAATACAAAATGAATTTGAATTATGGGACATATATAGACAAATGGGGTGATTATGAAGCTCTGTTTGCTGAATGATCGCTATAGTATTAGTTAGCTGTCCAGGACCAGTTATTTTGTCGGGGATTCCAGGGTGAAAATGATCATTTATAAGTACCGTTTTTTTTTGTTTTTTTTTTTAATTTAAGTATATTATTGATTTAATATTTCTCCATTAAAGTAATACCCGGCTATGTTATGGCTATGACATGTACATTGTTCAGTCTAAAATATGTATGTACTCGAAAAACTGAATATGTCACAGCCCCATTTATTCCACCTATTATTTTTTGTAAAGTGCCGACCCCAGGGCCCCATCCCTGACAGTACTCATAATGAATCTGTCTAGGAGAATAAGATCTTAAAACAAAAAAACAAAAAACAAAAAAAAAGTTATTCGCCATTTTGTTGATCACGTGATGAATAAATTAACAGTCACGTCTCTCTCAGTTCCGAATCGACATACGCGCTCCAAATTTCATTGCTCCCAGTTGTCCCCATTTACTGATATAATATGTGATGCGAACCTCGACATGTCGATATTAGAATAGGTAAGGAAGGGTAAAATCAAAAACCTTGGACAGGAAATCAAGAGCATGCGAAGTGGGAAGGTGTTGCGGAAAAAAAACAATGGCCGTTGGATACATGTTAACGTTATTGGTAAGAGTTGGTGAAGTCAGAAAAAGAGTGACGTAGGAGCGAGTCTGACGTATTAGAGTAGGTTATCCAGTCTAGTAGATGTCCATCCTCTTGATATCTTTCTGAATCTTTGTAACTGGTTTCAAATTACTCAAGGGGTCTATTCTATTGGAACGGGATCTTTACACATAATAAAAGTTGCTGAACCACGTGGTGGCTAGTAGATGGGGTCTATTCTATTGGAACCGGAGCTTTACACGTAATAAAAGTTGCTGAACCATGTGGTGGCTGGTAGAGGGGTTCTATTCTATTGGAACCGGAGCTTTACACGTAATAAAAGTTGCTGCATCAAATAGTGGCGTGTAGTTGGGATCCTTTTCTATTAATAGCTGGGTAGGTTGACAACCACCGCATCCTACAACTGACCCACAATAACCTTCAATACGATTTCCATCTTGTGATCGTGTTATATTACCCACTCGTCCACCAACACCCCACGTTTCCCAGGTAACAGAGGATTTTATACGTATTCCTGTACCATTAGTGTTTATAGCAAATCTTCCAATTAGTCCGCAATCACTGGCTGTATCATTGACATTATTATCAACGCAATCTCCAGCGCTTCCAAACTTTTGTATGTTGAATGTAGAATGGGAATGGCGGGAATTCTCCCCATCTATCATCCTGTAAAAAAACCGAACATGTGCTTTTTGGTAAAGCGTGTAGCCCATACCTGTTAAGACGGGATTTGCAGGTACTTGGACACAGGTTGTCGGATCCTTCAAAAATATTGAAGTAGAAAACGAATTGATGTTATGTAAAGTTACAAATTCTGCGTTATTTGTCGAGCCACAGTAAATTTTGAACCATGCCTGCAAAGATACGCGGAAGAACCAATATTCACCCTCGGCAGTAGCATTACCACCACATACGCTTCGCTGTATACATCTATTAAATGGCCGACAGACAAAGGACGGCCACGTGCCAGCCGTAGAGCACGTGACATTAAGAGATGGAAAGTAGCCAGCCTCACATGCGTACAGAACAGTCTCGTTAAACAACCACAACGATTTGACCTCAAATGACGTAATGTTAATATTTGCTATATCTGGATTACCATGACAACCAACAACAACGCATGAATGTTTTGAACCCTCAACTTGACAGACTGTGTTATTAGGACAAACATGATTTTTACAAGATCCAAAAAGCTGATTTTGACGATCCGGAACGTCCATGACGATGTTGGTAACCACTGGTTCAGTAATGGTGTTATTCAACGCGAGTAATTCACATTGATGAGTATCAACATCGTAATTTACAGATTGACATAAGGAATAAAATCCACATTGACGATAACAATCTAGAAGTCCGCCAGCTTGATAAAACACCATTGGTTCTCCTAATAACTTTTCACCAATCCGCATATTCTGATAAAATTCTGGTTTTAAACACATATTTCCCTCTACTGGCATACCAGTGCCTACCAAAACCCAAAACATACAGGTCAAAATAGCTTCACGTGTTGAACCCATTGTGAACGAGAAGCCCAGATTAGCTCTGTGGTGTAGGTTTCATTAAAGCAAACATGAAAATCATCCACTTGTCTATTAGAATTGTATTTATATGAGAACATGACGTCACTGATCGATGAACAGACATCGTGAAATCGACACTTTCTCGGCCACTCCCATCCGAACTACAATAGAACAATATCACCGGAAGTTATTAGCTCTTTAATCCAAATGACTTCCGACTTAACGAACTATCCAGACGGATGAAGACGAGGTCCCCAGAAGAGAAGCTGTATTGGATATTGATGTTTTCCGGTGAAAGTATTGTATTCATCTCAAGATTTATATCGGGCTTAAGAACTAAGCACAACTTCGTACTTAAAGGACCGTAACTCAAAATCCTTCAAAATCTTCGGTGATAAGCTTCTGATATCCGATATTTAAGATAAAATATTTTTTTTAACATTGATACACGAATCGTGTACCATAATGCGCTTCAGCCCCATTTGTATTTAGAGACCTGAGGGACAAGACTAGACACGCTGCACCAAGCCAAACGGAGTTATGCAGACTGGAATAACTAGACACTATAAATATGCACTGACAACTGGAAACCCAACTGGAAACTTTAGAAGAACGTCTAGGCCCTACATCGGGATCTCGAAGACGAGACGCCTACCAGGTCCTTCGTCTTTCATCACTGACAACTGGACCCCCCTCCCTAGGAAGCTTCCGAATAACTTCTAGTCCCTATATCATGATCTCGAAGACGAGACGCCTACCAGGCCCTTCGTCCTTCGTCACTTACAACTGGACCCCCCCCCTACCCCGGAAGCTTCCGAAGAACTTCTAGGCCCTACATCGGGATCTCGAAGACGAGCCGCCTGCCAGGCCCTTCGTCCTTCATCACTGACAACTGGAAACCCAACCGGAAACTTCAGAAGAACTTCTAGGCCCTATATCATGATTTCGAAGACGAGACGCCTACCAGGCCCTTCGTCCTCATCACTTACAACAGGACCCCCCCCCCCCCTACCCCGGAAGCTTCCGAATAACTTATAGGCCCTACATCGGGATCTCGAAGACGAGTCGCCTACCAGGTCCTTCGTCCTTCATCACTGACAACTGGACCCCCCTCCCCCCTCTAGGAAGCTTTCGAAGAACTTCTAGGCCCTAAATTGGGATCTCGAAGACGAATAGGCTAAAAGGAATCTGTTCAGGTAAAATGACACGTCATGGCACACTGTTTGTCTTCAGTAATCAAAGTCCTGCACAAAAACAGAAGGTTAAACCCATTTTCATTTTATTATCGAAAGCATTATATTTAATTTAGATTACTAGGCCGCATTCCATGGGCACAAATTGTCGTTGCAAATATATATTCGTTCCTTCAAAAAGGGTCTATACGTGTATAGTTAATATAGTCATTAGCGTTTGCTGAAATGTTCCTAAAAAAATTTGATAGTTCTTCGATGATATTCTTCTTTGAAATCTGATTATTTATTAATAGTAAAATTTATAGTGCGCATGGTTACTGGACTGAGTTTATCGTTGTTAGCCGTGTCACGTGGTCGTTTTGTCCACTATCGACCCATCCTCGGTTACCCAGTGTACACATTCCGTTCTACTCCACTATACCCTGGGTTAATTCATAGGGATTCCACGATTTCAAATTATCTGCCCTGGCTGATTGTGATATTTTTATCGTCCAATCCCAGAAAGCGTTACTTGGAAGGGAAATAAACGAAGGGAAGTAACTCTCATCTTTTTTCAACAAAGAATACCCCAACATGGCTGCCGAAGTTCGTTCTTGCACACTTTGCAAATATGTAAACAAGTTGTATGACGTAAAAAACGTCGCTAAAGGGTCTTCTGAAGACTTATTTGTAAACTGTTTTCTGTCCAATTCGTTTGGTGCTATTTGGTTGTTTTTGTATGGTTTTTTTGGGGGGGTATTAATGTTAGCAACATTAACATACAAATAATAATGGGATAAACATATCTATAACAAGATAAACAATGAATTGGTTAAAATTAAAAATATCATTTTTTTTTTGTTTTCTATAAAAATCATTTGGTGCTATTTGGTTGGGGGGGGGGGTATGTTTTTATTCGAAAAGTGATTACACTGCCATACGACCGTAACTGACAAACAAGTAACTATAGCAACACTAATCTGTTTATGTTTATACTTGGAATCAGTGACCACAGACAAAAGACAACTTAGACGTATTAAGTTGTTTAATTTGCGATAAGCATCCGATAGTATGTACCTAAATCTTATCTTCTTAGAGATCATTGTTAACCAATTGAAAAGTAATTCTGTAAATTCTATAATTCGATCAAAAGCTTTCTTTTAGTCCGGTAATGAGATGTCGGTACTAGCTTTATTTGTATGAAACATGGAAAGAAAACAATGTCGTAGTAAGCGGTTTATATCAATATTTAAAGGGACAATACCACTCTTGTTTGCTTGACATGTCCCGTGTTCGATTCCTGCGGCGCACGCTAAAAAAGTTAATAGGAGATATTCCGGCATAGTTCCGAGTTGTCAGTGGTGCGGGATAGAGGGTCTGACACGGGGCAACTGTATTGTCTTTCGGATGGGACGACAAACCTAGATCCTGTGTACATATTGACGTGCACTTAATAAAAACCTTGACAGTTGGAGTTCGATATAAAAGTAGGCTGTAGATACAATACTTCAACCGGAAAACATCCAATACAGCTTTTCTGGGAAGGGGGTTGGGATGGCCTAGTGGTCTAGAGTGCTGCGCTTCGACCTCTAGCTGGCCGGCCACATCTTGCTTGCGGCTGTGGTTTCCACCCCTGGTGTGAGCGTATGTGGCATGGAGATTGGGGCGCCTTCTCAACATCGTGGGTTTCCTCCGGGCATTCCGGTTTCCTCCCACTGCTAAAGACCCCGAATTATTGAAAAAAAATTAAAACCATATGTGAGCCCCAAAATGACCTAGTTTGTATCGAGTGGACGTTAAACCTCATCTCTCTCTCTATCTCTCTCTCTATCTATCTTTCTCGCTCTCTCTCTCTCGCTCTCTCTCTATCTATCTATCTATATATCTCCCTCTCTCCCGCTCTCTCTCTCTCTCTATCTATCTATCTATCTCCCTCTCTCTTCCTCTCTCTCTTTTGGGGATCCCGCCTCGATCCGTCTTGATGTTTCGTTAAGTATGAAGTTAAACGTCTTTTAATTTGGATTAAAGAACTAATAACTTCCGGTGATATTGTTCTATTGTAGTTCGGGTGGGAGTGGCCGAGAAAGTGTTGATTTCACGATGTCTGTTCATCGATCAGTGACGTCATGTTCCCATATAAATACAATTCTAATAGACAAGTGGATGATTTTCATGTTTGCTTTAATGAAACCTACACCACAGAGCTAATCTGGGCATCTCGTTCACAATGGGTTCAACACGTGAAGCTATTTTGACCTGTATGTTTTGGGTTTTGGTAGGCACTGGTATGCCAGTAGAGGGAAATATGTGTTTAAAACCAGAATTTTATCGGAATATGCGGATTGGTGAAAAGTTATTAGGAGAACCAATGGTGTTTTATCAAGCTGGACTTCTAGATTGTTATCGCCAATGTGGATTTTATTCCTTATGTCAATCTGTAAATTACGATGTTGATACTCATCAATGTGAATTACTCGCGTTGAATAACACCATCGCTGAACCAGTGGTTAACAACATCGTCATGGACGTTCCGGATCGTCAAAATCAGCTTTTTGGATCTTGTAAAAATCATGTTTGTCCTAATAACACCGTCTGTCAAGTTGATGGTCCACTCCATGCTTGTGTTGTTGTTGGTTGTCATGGTAATCCAGATATAGCAAATATTAACATTACGTCATTTGAGGTCAAATCTTTGTGGTTGTTTAACGAGACTGTTCTGTACGCATGTGAGGCTGGCTACTTTCCATCTCTTAATGTCACGTGCTCTACGGCTGGCACGTGGTCGCCCTTTGTCTGTCGACCATATCATAGATGTGAACAGCGAAGCGTGTGTAGTGGTAATGCTACTGCCGAGGGTGAATATTGGTTCTACCGTTTATCTTTGAAGGCATGGGTTAAAATGTACTGTGGCTCGACAAATAACGCAGAATTTGTAACTTTACATAACATCAATTCGTTTTCTACTCCAATATTTTTAAAGGATCCGACAACCTGTGTCCAAGTGCCTGCAAATCCCGTCTTAACAGGTATGGGCCACACGCATTACCAAAAAGCACGTGTTCGGTTTGTTCACAGGATGATAGATGGGGATGATCCTCGTTATTCTAATTCTACCTTTTACAAACAAAAGTTTGGAAGCGCTGGAGATTGCGTTGATAATAATGTAAATGATACAAACAGTGATTGCGGACTAATTGGAAGATTTGCTATAAACACTAATGGTACAGGAATACGTATAAAATCCTCTGTTACCTGGGAAACGTGGGGTGTTGGTGGACGAGTGGGTAATATAACACGATCACAAGATGGACATCGGATTGAAGGTTATTGTGGGTCAGTTGTAGGATGCGGTGGTTGTCAACCTAGAGAACTATTAATAGAACTGGATCCCATCTACCAACCACCACGTGATTCAGCAACTTTTATTATGTGTAAAGCACCGGATCCAATAAAATAGACCCCATCTACCAGCCAGCACGTGGTTCAGCAACTTTTATTATGTGTAAAGCACCGGTTCCAATAGAATAGACCCCATCTACCAACCACCACGTGGTTCAGCAACTTTTATTATGTGTAAAGCACCGGTTCTAATAGAATAGACCCCATCTACCAGCCACCACGTGGTTCAGCAGCTTTTATTACGTGTAAAGCACCGGTTCCAATATAATAGACTCCATTTACCAACCACCACGTGGTTCAGCAACTTTTATTATGTGTAAAGCACCGGTTCCAATAAAATAGACCCCATTTACCAGCCACCATTTGATTCCGCAGCTCTTATTACGTGTAAAGCACCGGTTCCAATAGAATAGACCCCATCTTCCAGCCACCATTTGGTTCAGCAACTTTTATTACGTGTAAAGCACAAGTTCCAATAGACCATAAATAATTAGAAACCAGTTACAAAGATTCAGAAAGATATCAAGAGTATGGACATCTACTAGACTGGATAACCTACCCTAATACGTCGGCAACGTGGGCAGGGGCGCCGGAACCCGGGTACCAGGGTATACAAATGCTGGATAGCCGTGGCGAAAGAGAGGCGGCTTCTCACCAATGCAACGAGGGTTCAATCCCAGCTCAGGGCAAGAACTTTATCGTTGTAAGTGAGAGGTATATTCTGTCTCCAGTCCGATCAGGCAGATTTCCCCGAGTTCTTCGGTTTCTTTCTGCAGTATACCCATGCCCTAACGATGAAAGTTTTCAACCTTTTTACTAGTCTATTCATTATAACTGGCTCTAGCACTCATGATACGAAAATTGTGCATAATCAGGTATTTGTCTCTTTCACTAGCATGTATTTTAAAGAGTTTTCGGTTGAAATTAGGAATGCAACAGGCGCTCTAAACAGCATTCTCGGAATTGACAAAATTCAAAATTGTCTAGAGGCTAGGGGGGGGGGGCATTCCCTATGTTTTGGTACCCTTGCCCTCGCGTCGTTCCGGCGCCCCTGAACTTGGGACAACTGGGAGCAACGGAATTCGAAGCGCTTATGTCGAATCGGAACTAAGAGAGAGATCACACTTAACACGTGACTGTTAATTTATTCATCATGTGATCAACAAAATGGCGAATACAATTGTATTGTCGACAATACGTCAAATGACGCAGGTTTCTAATCACGGGATGTTATTTCCATGGAAACGAGTTGGCTCCAGTTGGAAAGCACGCTCATGTCGACTGCAACTAGTTTGATATCTAAAATGTTTGAAAAATTTATTGCCAGTCAGTTGAAATGTTTACGAACCTCTACAGGACGCATATAAAATAAATCCACAGTACTGAAACTGCTTTAACTTGTGTTTTAAATGATATTCTTTTATCCCTTGATATCCAAAAATGTATTCTTTTATTATTGTTGGACCTGCCTGCTGCCCTTGACACAGTCGACCACAGCATTCTTTTAAATCGTCTCCGTTTTAGATTTGGTATGAATAAATCTGCTCTTAATGTTTTAGAAAGTTAATTAATTGGTAGACAGCAATGTGTTGTTTTAAATAGTAAATAAGGTACACCAAGACCATGTGATACTAGACCCGACTAGACGACTCCGCCTTTCTTGAATTACCGTGAAAGATACAAATGACCACAGATCACTGATTTTTTACTGATTGACTCTAGTTAATTCTCGTTTCTTAGACCGGCTCTAACTTTTCCCTAAATTTTCGTTAGTTAGAACGCTTTCTGCCACAGATTGGGCAACATGTGGCAAACTCTTGCCCAAAAGCATGTATGAGGTTCACCATAAAAAAAACTTGAGATACATGCAAAAGGGAGGGGGGAAGGGGAAGGGGAAGGGAGGGAAAGACTAAAAATAACTTTCGCCCTATTTTGGGTGAGCTGTGTGTGTGTTAAAATAGCTTTATTTTACGTCCGCTTCCAGCGAAGTGTTCAAATGGCGACCACTTATATTAGAATATAGTGTAGTCTCGATTATCAAATAGGATTATAAAGAAGGCACCAGAGGCGTCAACCTCCCACTAAAAATTTCTTTTTTCGAAAATTTTAAACAATAAAACTAAAAGAAAACACCGCATCCGGGGCGAAAATTTGACGAAAAAAAGGTCACGACTTCACATCACATTCCCAGGCTTAAGTTAAGAATTTATTCAAATTTTTTTTTGTCTCATTTCAGTTAAATTATAGCCCCTTTTAAAACCCTTGCGATTTTCATGTATCAAATAAATCAATAAGAAACTATGTGTAAAGTTTTGTGTTTCAGGATCAAAGATATTTCCCATCAACAGTAATTAAAAGTGAAGTCGGTTGTTTTATGGGGGTTTATTTCTGTTTGGTACAGTTACTATTATCAATGCAGAAGCATTCTTTCTCCGCTCAACTGTGAATCGCACATCACTTCCGTTCCACTGAGAAGTCGCGGTGGTCGGTTACATTCGGCAAACCTCGACAGATTCTACGCATCTTAATCTCGATTGTATGACCATTTCCGCCATATTCGAACTATTTTAAGGGTTCCGAATGGAAAATGGCTGTCCCCATGGAGATTTCTGTGAAGAAGGTATTATATCAACAAACGTCACGTTTGGCATTGGGTTTGGGAAATACCAGGGAATTTCATAAAACCAGCAGACTTGAGACAATATAGCTGCTAATTAAGGTATACACTCTCTACAAAAGACGCAATTTGGAACTTTTTTGTAAAAGCGACAATTTTTCCTTTTTGAAGTAAATCGGTAGCCGCATCGCAAATGTATGGGCGTAGGTACATATGACTTACTGTCATACCATTCGGCAAATCTCGACAGATTCCGGTACTCTCGGTAACCTACATCTAGACTCGGATGTATGATAGTAATTGATATGTACCTACGACCATACATTTGCGATGCGGCTTGTCAACTATCGATTTACTTCAACAGGAAAACGTGCCGCTTTCACAAAATAGTCCCAAAATGGCATCTTTTCTAGATATAATCTCTATGGGGGCAGCCATTTTTTAGTTTGTTGATATAATCTCCATGGCCATGGGGGCAGCCAATGTTTATCCGGGTCCTTTAAAATAGTTCCAAAATGGCGGACTTCATCATGCAGCTGAGTCTAGATGTAGGGCACCGGAATCTGTCGAGGTTTGCCGAATGACTGTCATACATCTGAAAGTAGATGTAGGGTCTCGGAATCTGCCGAGATTTGCCGAGTGGGTTCGGTTAGTAAGACATGGAGTCCCGTGTTCAACATGAAAAAAACTACCGTAAATAGAATCCTAACGATGCCGCCTTCCCGTTAACCAGGGTGAACTATATTTATGAGAGAGAGAGAGAGAAATGGGGTTTAACGTCCACTAGACACAAACTAGGTCATTGAGGGGCTTGCGCGTGGGGGTCTTTAGTAGTGGGAGGAAACCGGAGTGCCCGGAGGAACCCCACGGAAGTTGAGAATTCGCCTTATCTCCATGTCACATACATCCACACTAGGGCTCGAAACCACAGCCGTAAGCCAGAGGTGACCGGCCAGTTAGAGGTCGAAGCGCGGCACTCTAGACCACTAGGCCATCCCAACCCCCCTATATTTTTTTAATGAAATATGTGAGATCTGATTTATTCGTATATCAAGGAAGTAGGCCTAAATAAGATTATATCTATCACTTGTTACATCCGAATCCTGTATCGTCATTATTATAATTCTTAGAAACCGTCAAGGTTATACTATCACGAACACGGAACGTAAAAGATCTCCTGGCAGTTGGAATTCAGCTGTTGCCCGGGAAAAAATTTCCCTCATAGCACACTGTATAGCGTATGTCCGTCTCCCATTAGCCAAGGTTAGGTGCAGAAGCGTAGGACGTTAAACCCCATTTCATTCATTCATTCATTAATTCTTCTTGTCCCATACAAATCCTGTATCGTTATTATTATAATTCTTAGAAACCGTCATGGTTCTTTTATGTGCACAATCACGTACACGGAACCTCCGAAGAACTAAACGCCCTTTGTCCTCCGCACAAGAAGAAACAACACTGGTAACTAATGAAGAACTTTGTCGGTCATCCCTTAGCAGTTGGAGGATCCATGTACACATTTTCGTGCACGTAAAATACCCCTTGACAGTTGGAATTCGATATCAGAGTAGGCCGTAGCGCCGCTGCCCGGGCCAAATTTCCATCATAGCACACTGTATGGCGTATAGTTCCCATGTACGCGTGCAACTCAAGGAACCCTTGACGGTTGGAATTTCATTTAAGAGATATCGTAGTGCCACTGTCCGTGCAAAATTGACCTTATTAGCCCAGTCGAAGCAGAACATTAGGACGTTTAACTCCATTAAATTACATTTCAATGCGTTCCGAACACAATTAGAGTCAACAATCCTGCATTGGCCTAGAAAGTCCGGTGTGGTTTCCCCTTGTCAGTGATGCAGGACGGAAAGAAAAAACGAGGACCCGTGTACACATTGGCACGCACGTAAAATATCCCTTATGGCAGTTGGAATTCGATATAAGAGAAGGTCGTAGCGCCGCTGCCCGGGCAAAATTTCCCTCATAGCACACTGTATATGGCGTACGCCCGTCTTCATTGGCCCAGATTAGGAGCAAAACAGTAGGACGTTAAACTACATTTCATTTCAGTCAATAATCCATGTAGCTTTTACAAATATACCAGCCATATACCGCATTTCCTCTAATAAGCGCCGGGTCTCCAATAAGCGCCGGGGGGTCAAGGGGTGCTGAAAAAATAAGCGCCGGGCCTCCAATAAGCGTTGGGCCCCTAATAAGCGCCGGGGGGTCAAGGGGTGCTGAAAAAATAAGCGCCGGGCCTCCAATAAGCGCCGGGTCTCTAATAAGCGCCGGGACCCTATGAAGACCCTGTCACCCTACAATTGAAATTATCATTGAAGATGCACATGAAATAGACATTAGATTGCTTTTGATCAAATGCCGTAATTCAAAAGATTCTCCGGCCCAATGTCCATGGTAAATGACGGCTTTACCCTAAATTCAATTTGCTATTAAAGAAATAAGCGCCGGGTCTCCAAAGAGCGCCGGGCCTCTAATAAGCGCCGGGGGGGGGGGGCAAGGGGTGCTGAAAAAATAAGCGCCCGGGCGCTTATTAGAGGAAATACGGTAATCATATCTATACCCCGGCGGAGAAAGACACGACGGACCATGAAACGACAGATTTATGTGACAACAAGGAACACCTAGATGTTATTTGATGTTGAGGAAGGGGTAAGCCAATCTGATTAAAACACAAATCCTATTTCGCTTCGTTTTTTATAATTTAAAATTTCATTTAACTTGTCTTTATTATACAATGGACCTATATACTAGGATCTGGAGGAGTTGTTATTCAACTCGTGTTCTGCGTGAAGTGAAGGATTTCCCAATGAAATGGTCTGTTACGGCGAGCTTTAGACGTGTGGTGCACGGAAGGGTGAGTAATCCACGAGAAACATCAATGCTGATCGGCTGATCAAATGTCTGACGTCATAGGGTCAAAATTCACCCGTATAACCTCTGGCGTCAGATCTTCATGTAGTGTAGACAGGTGTAGGCCATAGAAGTATAAAAAACACTCCCCACCCCCACCACCACACTGCGCCGTCTGTTTAAGCGACATACAAAAATATGTTTCTACCTTAAACCTCCCACCCCATCCCCAATCCACAGATTCATGCGTCACAGATCAATACACAAGTTGCAACTCCTCTCATCTCCTCTCCTCTCCTCTCCTCTCCTCTCATCTCATCTCCTCTCCTCTCCTCTCCTCTCCTATCCTCTCCTCTCCTCTCCTCTCCTCTCAACTCCTCTCCTCTCCTTGGCCCCCGGTGACAATATCATATACATTCACAATGCGTGTTTAAAATAACAAATATTTATTTTACAATGTTGTTAAGGCACAGATTTCTAACTAATTTGTTTTGAAGAGAACGGGGTTTAACATCATATTCCTGAAGCAATAGGGACAATGTATAGCCGTTTGGATGGGACGAAAAAACGAGGTCCTGTGTACAGATTTGCGTGGCCGTAAAAGAACTCTTGTCTTCTCGGATTTAATAATTTTAAATTTTACATTGTTTTCGCGGGGATATACAAATTGCACGGGATAGTGATGGCCGGGGAACTTAATACAGGGATAGTGATGGCCGGGCGCTAAATACAGGGATAGTGATGGTCGGGGGGATGGGGGGCGCTAAATGGTTTAACGCATGCGCGTTGGATCATACGGTCGATCATTCAGTCAAGTGGTGTGGTTTCGATTCCCAGCTAGAATCGCCTGTCCAGCCTCGTGGGTTTTCTCCGGGTCATCAGCTAGCGAGTTATTGAACTCTCTCTCTCTCTCTCTCTCTCTCTCTCTCTCTATTTCCCTCTCTCTAACAATGATCTAGTAATACTCGTAACTATTGGTGGGGGGGGGGGGGTAGTTGGACGGCCGAATGTTTAGCACGAGCGCGCTGTATCATAAAGCCTGTCATTGAGTCAACTGTCGTGGTTTCGATTTCGAATCGCCGGCTGTACGTTGCTAGGAGTAGGCTCGCCTATCCAACCTCGTTGGTTTTCTTCGGGTCCTCCGGCTTCCCCTACGTGCAAGCTGATTTTTGGAAATAAAAAAATAAACCACATGTTAGTCCCGAAATGACCTAGTTTGTGTCGAGTGGACGATAAAACCCCATTTCTCTCTCTCTCTCTCGTCTATATTAGTTCAGGAATATGATATTATACAAGTTATCTCCCCTTCTCTGTGTATTAATATATTTATAACAGAACAACCTTAAGGCAAACAAAGACATACTTTGGTGCATACTGATAAAGCGTATATGTTTAAGGCTTAAACTAAATGACATAGACTGTCTTACCAGAGAATGCCACCCCATATATAGAATGGCAGATCATATAAAGACTGCCAGACCATATATAGAATGTCAGACCATATATAGACTGTCAGACCATATATAGACTGTCAGACCATATATAGACTGTCAGACCATATATAGACTGTCAGACCATATATAGAATGGAAGACCATATATAGAATGTCAGGCCATATATAGAATGCCAGACCATATATAGACTGTCAGACCATATATAGACTGCCAGGCCATATATAGACTGTCAGACCATATATAGACTGTCAGACCATATAAAGAATGGCAGACCATATATAGAATGTCAGACTATATATAGACTGTCAGACCATATATAGAATGTCAGATCATATATAGACTGTCAGACTATATATAGACTGTCAGACCATATAGAGAATGTCAGACCATATATAGAATGTCAGACTATATATAGACTGTCAGACCATATATAGAATGTCAGACTATATATAGACTGTCAGACCATATAGAGAATGTCAGACCATATATAGAATGTCAGACTATATATAGACTGTCAGACCATATAGAGAATGTCAGACCATATATAGAATGTCAGACTATATATAGACTGTCAGACCATATATAGAATGTCAGACTATATATAGACTGTCAGACCATATATAGACTGCCAGACCATATATAGAATGTCAGACCATATATAGAATGTCAGACCATATATAGAATGTCAGACTATATATAGACTGTCAGACCATATAAAGACTGCCAGATCATGTATGATCAAAAGAAGTCTTACAGAAGAGCATGCTGGCGTAACAATTATTAAAACTGATTAGTTATATGTATGGCCATCTAAAGTTCACATTAATTTGTGTAATTAATGCACATCAAGGCCAAGATGGTACCCTACCCACTTTGCGAAATTATATACGATCTACAGAACATTTACTATACCGTATATTTTTTAACAATTCTTAACAAAGACAATATCTCACGGTCTCTTGGTGCATTGAGATTCTAACATAGAATAAAGAAATAATATAAACAGAATCCAGTTCTAATAAATTACCGGTTCTCGATAGAAAATTTATGCGTGTTTTTGTACTTCTTTAACGTCCATTTCCATTTCTACGTTCATATCACTTAATTAAATAGCAGTTGTTTGTTTAGTGTTAATCGACGGTGAATTGTGGGCTCGGACGACCTTCCTATCTAGCACAACTCAACCGCATCCAGTTGAACACTTATATATAGAGACACAGGAACACCGAACGACCTCCCTGTCAAGCATACCCCCACATTACTGCATTCAGTTGAACAAGTACAGGAACATAGTTTTTGGTGCCTCGCTTCTCTCGTCGAGCTATACTAGCCCCACAACTTTATAATCGACGTGGACATATCTGCCATCTATGTATCCCCGCGTCTGTGCTCACGCCTGTCGTCCGTCAACTTCCAGGAATTAGTCCAACTGGTTGTATCAGACAGATTAATATTACATTGGCACTTGTGTTTGTCATGGTCACTCATTTTCTTTGAATCTAGTCTTGAACTTTCAGTTTACAGTTGATGACTAATCAGTAGTGTCGGATGTCGTCTACGCGGCAGTGTATGCATGTTCATTGTATAACACAGGTTACTCATTCATTTGACAAATCGCTTAGTCGTGGCACGCGCAGTATCCATGCACTTGTTTTTAATGAAAGTTGTCTCCCTTTCTTCCTACTTTTTGTTGAAACATTTCACAGCACAGTTCACGATTCACGACACGGTTGGCGTCACGGTTCACTGTTCATGGCACGGTTGACGGTTTACTTGACGGTTCACGGCATTGTTCACGGTTCACGGCACGGTTCACGGCATTGTTCTCGGTTCATGGCACGGTTCACGACATTGTTCACGGTTCATGGCACGGTTTATAGCAAATTTACCATATTTAGTAAACTAGCCCCACACTCAATTTCACTATGTCATGTTCAATAAAATAGCCCCGAAATGAATTTCACTTTGTCATGTTTAGTAAACTAGTCCCTCGCTCAATTTCAGTTTGTCATATTCAATAAACAGGCCCCACAATAAATTTCATATTGTGATGATCACTAAAACCGCCCCGCACTGAATTTCACTTTGTCACGTTTAGTAAATTAGTCCCGCACTCAATATCTCTAAGTCATGTTTATCCAAGCTTGCCCATGATTGAAAAAGTCAATTGATCATTTCTATCAAGCTTGCCCATTATGCAATTGGGATGTGATCGGTACACTGTTTGCGCGTTAATTTAATCCGACCGTCGCACTAAAGTCATGAAAGTTTGGTGTAAGCACTGTTAGGTGCTGTGTTTATCGTGTATTTTTGTACGAGAGGAGCAGTCCATTTGCTGATTACACTATTTTGCCAATAACGCTTTTAGGACTTCGAATTCTGTCTTATGGTTTGGATTGTTCGTACTAGGTTTTTATTTTATGGCACGGTAAGCACGTTAATCCGATTGTCTCCCTGGATTTAACATAACATAATATTGTTCACATAAATGTGTTATTACTTTAAAGGCGTTTTTGGGGAGGGTGGTGCAGTGTCAACTCGATTTCTCCTGTTCTTCCGTTTCATATAAAAACTGAAAATATAAAAAAAATCAATTAAAGGGTATTATGTACGATATAGATAAGATATAAAAGTTCGAAAGTAGATGATGTAAAATGAATAATTTAAAAATTTCATTCAAATTACTCTATTGCAAGCGAAGATATTGGCATTTGAAGGTTTGACAGACGTGTGCAATAATTTCAACCACAGTCCTGGTTGATCGAAGCTAAGTCTGGGATCGCCTGGGTTCGCCATATTGATTAGATCAACAAAGTATCGCTGAACCGTTTTAATCTGTTTAATATCGCAGAAATCTGATGCCATCCAGAGTTGATTAAGGCCTGGATCAGTTAATTAATGTCTAAATAATACTTTAGAAAACATGTCAGGCTCAAAGAAAGACCTGCAATAGGAAGATTTAGCTTTTGTATAATGCATGTTTAATGCATTTAATAATTCCCATGTCCCGATATTTGACCATGTTATATAATAAGTTTATAAATTGAAAGTAGAAACTCGAAGGTTTCATTGATGTAGCCTAAGCACTAACGTGGTTTCCATTAAACAACATGGCGTGCGTAGAAAGTAGTTCTGCTATATTCAGTTATAGAGGGGAGGGGCATAAATACAAAGTTCGGGCATAAGTCCTTTTGTAAAATAGCAGAAAGTGTGTACTGGGCACAAGAAGGGCGCAATGCAAACGGAGGGTGTCTAATGTGGTCTGTCACAAGGGCGATAACCGGGCGCTCGAAAGACGAGCTTTTATTAATAACTTAGATATTAACATACAGGTGATAGATAAAGTATTATAAAGTATTTAATCTACCTCTATCATTAACTGTATCATTACACTTTGACAGTTACATTGCCCAATAAGAGAAGGCCCTAGTCTATAGGTACGTGGCGATAGAGAGGCGGCTTCTCACCAATGCAACGAGGGTTCAATCCCAGCTCAGGGCATGAACTTTATCGTTGTAAGTGAGAGGGATATTCGGTCTCCCGTCCGATCAGGCAGGTTTCCCCCGAGTTCTTCGGTTTCTTCCTGCAGTAATGATCGATATCATTCGCACGATCTGTTCCAAGGGCCAAATTGAAAAAAGGCCTTAGGTCTAATTTGCTACCCTTGTAAAATGACGCGATTATTATTATTATTATTATTTTTAACCCTTGATCTAGATATCCAAGGCATCGGTCTGCCAACCATAGGTAACTCCTAGATCTAGAGACCTGCGGCTTCTGGGCCCTGTTTCTCGAAATCTTAACTAAAGATAAAATCCAATTTTAAGTAGATACTTCAATTTTTATTGGCTTAGCACTAAAATCAAACTAATATTATCCAATCAAATTACTAAAATTTGAATTTTATCTCAGTTAAAATTTCGCGAAACAGGCCCCAGTCCGCCATGTCTATATAGGTAAACCCAGCACCCTCATTCGGCAAACCTTGACATATTCCGGTAACCTCCGTAACCTTACATCTAGACTCGGATGTATGATAGTAAGTGATATGTACCTTCGACCATACATTTGCGATGCGGCTACCGTTTTACTTTAACAGGAAAACGTGCCGCTTTTACAAAAAAGTCCCAAAATGGCAGCCTTTTTTTAGTATGTTGATATACTCTCCATGGGGGCAGCCATTTCCTATCCGGGTCCTTTAAAAGTTCCAAGATGGCGGAATTCGTCATACATCCGAGTCTAGATGCAGGGTTCCGAAATCTGTCGAGATTTTCCGAGTGCCAGCACCGTATACTATGATAAAGAATAAATAATTTGTATATTTACATTGCAACCAAAATAATAATTATAATCAATATAATTAAAACAACCACGAATCCAATAATTATAGCAAGTTCTGGAAAATATAAAAATAAAAACATACATGTATATCAATTTCACATAATTACAAAATTTCAAAAATTATGTTTGAGACAGTCAATCTGGCGGTGCCGAATTACGGAAATACCGAACGTATTTCTATTTTTGTAAAAACGATTTATGTAAATCTTGTCAGTAGTTGTACAGAACAAGTATTTAGTCCCTTGGAGAGAGAGGGGGAGAGAGAGAGGGAGAGAGAAAGAGAGAAAGCGAGAGAGAGATAGGGTTTAACGTCCACTCGACACAAACTAGGTCATTTCGGGACTAACATATGGTTTAATTTTATATCAATAATTCGCTTGCGCTTAGGGGTCTTTAGTAGTGGCAGGAAAACGGAGGACCTGTAGAAAACCCACGAGGCTGGACAGGCGACCCTACTCCTTGCACGTACAACCGGGGATTCGAAACCACGCCAGTCGTCAATTATTTTGATTAAAATCCTCCTTAAATCCACAAAGCAACCATTTAATCTTACTGCACACAGCGATCCACCTACGCCATTCTTAGTCGGAGCTAGCTCTAAGTTTGGGATGCCATTTAATTATATCACAGTTATTATGATCTAAAAAACCACATTTAAAAACATCAACTTGAGAATTGTGTTGTTTGTTTTATTTCAGCAGTGGTCGGGATGTAATCAAAATTAAATATAGTCCTTTTGATTATAAAAGCAAACAACATGTGGCCAAATGCCAGACATCTTTAATTTACATCACGTACTAAATACAAAGGTAATACTTAAATTATATACACTGCCAATATTTAATATTTCTAGAATAAACTTTGAATTGATTAAATCAATAAAAAATGTCGGGTAACGGCATGCGATGTATTGTTGTGTTTTAATCAATTTATAGATTATGATTATTCAAATGCGTGGAAGTTATGGATTATTCAAATGCACATAAAAATACACTTATTTATTGCTCACTATAATTTTCTTTCTTGGCAAGTGGGTTATTTAAAGATGCATTCCCGTGTACAAATTGTGTGATTTTATGATATATTTGGATCAAAAACATATTCAAAATAATTAATCTATCAAATATTTGATTTAAATGCCTTTTATGTAAAATGATTACATTGTATGTAAAATAATGATATTTTGTGAAATAATGATATTTTGTGAAATAATGATATTTTGTGAAATAATGATATTTTGTGAAATAATGATATTTTGTGAAATAATGATATTTTTTATGTACAATAGTGATATTTTTTGTAAAAATAATTATAATTACATTTTATGTCAAATTAATTACATTTGATGTAAAAATAATTACATTTGATGTAAAAATAATTACATTTGATGTAAAAATAATTACATTTTATCTAAAAATAATTACATTTTATCTAAAAATAATTACATTTTATCTAAAAATAATTACATTTTATCTAAAAATGAGATTTTATGAAAAATTATTACATTTTATCTACATTTTATGTAAAAAAAAACTACATTTTATGTAAAAAAACCTACATTTTATGTAAAAATAACTACATTTTATGTAAAAATAATTACATTTGATGTAAAAATAGTGAGATTTTATGTAAAAATAATGAGATTTTATGTACAAATAATGAAATTTTATGTAAAAATAATGAGATTTTATGTAAAAATAATGAGATTTTATGTAAAAATAATGAGATTTTATGTAAAAATAAATGAGATTTTATGTAAAATAAAGTCCATTGGCTCGGAAAACTTGAAACACCCAAACTAATTAGCGTCCTTTCAATCGAAACAAAACCTTGCTCTCTTAATTAGCTTCCAAATGTCCGTTGAATATTTCTGACATTTAAGCACCGATAAAAATATTGTTTTAGCCGTTAATAAGTTCTTTGGGCAGCAGACCGAGGCCATCCTTCCTACCTTTTGGGCCATTAAGCCAGGCTGACACTTGCACGATTCCGTGGCATGCATTGGCACCTCTCGAGTCGGCACTACACCGTCCGATTTGCGTAAACTCGTCGTGCCAATGCGGGAAGTGCGTAAACAATGCGCAAACTATGCCCAAACTATGCGTAAACTCGTCGTGCCAGTTCGTGTCAATGTGGACACTGATGGGCATGACAAAATCGTGGCCAAAAGTCGTGCAAGTGTCAGCATGGCTTAATTCAGGTAATATGTACGTACATGTTGACCTTTCGTATCAAAAGCCGCTTTAATATTTTATGAGATCAAAATCCAAATCGGTCGTTAAAAGATTTGATTTGTGTTGCTATTATTTCGTTATGATCGTTTTAATGCGCAGACGACCAGTGTTTACTGTGTACTAACTAACTATAGTTGCCCTCTCTTTTGAATAAATATTTTTATAGCTATATATATTATACAGAAAAAATATGTCCAGGTAAAAAATTCTTCACTTTACTTTATTCTTATATACAATAAATCATATAAGCTAGCTATCGGCCTTCTATAGGTGTCTTCAGATATTATTAATGTATATATATATATTGTAGTATAAAATATAAAACACCGATTTGCTTCTACGTGTTTCAATATAACGTGTTTCCTTATGAAATTATATTGAAACATAAGTCGTTAGAAGATTCCATCAGAAGTAGATAATATACGTAAAATAAAATAAAGTAAATATAATGTAGGCTATAAACTAACCAGGAAGTGTAACCTAGGCAACTGAAGCGTATACATTATGTTAAAGACACAGTCCTATAGTAGGTAGATAATTCAAGTTATAAAGTAGGAAATGAAATGGGATTAAACGACCTGCTACTCTGCCCCGACATTCGCCAATAAAGACGGACATACACCAGTCGGTGTGCTATGGTAGGGGGGGGATGCGCCGACAGCGGCATTTCAATCCGAAATCATTAATAAAAAACCTTCGTCAAATAAATGAGTGACTCAAAAATGGCTACCTCCTCACTCAAACCCAAGATGATATTTCTTTGAAACAGGGCATGAAATATTTGTATATGTATACGTATATGTAGGCCTAGACAGGATTCACTCCATAAATACATTAGAGGTGTTAATCATAATAATCTGACAAATATAACAGTACAAAATCAGCAATTAGGGATAGTGAAATGTGATGATAACCATTCATTGTTTATTTATATTTATATTTTAATGTTATTATTTTCATGATTTTCATGATTGTATGTTTTTATATGTATTATGTATTAAAATGCTTGTTCTTATAGCTTTGTACAGACTGTTGAGACATTTGTTTAACGGTCTTTAAACAATAAATATTATTATAATACTAATTGCCGAGCAGTGAGAGGCGAAAATATATCTAATTATTGTCGATTTCAGGTAAACACAAAGTTTAATCTCTCACCTCTCTCTCTCTCTCTCTCTCTCTCTCTCTCTCTTTCTCTCTCTCTATCTCGCTCTTTCTATCTATACCTCTTTCCCTCTCTTTCTCTTTCTCTCTCTCCCTCTCTTTCTCTTTCTCTGTGTATTCATCTTTTGACGCAGCGTAATACGCCCAAAGGGGAAGATTGGGAGGTGGTAGGGATGTTTGTCGTCTATGCAAGCCTTAATTGTCTTGCTTGGCCTTCTGTCTCTCTCTTTCTCTCCCTCTCGCTCTCCCTCTCGCTCTCTCTCTCTCTCTCTCCGATTTCATGTAAACATAAAGTTTAATCTCTCACCTGTATCTGGGTCTTCAGTGGAAGGTTTCGTCCCTGGTGGTGTCTCAGTAATACCTGGGTTATTGCCACCGTTGGTGTTCCCTGTGCCGGTATTAGCTCCGGTCGATCCATCTCCCCCACCATTATTATTATTAGCAGTAGTCTCCCCTCCACCGTTATTATTGGAAGAGGTTGTACCACTCCCGCCGCCATTATTGCTACCGGAAGTAGTTTCGCCTCCATTATTATTACTAGAAGTTGTGGTTTCATCGCCCCCGCCATTGATATTGTTAGTACTTCCGGTCGTGGCTGCTGTTGTCTGATCAGCACTTCCGGTCGTTGCAGCTATTGTCGTGGCTGCTGTTGTTGTGTCTAAAGTCGTGGAGGTTGTTGTGGCGGAAGTTGACGGCGGAAATAAAGTCGTCGTGGTAGCTTTAGTGGTTGTTGGTGGAATCAGAAAGGAAATGAAAGTTTCGCAATTCAGCTGAACTTGGGAACCTAATACAAAATAAAAAAAATTATTTAAGAATCCAGATATTGAGTCAACATAAAAAAAATCTGGACCCCCTTCTTCGGGGAAAGTCCCTCGGACGCTAACTTTTTGTCTGTCTTTGAATCGTTTTTAATTATTTAAGAGGCCTCGTCGTTTGTGAAAAAATCTGCTCGTTAAAGATGGCCCCCGAGTTCACAAAGCATTCTGAGACTACAGTTGAGAATTTACCCAACTTTCAATCAATGTTTATGAGAAACATCTTTGATACAGAAACACACAAATTTGCACGTAGTTTCTTATTGATGTATTTCATACATCAAAACAACAAAATTATTATAAGGGGTCATATATTAGTTAAAATAAGGCGAAAAAGTTTGAGTACATTTTCAACTTAAGTCTGGGAATGCTTTATTATGATGAGTTCACATAGCATTCTCAGACTTGTGTTACGAATTTGCTCAAGCTCAATATGTCAACCTTGTTTTAACTAAAATATAACCTTTACCTTAAAAACAATCGTCTTACCTTGGGAACTTTCAAACTCCAAACAGAATTTAAAACCATCGCCATTAGCACTGATCTTAGCAATACCTATTTCCACAGTTTCCGTCGGATCAAGGGTATAGGGGCGGAGATTATTGTTAGCATCACAAGAATACAGGGTCCCCGTGGCGCCTCGATAAGATGAGGCTAAATAAAAGTCACAGTTTGTTGGCGGGGTCGTAACGTTATTAATAGCGATATCTCCCAGACTGTTGTCAGAGTTGACGATACTGAAGGAACAGAAACATTCGGTGGTGTTGTCGCCATCTTCGATTCCTGATAGGTACGCGGTTCGTCCTGTTTTAGTCAGACCGCTACACACTGGTACCGCATCCCGACCTGGAAATATAGGACAATAATAATAACACGTGTGAGGAAGAACGGGATGGGGGTAAATAAACGACAACAATTATAATACGTGTCTTTATATAAGTATATTCAGGGCCAGATTAACCATGGGGCACCATGGGTCACAGGCCCCAGGGCCCCCCACATTAGAGGACCCCCACAAAAATCTCAGTTGCGACCAGGCCCTCCTCTAGAAATGCTACCATTTCATAGCACTCGCATGGATCGGTCCACTGAAATAACGCCGGAATGCGATAGTTTTTTGGCAATTTTTATTTTTTTTCTTGGGGAGGTACTTCTATATGGCTCCACACAAGTACCTAAAATGCCAGGGAATCACGTTTCCGACCTCCAATTTCTTAAAACGTGACGGTTGTTGATATTATACACTCTCCACAGAAATTTCCATGAGGGCCGCCATTTTTTGGCATTCGGAACCATTAAAATAGATCAAATATGGCGGAAATGGTCGTACAACCGAGATGCGTAGAATCTATCAAGGTTTGCCGAATGTGGTCGTACGTAGGATGTGGCGTCCGGTTTGGGGTTACTCCCCTCTCCATGTCAGACAGAAAGACGCATGGTACTACAGTATTTATATCCCATAGAATTGTATCTTGTGTAATTACAGTTCCATTTCTAATGTCATTGTGGCATGAGTTCGATCGGTTTTCCTGAACAAAATGAACATGTATGGGCCTTTAAGTAAATAAAATGAGCAATCTATCTCCATTGTAATCAACAGAGGGCGGTGAAAGCTTCAGTTCATTTTCAACAATGTAATTGTATGATTATGTTGTTCTCGATGGCTCTGATCAGAGAAACTATTGTTAAACTATTTGAATAGACAACATGACCGAAGCCCATATTATATAATAGACATGGCACTATGACATGCTGTTTCATAGAATATATAAGTCAAGGGCCGCGTTTAATAGTAGCCATTATCGATAGTAAGGTCGTGTTTAATAGTGGCCGATATGTAGGGCGTGTTAAAAAGAAGTCAATATCTATGACTAAACATTATATTCATGATTTCAAAACGCAGAATGATTCATTTGGTGTACAAACAGGACCTTTGGTTTTAAAAATACCACAAGACATACAAATGATAATATAATAATGTTAAAGCGGGCTAATACTGAATTACAGTTTGTAAAGCGCATCATAAGCCCGCGATCTCCAGACCAGATACCATATAAACATCCTCATTTAAAGGCATTCCCATTTGACAAATGGTCCTTTGATTATAGTAATGCTACTGCCCTGTGGAACACCCATGGACCTTATAATACATTATGGAACAGTCCACCGGGATGTATTACATCTGTGCAAACGGTACAGAATTCCACAAATTTCCCTGAGACACATCTTCCAAGTTCCCAGTGTTAGAACGGCTCGCACATGCGCACAGGACAGACTTAAGTTTTAAAAGTTTCCCGTGTTAGGACAGTTCTCAAATGGACACAGGACAGTCTCTACTTTGAAATGTCCCGCTATATTAACGCAACAATTATTATGATTAATTATGCAATGTGGTTAAAATACAGATCAATATTTCGTCTCGTTACCATTAGCAACTAATTCCTGTTGGAGAAATTAGAATGACATTTTAAAATAATATTTCATATTTAAACTTACCAGCATCACAGTTTTGGCAATCTGAAAAAAAAAATTATGATTATTAGGATGTTTAAAGGGCTAATCCCGATATATTTGTTTTGGGAATAAAACTGCTTAATTTGTGTTAAAATCCCTTAAAATATTCAAGTCAAGGGCCGAGAAACTACTTCAGTATTTATGATACGTTTTCAAACGACTTAAATCCGTCAGTCTTCTTCTGGAATTTGAGACCGGTGCCCGAAGGTGTATTTGGTGGTATCTGGGTTAAACCAAACATTTTTTTATAAAAATAATGTGTAGTTGAAATTTGCCTTTCTTTATCAAGTACGGCACATGGGTTATTCACTGCATAACCCTCTCAAGTAACCATAATCGGTTATAAGGTCACCCAACGAAACAATTGACCCGAAATCTTAAAAGGGTTACGTGTCCGGATAAGCAGTTTTTGGCGTTAACGTCCAAACGACTTAATATTTTGAGTTGAAATTTTAAGACAAGGTAAATACACCATTCCCCTATATTTTGGCGTTTTATTTTCAGACTTTTATTTTTGAGCCTCTGTTTAATTCGGGACGATCCCTTTAATAATCGGACTCACAAAATACTTTACTGTAAAAAAGTCAGTGCTTGGATTTGAATAATTAGAGCCGTCTAATAGTAAGTATATGGGTGGGGTGGGGGTAGCACCACACACAGACAATCACATAAGACAAATTCATAAATACAACTTTAACAATAATATTAAGTCTTGTTAAACCAGTCTTCTAACAGCCCAGAGTGAGGGACTGGATTACCAACACTAGAGAATAGTTATCATGACAAACATTACTGATGACTAGGCTAACAGATGGTTATTGTGAGACTAACATATGGTTAATATGAGACTAACATGTGGTTATATTGAGACTAGTTATATTGAGACTAACATGTGGTTATATTGAGACTAACATGTGGTTATATTGAGACTAACATGTGGTTATATTGAGACTAACATGTGGCTATATTGAGACTAACATGTGGTTATTCTGAGACTAACATGTGGTTATATTGAGACTAACATGTGGTTATATTGAGACTAACATGTGGCTATATTGAGACTAACATGTGGTTATTCTGAGACTAACATGTGGTTATATTGAGACTAACATGTGGTTATATTGAGACTAACATGTGGTTATATTGAGAGTAACATGTGGTTATATTGAGACTAACATGTAGTTATATTGAGACTAACATATGGTTATACTGAGACTAACATGTGGTTATATTGAGACTAACATGTGTTTATATTGAGACTAACATGTGATTATAATGAGACTAACATGTGGTTATATTGAGACTAACATGGGGTTATTCTGAGACTAACATATGGTTAATTTGAGACTAACATATGGTCATTTTTAGACTAACATGTAGGGTTTTTTTCATGTGATATTCCACAGTAAGGAATGCCCGGGCAGAGGCGTTTACGACATTTTTCTGTCAATGGATCGTTTACGTACACACCAATCGTTAACTCCCATTTTCGCTATATGCAAATGACTAAGTTGGGTTTTTTTATGTTGTTAGACAGTAAAAAAAAACTTGTTAAAAGTGAACAAAAGTATAAAATCCATCTTTCCAACCTCGATCAATACATCCTGCTAAGGGATTTAAAGTGCACGCTAACTTGTACATTGACCTCGATTTTTCGTCCCATCCGAACAAGTCTAGGTCGTCCTTTGCCAGACAGCCCGTTCACACTACTGCATCATATGTGGGACTAGACGCCACCAGGCCCTTAGCCAGCTTGCTGTCGGAGGGGGGGCAGCCCAGCTTATAGCAGGGTCCGGGATGGTTCTCTTCCCCCGGCCATATGGTCGACAACTTTTTGTCAGGGGGGGGGCAAGATTATTTCTAGGGGGGGGGGCGGACTCCACCCGTCAGTGATAATAAGGTGATTAATCATTCTATAGGTGGGGAAAGAAAAGGGAAACCGCGGAGAAAACCCACGTGGTTAGGCACATGACTCTATACATCATAAGCGTCGGATTGAAACCACGACACTTGACTCGATCACATACTAAAAATCTCACACAGGTACGGACTGGATGGAATTCAAAATCTTACACTCACTGAATTTATAAAAGATACGGACTGGGGCCAGTGAGTAACCTAAACCGTGGCTGGTCACGTGGGGTGGATTAAGGGGGTGGGGGTATTGTTTGACTGTCTGTAAATGGTGTTTTCAAGGGTATATCCTGATGAGTAAACCATCGAGAGACTGCATTGCTTACCAATCATTCATAAAGACGAGGTAAAGTCAAGTCTATAATTATTAAGGGCTTCCAAACTACGCGAGGACATATAGTCCGAGCCAACCCTACACACATGCCCCTTGTCCTGGGACCGGTTGCTCAAAGCTCCGTTATCTTTTAACGATCCGTTAACTTTTAAAGATTGTTGCTGGAAATAAATGCCCCGAACATTCTGTGGTGCAAATTTTTCCTACAGATTTATATGCTAATATAAAAAAAGTATTCTAGAGTATTTTCTGTAGTATATTTAATGGAAAGTTAACAAACAACACGTTACCAAGATATGTCCCATAGAGTTTAACGGATCGTTAAAATAACTTAGTTTTTAGCAACCGACCCCTGGTCAGGAAGCCGCGGTGGCTCAGTACGTAGGACGTTGTCTCGCTGACCTGAATATCCCATATTCCATCCCTGTTTTAATCAAGGAAGTTCATCGGAATTTTCCGGCGTTGCTCCCCCTTGTCAGTGATGCAAGACTGAGACATCCTTGTCCTTCCCGGTGACTGTTTTCTAACAACGTGATTAGAATTGTTTATCTTTGTTTTCTATTCCCTATCTATTGTTCTTAAAGTGTTATTATTGATTTTGTTATAAACAAGGTTGATTTAACAAGCGTTATCTTCAACGGTTCATATATAGATAGAGTCATAGTCATAATCGATTTGAACTAAGAACGAGTAATGGTGACTTACATCGGATCACCTTCTTTCATTACGGTTGAAATGAAATGAGGTTTAACGTCAAAACGGGCATAAATAATACAGTGTGTTATGAAGGACATTTTGTCTGGGCGGTGGCACTACAACCTACGCTTATATTGATGAGGAGCTAAACCCAACCCCCTTCTATGATCTCAAGTAATTTATGTTATGATGTGTTGGGGGTTAATAATAATAATAATAATAATAATCGCGTCATTTTACAAGGGTAGCAAATTAGGCCTGAGGCATTTTTCCAATTTGGCCCTTGGCACAGATCGTGCGAATGATTTCGATCATTACTGCAGGAAGAAACCGAAGAACTCGGGGGAAACCTGCCTGATCGGACGGGAGACCGAATATCCCTCTCACTTACAACGATAAAGTTCATGCCCTGAGCTGGGATTGAACCCTCGATGCATTGGTGAGAAGCCGCCTCTCTATCGCCACGGCTATCGTTTCATTTCATTTTGCTGAAGGAGTTAAAGGTAGATAATCGATTGTTAAGACAAAGAGAGAGATATTGATGAGATATATACTCCAGGGTAAATAGACCAGATCCATTACAATCATGGCTTCTATTATTTATCATTACTTTATCTTATTAAATAGATATTAACAGATATAGATTCTTAAAACAATAATATCATGCTCATATCTCTCCCCAATCCCCCAACCTTCTCCTTAATAACATTAATACTATCTCTATCCCTCCTAACATCTTTCCCGACAGCCCCAGCCCTCTCCCTAATGACAATAATACTATCTATATCACTCCTAACATCTCTCCCCCAACCCCCCAGCCTTCTCCCTAATAACATTAATACTATCTATATCACTGTTAACATCTCCCCCCCCCCAACCCCTCTACCTAATGAAAATAATACTATCTATATCACTGCAAACATCTCTCCCCCAACCCCTCTCCCTTCTCCTTAATAACAATAATACTATCTATATCACTGCTAACATCTCCCCCCCCCCCCCAACCCCTCTACCTAATGAAAATAATACTATCTATATCACTGCAAACATCTCTCCCCCAACCCCTCTCCCTTCTCCTTAATAACAATACTACTATCTATATCACTGCTAACATCTTTCCCCACCCCACCCCTTCTCCTTAATAACAATACTACTATCTATATCACTGTTAACATCTCCCCCCAACCCCCCAGCCCTCTCCTTAATAACAATACTACTATCTATATCACTGTTAACATCTCCCCCCAACCCCCCAGCCCTCTCCTTAATAACAATACTACTATCTATATCACTGTTAACATCTCCCCCCAACCCCCCAGCCCTCTCCTTAATAACATTAATACTATCTATATCACTGTTAACATCTTTCCCGACAACCCCTCTCCCTTCTCCTTAATAACAATAGTACTATCTATATCACTGGTAATATCTCACCAACCCCTCTCCCTCTCCCTGATGACAATAATACTATCCATCTATATCACTGTTGTGTCAGCATCTCCGGGGATCACGTGACTAAGTGGGTAAGACGCTGGCTTTGCTATCCTGGAGGTCGCTTGTTCCATTCCTGCATTGGCCGAGAAAGTTCATCCCGACTTTCCGGCGTGGTTCCCCCTGGCCAGTGACAAGTACAGCTGTCTAGTCGTTCGGGTGGGACTATATGGCGTATGCCCGTCTTTATTAGCCCAGGTTAGGTGCAGAACAGTAGGACGTTAAACTCAATTTCATTTCTTTTCATTTCGTTAACATCTCCCCCTCCCCCTTATCCCTAAGGGACTAACTTTCCCGAGTTTAATGATAGACTGTCACGCGTAATAGTCGACAAAAAATGGTATGTTCGCAACATTGTTAAATAATTTAAATCATTCGCAGTGTAAACCATAGCAGCTAATAAGTATAATTATCCTTTGTAAGAAAAAACGGTGTACAGTGAACAACTTCTTCGTGTTGATTTTACAATCAGAATTAATCGATCAATTCGTGTAATTTCCGAAGCGTTTGTATTTATAGACAGCAAGATTAACATCAGAGAGAGGAGAGAGAGAGGGGAGAGGGAGAGGGGGGAGAGAGAGGGGGAGAGAGAGAGAGGGAGAGAAGGGGTGTCATTTCCTATCAAGATATCCGACTAGATCATCAACAGTAATTAGGCCTAGTTGCAGGCAAATCACTACACGATTTACAGGGTTCAAACAGTTCGAAGGAAATGTCGGGAGGAGGGGGGTAGTACCCCTTGGTTGATGGATGAAGAGGGGGAGGAGCTTCAATATATAGATCACCATAGTAACATTACAATAAATGCGAGATAACAACTCATCAAGGAAGGATATTTTCTCGAAACTTTTTAATTCGTTATAAAAGTACTGTAACTTTAAACTGTTAACTGTATAACACCCAACATCAAGTGCACAATCACGCGCAGTGAAGATCAAACGTCACATCTATTGTAGTACGAGATGAAATAAATGATGGATGATTTTAATATTTACCTAGTTAGTGTTATTCTGATCGTTCATCCAGAATTGATCATTTAAAGAGACAATGCGCTTTCATATTTATTCAAAATATTCCGCCGGCGGAATTCCAAATAAATATAATTCAAAGTTTTAGAACGCAGAACTTTTATTCAACTGAAATTAAACGAAACTGTTGAAATATTGGGCTAAAATCAAAGACAACTTTTGGTACTACCAGTAACCATGATTTTATTTATCTCAAAATACCCTATATCATTCAGGGGGGGGGGGCTAGTAGTCTAGAGTTCACGCTTCGACCTCTAGCTAGCCGGTCACCTCTGGCTTGCGGCTGTAGTTTCGAGCCCTGTCGTGAGCATAGGTGGCATGGAGATAGGGACGCCTTCTTAACCTCGTTGGTTTCCTCTGGACACTCCGGTTTCCTCCCACCGCTAAAGACCCCTTAGCGCAAGCGAACTATTGAAATAAAAATTGAAAACCATACGATAGTCCCAAAATGACCTGGTTTGTGTCGAGTGGATGTTAAACCCCATTTCTCTCCCTCTTCCAATACCATTCGTCGTTAAGAGGGGCACTGGTTGGTCAGTGAATAAGGCGATGGCTCAGGTACAACTCCGAAGTCCGGGTTCGATGTTGGTGTTACAAATGCCGGTGGTGCTATACGGAGAGTGTCTAGTCCTTCGGGTGGGAAGAAACCCCGAGGTGTCGTGTACACGTTGGTAGTTGAAATTCGAAACACAATGTAACTGTATTCCCTAAGAATTAGCAGCCAGAGTTTACAATATTAATTGTGCTGCGTTGGCCGAGAAAGTTCATCTCGATTTTCCGACGTGATTTCCCCCTTGTCAGTGATACAAAAGGAGGGCCTGACAAGGACAGCTGCCTAGTCGTTCGGATGGGACGAAAATCCGAGGTCCCGTGTACACATTGGAGTGCACATAAAAGATTCCTTGGCAATTGGAATTCGATATAAGAGTAGGCCGTAGCGCCGCTGCCCGGGCAAAATTACCCTCATAGCACACTGTATGGCGAATGCCCGTCTTCAATTAGCTCAGGTTAAGTGCATAACAGTAGGACGTTAAACCCAATTTCATTCATTCATTCATTGCTTTGAAATTTGGTTTGGGGGTAACATAATTTTCCAATAAACGTGAAGATATAACTGTTTGGTCCGCAGGTTGCAACCCATCCAAATATTACAATTAATAGCAACATGTTAGAGTAGTCTTCTCAGGGTCAAGTTACAGTTTTCTAATTACACATTACAAGATCATGTGAGTCTGACAAAGACAGTGTGTATAGTCGTTCGAATGGGGCCAAAATGGAGACCGAGTTAAACATGTGTATACATTCTCGTTCACGTGAAAGAAGACTTGTCACGTGAAAATCAAAGAAGAGTTGTCGGAAGAGTCGTCTTGAAGCCCACAACCTGGCATAGTCCTCGCAGTGCTCCGTTTGATTAGAGCTAAACCCACTTCTCACTGCTGGAATGAGGGGAAATTCTTGTTCTAATTTATGGTTGGCCAATAGTCCAATTAACAACCAATCACTAACTGCGTTGCCGTTACAGAGGCATTACCCTTAAACAGGGTGTCAAATTGGACCAAAGTGTACATGACGTTACGTCATGGCCAATTAACCAGTGCATAGCAGAATATTGCAGTAAAACTAATTGCGTGACAAACGATGCTATCAACATTGACATAAAGTAAACACTACTGTATGGTAACGAACAGACTTTCACCGTTTTTAATACCTTAAATCTGTGTCCAAAGTTTTAGGAAAGACTCCAGGTTGAACGAAGGGCTGTCATGTTGCTGTACTTAGGTGATAGATTTGATTAAACGGGGAGAAAAGACACACCCCCTTAACAGTTCAGGTATCAGAAGCCAATCTAGCAAGGGATTCATCACACTAATTTGCCTATACCGTTTTTTAGGACTTCGAATTTTGTCTAATGGTTTGAAATGTTCATTCTTGGTTATATTTTAATTCAGGAATATGACAACCTGGGCAAGTTTCTTCAACTAGGTAACGTACACGTTGCGATAAAAATCAAAAGTGCCATATGTTAGTCCCAAAATGACGGAATTTATTGAGGTGTTGACTAGACGTTCAACCCCATTTCAAGTATACAGCTTATTATGAACCAGTACCCCATACCCAAACCTAAGTTTATGGTCTACGGTAAATTAGACCAACGTTGAGTCCCATATGGCCGCCGCATGTTCATGAGGCTACTAGGGGAATACCATCCCTAACCCTAACCCTTTTTAAAAGAATTGCGGCCATGTTGGACTCAACTTGTGTCCAATTTACCTTTTATTCTAATTTCATACTCACCGCTTAAAGGCACGTGCAGCAGCATGGCGGCGGTCAGCACAAGGCCGATAACTCTCATCCAAGGCAAACACATGGTTCACTTTTAAGGCACACAATTAAATTAAATCCTAAATCTACGTCATCAACAAGCTCTGAGCTTTATCATTAACGGTAATTATTTCTTCAAGAGATGGTCATCGAACACCAGTTTCACATTATAACACAGAAATACATTCACTTGATTTGATAATTGTTTAGTGTATGCAGTGTCTATTTTCTGTCTTGTCCGCAGGTTTATCTTGTAGATTTTTTCTTTTTGTTTTGCGTGTAGTGCAGTCCTCCTGCATTTACTATTAATAGCTATAATCAGAATCAGAAAATAATTTCTACAAGCACTTAGGTAGTTTCGAATAATCATACAACAACACGATCTATTTGTTGTTTATTCTAATTAGCCATTGTGCATTTCTCTAACACGCATTCCAATAATATCGATAAACCTTTCAGGGTTATTCTGTTTAATTCTGTGTATTCTGTTATTGATGTCGGAGCAACGAAACAGCCTCGGGTAGGCCTACTGGAACACAGACAATAGACGACAGAAACCGTCGAACAGATAAACAAGTATGTTTTTAAGGAAACAATATTGATGCTAGATGACTGACGAGGAAGATAACTGATGCTTGACTATTGTTGTTTTATCTTCATCTTTTGATTCCTTGAGACAGATTTTATTTTAAAAAGAAGTTGTTGCTATGACGATACCCAAACATGCATCAACATAAACTATAACTTGTATTTTTAGAAATTGACATAATCCCGTTCTATTCTATATATATTATTCTATATACTTGTATGTTCCAATATCTATTAATACTACATGAATAGAATATGCCGGTCCACGCCCGATTTAAGCCGCATTATTGACGACACACATATATATATATACATATATTGCGAATTTAATCCGTTTTTGTTCTCTTTGAGCTTAGCGTCCGCTTCCACGTATGGTGTTTTCGCAGACTAGTCGGGTCACGAGATCCAGTTCGTTCTGTGGATTCACATTCCGCGGGAATCTTGATGCACTGTTTATGACACGGTGTGTATCATATATTGCCTAATTCATGAATACAATCACCACTAGATTACAAGTTCTCTTTCAACAGCCATTTATACAATTTGCCACTGAATTACGAATTTTTTTGACCGCCATGAATGTACAATCTTTACTGGTTAACACGTTTTTGTTACATCCGAATACAAACTCAACTGGATTACAGATGGTTTTTTTTTACATCCAGTTGTTGAAATTCCTATTGCATCCCGTAGTCTCTGATGAACCTTTAGTCCCAGACATCAAGTTCACATATCGTTTTCTGAATTAAAATCTTCATCGTTTTCCACAAAATGTCAAATCTGAAACAAATACGGGAAAAGATACGTGAGTATTTGTAATCGAATGATTGACAGGTCGCGTGGATTATGTTATGATTCTGTGACTATCACACGATGTCGCCTTCTATCAATGTCGGTACGGAGCACGCGCCGAGTTTAAAGGCTATCATATCGACGTATTCCAATTGATCTATCTCTATTCTCGCCGTGCTGTGCTGTGTTTTCCATTCCTCGCCTTTATTCAATAAACAACACAATCAACCGGTTTACATTAGAAATGTTATTATTACTTGTGACAGTTTATCACGAAATTACCAGATTTTTTTTACACTTTTTTTAATTAAGTTCTATCGACTTCACTCGCTTATCTATCATTATTTCTGGGGTTGAAAGAAAACAACATGAAAGCTAATTGTGAGTGTCGTGTAATTCCGTTACATTCATTAAGTTCTGTTTGCCTTTACAAGCACAAGCAGGCCTGACAAGGACAGCTTCCTAGTCGTTCGGATGGGACGAAAAACCGAGGTCCTGTGTACACATTGGCGTGCACGTAAAAGACCCCTTGGCAGTTGGAATTCAGTTGCTGCCCAGGCAAAATTTCCCTCATAGAGCTCTCTATGTGTATGTCCGTCTTCAATTAGCCCAGGTTAGGTGCCGAAGCGTAGGACGTTAAACCCCATTCCATTCATGCATTCCTTTACAAGCAGGGCCATGGTGACTGGTTCACTATAACTCAAGAAGTTCTGGGTTCGATTCCGGCTTTTCGGGTTTTCTAGCCTAGTCATCCTTGTCAGTTGAACAAGGAAATGCGGTCAGTCACTCGAAAATCCAAAGTGAAACGGGGTTTAACGTCCCACTGTTCTGCTCCGACTGGGCTAATAGAGATGGGCATAGGACATAAAGTTTGCTATCACTGAAATTTTGCCTGGACAGCGACGCTACGGCCTACTCTTATACGGAACTGTCAAGGAATCTTTTACATGTACGCGACCTCAATGTTTCGTACTCAACCGAACGACTAAAAAGCTGTCCTTGTACATTCTTTACGGTGCCGCTGTCCGGGTAAAATCCCTGCCCATAGCAGACTACTCGGCGTATACCCGAATACGTTAAAGGACAATATTGGTGTCAGTCATTGTCACATATGTGATAAAACTAGTTAAACACGTTCCAAATATAATTTCAACACAGAGATCATTGCTAGGATAGCTGAGTAATACACGTGTCATGAATCGGAAGTGATGATCTCTGTGTTAAAATTATATTTTGAACGTGTTTAACTAGTTCTATCACATGCGTGATAATGACTGACACCAATATTGACCTTTAAACCACGATTTTATTTCGGTCTAATTTTATTTTACTGCCAGTTTAGGCTACCTACCAGATGAAACAGTAAAAACGGATATCATTTGTTGGATGAGAATACTTGTGGTTTCAAATAACGAAATAAAGTAAAACCAAGTACGAAAAATCCAAACCTTAGGCAAAATTCGAAGTCCTAAAAAAACGGTCTAGGCAAAAAGGTGTAATCAGGCAAAATAGTGAAATCACCATATGGACTGTTCATCGTGTACAAAATACACGACAAACAGTGGTAACAGGTGTCCGGAAGAGTAAGCTTACCCTTCCTGGCGCAACATCCACCATAGCTGCATCCAAACTATTAGGTGAAATCTCGGTAAACGAAACAACCTTATTGAACAAACGTTGGTCTGTAAATTCCTTCTATAAAATTCATCATTTCCGACTATCAAAACAAAAATACTAAATAGAATTCAAAGTTTACTAACCATATCCCTAGAAATATAGACACGGAAATGTTTAGAATTGAATTCGAATTCCCGTGGATGTCTTGATGAACTTCCTGTTTTATTCCTGAAAATATGTTATTAGGCTTTATTCTTAGTACGAAGCACTTCAAAACACCTCCGATAAACCAATCTGGTACAAAGTTCCTTATATTGTGATATTAGGTTTTATTCTTATTACGGAGCACTTCAATACATCCCCGATAAATTAAGTTCCTGATAATATGTTATCAGGTTTTCTTCTTAGTACGAGGCAGTTCAATAAACCAATCTTGTGAAAACTTCCTGTTTGATTTCTGATAAATGTAGACACGGGTGTGTTTAAAATTCAAACTCTTGTGGTTGTCCTGTTTGATTCCTGACAATATATTTTATTTTTAGAACGATCTCGAAGCACTTCAAAACATCTTCGATAAACCAATCTGGTACAAAGTTCCTGATAATATATTATTAGGTTTTATTCTTAGCACGGAGCACTTCAATACATCACCAATAAACCAATATCGTACGAAGTTTGACATATTATAAAATGTATGACATGACTCCGTGAAAATTCGAACCGGTTTGTATGATCCTGTATTTGGTAGCAACCACGTTGTTATATACGTTAGTATAATCCATATATACAAATTGATACAAAACTATCGTCGTTACCCAGGTTCAATACTCCGCGTATACTCTTTATTGTGTAAGTGATAGAAGAATTAGGCACGTTACTTAGGGACGATGTGGAATTTTTTTTGGTATCATTTATATAGTAAAGAAAACTATCGTCGTTACGCAGGTTTGATACTCCATGTATACTCTTTATTGTGTAGGTGATAGAAGAATAAGGCACGCGGCTTAGCGACGATGTGACAGTTGATTTTAGTGTAATCCATATATACAAATTGATACAGAACTATCGTCGTTTCATACGTATACTCTTTATTATGTATGTGATAAAAGAATAAGGGACGTGGCTTAGCGACGATGTAATTACAGTCTTTTTCGGTATCATCTATATAGTATAGATAAAACATATCGTCGTTTCGCATGATTGATACTCAAAAATGCACGGTTTCTTATGTATTATATGGAGACGATTTAAGGACGTGGTTTAGCGACGATGCGATAGTATCGACAATGAATAGTCTTTGTTATAGTACATATGTTCCTTATATAAAAGTATAAATGATATTTTGATTTGTGTTATTTGTAGAAGGGAAATAAAGAGATATTTGTATTCACGTTTTATAGTGTGGTGGGTATTAGCCTATATTTTATACAGATCTATTATAGATCATTAGTCTTATTGTCGACATTCTCTAAAATATACATTAGACATTAATACGACGGTGACTCGGTGATTAACCGGCCGTGGTGATTAAGGCGCTCGTTAGCTTTGTCCGGTGTTGGTCGAGAAAGGAACTAGAGATTGTGTGTGAGAGAGACAATGAGAGAGAGAGTGAGAAATATACATAAGCTATTAATACGACGATGACTAAGGCGTCGCGGTGATGAAGGCGCTCGTTAGCTTTGTCCGGTGGTGGTCGAGAAAGGAACTCGAACTTGTGTGTGAGAGAGAGAAGGAGAGAGAGAGTGAGAAATATACATTAGACATTAATACGACGGTGACTCGGTGATTAAGGCGCTCGTTAGCTTTGTCCGATGTTGGTCGAGATTGTGTGTGAGATAGAAAAAGAGAGAGAGATTGAGAGTGAGAGAGAAAATGGCTTTTAAAGTCCACTCGACACAAACTATATGGTTTAATTAGATTTCAATAATTCGCTTGCGCGTAGCGGTCATTAGCAGGGGAGGAAACCGGGGGTCCGACGGGGGACCCGAAGAAAACCAATGAGATGGATAGACAAACCTACTCCTTATCAAGTACAACCGGGGATTGAAAACCGCGCCAGTTCACTCAATGACAGGCTTTATGATACAGCGCGCACGTGCTAACCATTCGGCCATCCAATCCCCCTCCTCGAGATTGTAAAACATACTAAACGTAGTGAATATTCTTATTTCGACAGGTGGAAATATCAAATTTCATAGAAGATTTTTACAGAACCAGCGAGTAAGACACGGACTCACTTTTCATGATGCTCCGGGCCCCCCACGGTGTTGGTCGGGAAGGTTTTTATAGAGATTTGTCGAGTTTGCTCTCTCTCGCTCTCTCTCTCTCTCTCTCTTTCTCTCTATCATCTCTCTCTATCATCTCTCTTTCTCCCCTATCTCTCTCTATATCATCTATCTCTCTCTATCTCTCTCTTTTAAGGTCAATATATAATGGATACAGACAAACTATGTATATAATGCGTCGGTGGTGCATTTATTTCATATCTCTAGAAGAGCTATCACACCTTAGGTGTGTTCGATTTAAATATGGAAAATGACGTCTAGCCTTCTGACGCATTGCCAATACGACTTAATGGCAGATTTGAAGGTAGCATTGTCTACTGATATATGACTTTATTTTCTAGTGACGGGTGTAATACATGATATTATTATATTCAGAATATAAGTAACGATTTTCCGTATTTGTTTGTATAGGTGTGACGTGTATATTTTTACCTGTATAATATATCCAGGTATATATTACCGATCACACCTTCCTTCCACCTGTTACCATGGTAATAAATCATAAAATTAAAATAACCGTAGTATACACAATATACAACACAGATTTCTTCTACAATAAAACTTAACGTCCTGTTAAACTCAAATCTAATGAATCATGTTTCAGAGAGAGAGAGAGAGAGAGAGAGAGAGAGAGAGAGAGAGAGAGGGGGGAGAGAGAGAGAGAGAGATTTTAACGTCCACTCGACACAAACTAGATCATTTCGGGAGTAACATATGGTTTAAATTTATTCCAATAATTCGCTTGCGCGTAGGGGTCTTTAGCAGTGAGAGGAAACCGGAGGACCGGGAGAAAACGCACGAGGTTGGACAGGCGACCCTATCCTATGTCACGTACAATCGAGGATTCGAAATCACGCTAGTTGATTCAATGACAACTTAACGTCCTGTAAAACTCAAATCTAATGAATCATATTCCAAGCTAATTGCATGATTTATATTACACAAGATGACAACACTTTAGGTACAACTGTGGCTCAGTGAGTAAGAAGTTGGCTCGGTAACCAGGACGTCCCGTGTTCGATCCCGGTGTTGACCGAGAAAGTGAAGGCCGGCAATGGACAAGGCCAGGCCCAAAATTCAATCGCTTATATCTCGGTTCAGAGTGAAGCAATTTGACTTGAAATTTTCAGCATATTCTATTATTAAAGGAGCTAAGTCTCTAACCCTATATCATCCAAAATCTTACACATTGAAAACACGATTTATTTGTCAATTTAAAGGAGCTAAGTCTCTAACGCAATACATTGAAAACACGATTTATTTGTCAATTTTAATTAACATTGATGTTGTCATCTTACCAGCAAAAGATGGGCTCTGATATCCAATATTTAAGACAAAAAAAAATACCATTGGTACACGAGTCGTGTGCGATAACGTGTTCCAGGCCCTTTTTTAACAAGGGACTTAAAGAACGAGGGTGGACGGTCATGCATATTCTTATCTGGAGACATAGAACATGTAGATTGGAATACCCAGACGCTTGAGATTTTCTTTCGATTGAGACATCGGGCGTATTTCGCTGAACTTAACTGATTTGAAATGAGAGTTAAGACGGAAATGATTTGAATGTTAATTAGTTTATATAAATTCATAATACATTATTATATGCAGTGTGGCCTATATGTGTCTTTCTAGGTCCCAAATATTCGCGATTTAGCTCCTTGAACTATTTTAGCGCAATCTGATGATTAAAATACAGATCTATATTTCGTTTAGATGTTTTATACTTTCGATGGCCAACACTACATGAAGATCTGACCAGTAGTTGCGATAGGTTACGTCAGAGGTAATACGAACGGCTTTTGACCCTATGACGTCAGACATTTGACTAACCAATTAGGATCGATGTTACTAGTGGATTACCCACAGTGCTGAGCAAAACACGCCTAAGGCTCACCGTAACTGACCGTTTCATTTGCTTATTCCTCACATCAATATGAACGCCTATTATATAACAACTCTTCCAGATCCTAGTGTAGTAAAGACAAGTAAAACGAAATATCGTCTATCAAACAAATGATCGGCAATTCTCGTAGACGGTGAGGACACAGTTGACACCCATTTCTAGTACCAACTTCCAACACTGATACCTCCGTTCAGAATAAAGTAATTTGACTCAAAGTTTCAAATATTTTCTTGTACGACCCATCTTATTTTATTTCATTTCATTTCAATATTTCCTTTGTTATCATCGATTCGAATTATTATAGCAAAAATGGCCAACTCGTTATTTTTTTAATTATCATTTATAGAATGAATGGCCAACTCGTTATAAAATGTTTAACTAATGCATCTTTAATAGTATACCTCCCATACATCAGTAATTAGTTTTTAACACCGAGGTCAATCGCTACATTACCTTTTAACACCGAGGTCAATCGCTACATTACCTTGGACGTGATTGTTTGTTTTGATTTATAACAGTACAGTGTAGTTAATATTTTCTCACCGCTGTGAAACTCAACCCTGTTTCCCCACTGACGTCAGTAATTAATGTTCACACCCAGATCGCCAGTATGTAATTACGGGATTGGCAATGTATCACTAATAGGTTTGGAATGATTTACTGGAAAACTATTTTTCCTAAACAATATTTTATTGAATATTAGGATAAAGAATGAATGAATGAAATGGGGTTTAACGTCCTACGCTTAAGCACCTAACCTGGGCCAATTGAAGACGGGAATACGCCAACAGTGTGCTATGAGGGAAATTTTGCCCGGACAGCGGCACTACGGCCTACTCTTATATCGAATTCCAACTGCCAAGGGATTTTTTACGTGCACTCCAATTTGTACACGGGACCTCGGTTTTTCGTCCCATCCGAACGACTAGGCAGCTGTCCTTGTCAGGCCCTCCTTCTGCATCACTGACAAGGGGAAATCACGCCGGAAAATCGAAAAATATTAGGATAAGGAAGCAGGCAAAGTCTAAATAATCCCTATCCTACTGGAATGAAGAATTTTTCTTGAATCATTCTATAACCAACAAATCTAGGCTTTGCTTTTGGGATTTTCCAGTCTGGTTCCCTCTTGTCAGCGCGAGTTCAGGACGGAGGGCCTGACAAGGAACAACGCCTTATCGTTAGGATGGGACGAAAAACCGAGGTCCCGTGTACAAATTGGAGTGCACCAATCTGATTAAAATATAAATCTATATTTCGTTTCGTTTTTTTATACTTTCAATGGCAAACATTTGATTAACCAATCATCGTTGATGTTTCTAGCGGATTACCCACAATTATGTGCACCTCACGCCAAAAGTTCATCGTAACAGACCGTTTCATTGGTTAATTCCTCACGCTTGTTAAAAAACAACTCTTCCAGATCCTAGTGTAGTAAAACCCAGTAAAACGATATTTTGAACTATAAAAAACGAAACGAAATAAGATCTGTGTTTTAATCAGATTAATTATTATTATTCTCATAAAGAAACTACTATAAACCTCTCTGTTAAATATTGTTATTATATGATTGATCACGTGCTGCATTTCCTGTTTATTACTCGATCAGTGGTTGTAATCTAAAAGTTAGCTCGACCCGAGGAATCTTTTATAAAAACCTGGAGAACGCTAGTTCGAAGACGGTCCTTAGCATTTTATGACGTCATATGTGGATTGTGGGCTAGGATACGGGTTGTAGTAAGGGCTAGGACCTGCAGATTTCGTAAGATTCTTGAGATGTAGACAGAGCTATCCCTAAACCTAACCCTGGGCCAAGCCCAACCCTAACCCTAACCCATAATCCACATATGACGTCATAAAATACCAAGGACCGTCTTCGATGTAGCGTTCTCCTATATAAAGCCTATTGAAGGGAATGTATAATTAACGAGATAGTCAATAACTACCATGTAACAATAACTCACAGGAGAATAAAAAAGTCGATAAAATGAAAAGCATGTTTATATGTTTATGGTTTCAGTTTAATGTTATGAGAGACGTGAAGTCTACATAGGTCACTATAGTGTAACAGCATGTAATCCAACTTCGTGGGTTTTCTCCAGGTCCTCCGGTTTCCTCCCACTGCTAAAGACCCTTCTGCGCAAGCGAATTGTTGAAATGAAATCAAAAACCATGTGTTAGTCCCGAAATGACCTAGTTTGTGTCGAGTGGACGTTAAACCCCATTTCTTACTCTCTAACTGAGTAAAATCGACACAAACACTGATGGTGTTCAGCAGCAAGATTCACGGACGGTCAAATTTACAGAGATGTTGTTAAGAGGCCACTCCCGTAAATAATTTTCGTTAAGCAGCAAGATTCAGCGACGGTCAAATTTACCGAGATTTTATTAAAAGGCCACTTCCGTTAAGCGGTCAGTCGTGAGAATTCCCTTGGGTGGCTGCTTAATGCAGATTCTACTGTATAGGGAACGACCCCGATATAACTCCTGAATCACACAAAAATTGATGGTGAAAATGACACGAAATGGATGTTGCTTCATAATAGCACCTAGTCTCTGTCTTCTGACAAATAATCTGCGACTATAACTCGGAGGGGGGGGGGGGGCCCTGTAATCTGCCAATAATACTCCGTACCTTGAAGTCGGCCAACTGACCCCGCGGTGAATATTCGCTTGGCCGCTTGTATCACTGATAAAGATGACATCTATGCGTCTTAATTCGGCAAAATATTAACTTTTTTCCTCCGACAAAATTAATTCTAAAACATTTTTAAAAAAAAATAAAGTCGTTTGAAATATCTGTAGTTAAAAAATATTTCCTATTTAGTGTAAATGGGTATTAAAATGAGTAAAAGGCATCATTTTGCCCGAAGCAGTTAGGTGTTATGTAAACAACGCACGAGCCGTTGAGCCAATGACTGACGCCACGTGTAGTCGATGCACGTGTTTAAGGCAGTCATCTGTGACAGAGATATTTCGTAAGTAATTCTCTGTAAAACAGATTGTGAGGTCGGAGGAAGCTCTGTAATCACTAGTTTGTCGTGGAATTGGTTTATGTAAACCATACAGGACAGCTTACATCACAGTTTACAACAAAGTTCACATTTAAAAGCCAGGTGAAAACAATATACAGACGTCATACACCTAACCTGACAACTAGAGGCGGAGCTCGTCGTTAGCGTGCGTGTAGGGGTCTTTAGCTGTGGGAGGAAATCGGAGTTGTTTTGGGGTTGTTTTTTTTTTGCAAAGCATAAAACCCTGCGTAGCCCATCAAGTGGAGTGTGCTATCAAAACTAAGAAAACGAGATTGGACAGGCGACCTCACTCCTTGTCACGTCAACCACGGAATCGAAACCACGTCGGTTGACTAAAGGGTTAGGCTTGGCCCAGGGTTGGGGTAAGGGCTAGCCATGTCTACATCTCGAGACTATGACGAAATCTGCAGGTCCTAGTCCTTTACCCTACCCCTTATCCTAACCCACAATTCACATATGAGGTCAAAAAATGTTAAGGACTGTCTTCGATCTAGCGTTTCCCAACTATAATACTACCAGGGACGTCCACTGTATTATATTAGCCTAGTTCCGTGTTATAAACACATACAAAAGACAGTGAATACATTAACAGTATTTAGTAGACGTGAATACAACGTATATTGAATGGTGATTATTTTATATTCACCATGTTTGACCTACAATCTCTCAAGTATTTCTACTTATTGTTGTTGTTCTGGGTGTTTAACGTCCGCTTACAACGAAGGTGATATCGCAGACAAGGTTTTTTTTTCTTTTATTTTCATTATGGGTCTTTCCTGTGGGAGGGAACCGGGGTATGATTTATATTATACACAACACTTTAGGTACCACGGTGGCTCAGTGAGTAAGACGTTTGCTCGGTAACCTGGAGATCCCGTGTTCGACCCAAGCGAGGGCCGGCAATGGACAAGACTAGGCCTAAAATTCAATCACTAATATCTTGGTTCAGAGTGAAGCAATTTGACTTGAAATTTTTAGCATGTTCTATTATTAAAGGAGCTAAGTCTCTAATTCAATATCATCCAAAATCTTCAACATTGAGAACACGATTTATTTGTCAATTTAGTGGAGCTAAGTCTCTAACTCAATATCATCCAAAATCTTCAACATTGAGAACACGATTTATTTGTCAATTTAAAGGAGCTAAGTCTCTAACGCAATACATTGAAAACACGATTTATTTGTCAATTTTAATTAACATTGATGTTGTCATCTTACCAGCAAAAGATGGGCTCTGATATCCAATATTTAAGACCAAAAAAAAATACCATTGGTACACGAGTCGTGTGCGATAACGTGTTCCAGGCCCTTTTTTAACAAGGGACTTAAAGAACGAGGGTGGACGGTCATGCATATTCTTATCTGGAGACATAGAACATGTAGATTGGAATACCCAGACGCTTGAGATTTTCTTTCGATTGAGACATCAGGCGTGTTTCGCTGAACATAACTGGTTTGAAATGAGATTAATGGCGGAAACGATTGAATGTTAATCAGTTTATATACATTTATAATACATTATTATATGCAGTGTGGCCCATGTGTGTCAATTTCTAGGTCCCAAACATTAGCGATTTAGCCCCTTTAACTATTATAGCGCAATCTGATTAAAATACAGATTTATATTTCGTTTCGTTTTTTATACTTTCGATGGCCTACACTTGACTCATTGGCATACCTTATGATACAGCGCGCACGTGCTAACTATTCGCCCGCCTCTCAAATCTGCGCAGTTGACTGAATGACACACCTTATGGTACAGCGCGCACGTGCTAACCATTCGCCCTCTCCCAAATCTGCGCATGACAAGTCGTTATTTCGGCTTCATAAATTATTAATACATATATTATTAATTACACCTTTATTTACATGACAAGCTCGAAATCAACTTGAATGGCTTGGCTACAGCTCTAATTTAAACAGTCGTCCATTTAAAATTAAATCAATAAATGACAGACCAAGCTAACGTTTACCGTTTGTCACTGGCGTCAATACCGGACACTGTCGATGAAAGGCCTGCCGAGCGAGGGTACCATACCCATTGAGAATGTTACGATCGGCAATTCTCGTAGACGGTGAGGACACAGTTGACGCCTATTTGTAGTACCAACTTCCAACACTGATACCTCCGTTCAGAATGAATTAATTTGACTCAAAGTTTCAAATATTTTCTTGTACGACCCATCTTATTTTATTTCATTTAATTTCAATATTTTCTTTGTTATCATCGATTCGAATTATTATAGCTAAAATGGCCAACCCGTTATAAAATGTTTAACTAATGTATCTTTAATACCTCCCATACATCAGTAATTAGTTTTTAACACCTAGGTCAATCGCTACATTACCTTTTAACACCGGGGTCCAACACTCCATTACCTTGGACTTGATTGTTTGTTTTGATTTATAACAGTAGTTAATATTTTCTCACCGCTGGGAAACTCAGCCCTGTGTTCTCACTGACGTCTGTAATTAATGTTCACACCCAGATCGCCAATATGTAATTAAGGGATTGGCAATGTATTACTAATAGGTTTGGAATGATTTACTGGAAAACAATTTTTCCTAAACAATATTTGATTAAATATTAGGATTAGGAAACAGGCTAAGTTTATATTATCCCTATCTTACTGGAATGAAGATTTTTTCTTGAAACGTTTCATTACAAGCAAATCTAGGCTTTGCTTTTGGGATTTTCCAGTCTGCCCCCCCCCCCCCGACACACACACACACACACACACACACACGGAGGGCCTGACAAGAAACAACGCCTTACCGTTAGTATGGGATGAAATACTGAAGTTTCGTTAACACCAATCTGATTAAAACACAGATCTATGTCGTTTCGTTTTATTTATAATTTCAATGGCAAACATTTGATTAACAAATCAGCGTTGATGTTTCTAGCGGATTACCCACAATTCTGTGCACCTCACGCCAAAAACTCATCGTAAAAGACCGTTTCATTGGTTCATTCCTCACATCAATTAAAACGCCCGTTATAGAACAACTCTTCCAGATCCTAGTGTAGTAAAAACCAGTAAAATGAAGCTTTGAACTATAAGAAACGAAACGAAATAAGATCTGTGTTTTAATCAGTTTGATTATTATTTTTCTCATAAAGAAACTTCCATAAACTCCTCTGTTAAATATTGTTATTATATGATTGATCACGTGCTGTATTTCCTGTTTATTCCTCGATCAGTGGTTGTAATCTAAAAGTTAGCTCGACCCGAGGAATCTTATATAAAAGCCTGGAGAACGCTAGTTCGAAGACGGTCCTTAGCATTTTATGACGTCATATGTGGATTGTGGGCTAGGATACGGGTTGTGGTAAGGGCTGTGACCTGCAGATTTCGTAAGATTCTTGAGATTTAGACAGAGCTAACCCTAACCCTAACCCTGGGCCAATCCTAACCCTAACCCTTTCCCATAATCCACATATGACGTCATAAAATGCCAAGGACCGTCTTCGATGTATCGTTCTCCTATATAAAGCCTATTGAAGGAAATGTATAATTAACGAGATAGTCAATAACTACCATGTAACAATAACTCACAGGAGATTAAAAAAATCGATAAAATCAAAAGCATGTTTATATGTTCATTGTTGCAGAATAATGTTATGAGAAAAAGAGAGAGAGAGGGGGGGGGGAGGGAGAGAGAGAGGGAGAGAGAGAGATATAGAGAGGGAGAGATAGAGTGAGATATAATAACAGTTCTTGCAGGAGAATTAAAAAGTCGATAAAATCAAAAGCATGTTTAGATTTTTATTGTTTTTAGTTTTATGTTATGAGAGAAAGAGAAAGATAAAGAGAGAAAGAGAGAGGGGGGAGAGCGACACATACTATGTAATTTCGGGACTATCGTATGGTTTTATTATATTTCAATACTTAGAAGTGGGAGGAAACCGTGGGACCAGGATAAACCGCATGAAGTTGGCCAGTTTGATGTTACGAGAGACGTGAAGTCTACATAGGTCACTGTGGTATAACAACAATAATTCTTAACTGTGTAATTGTAATCGAAACTCGTGGGTTTTCTCTGGGTCCTCCGGTTTCCTCCAACTGCTAAAGACCCTTACGCGCAAAAACCATGTTAGTCCCAAAATGACCTAGTTTGTGTCGAGTGGACGTTAAACCCCATTTCTTAATCTCTAACTGTGTAAATTCGACACAAACATTGATGGTGTTTAGCAGCAAGATTCACCAACGGTCAAATTTACCGAGATTTTATTAAAAGGCCACTCCAGTAAATAATTTTCGTTCAGCAGCAAGATTCACCAACGGTCAAATTTACCGAGATTTTATTAAAAGGCCACTCCAGTAAATAATTTTCGTTCAGCAGCAAGATTCACCAACGGTCAAATTTACCGAGATTTTATTAAAAGGCCACTCCAGTAAATAATTTTCGTTCAGCAGCAAGATTCACCAACGGTCCAATTTACCGAGATTTCATTAAAGGCCACTCCCGTAAATAATTTTCGTTCTGCAGCAAGATTCAGCGAGGGTCAAATTTACCGAGATTTTATTAAAAGGCCACTCCCGTAAATAATTTTCGTTCTGCAGCAAGATTCAGCGACGGTCAAATTTACCGAGATTTTATTAAAAGGCCACTCCAGTAAATAATTTTCGTTCAGCAGCAAGATTCAGCGACGGTCAAATTTACCGAGATTTTATTAAGAGGACAGTCCCGTTAAGCGGTCAGTCGTGAGAATTCCCTTGGGTAGCTAGCTGCTTAATGCAGATTCTACTGTAAAGGGAACGAACCCGATATAACTCCTGATTCACACAGAAATTGATGGTGTATATAAAACGAAATGGATTTTAGCACTATGTTAAACATGGTCTATGTTGCTGCGTAATAGCACCTAGTTTCTGTCTTCTGCGAATATTAGTCGGGAGGGGGGAGGGGCACCTTGTAATCTGCGAATAATTCTTCGTACCTTGAATTCGGAGGGTGCTCTTTAATCACTAGTTTGTGAGTTAGTTGTCATTGAATTTGTTTATTTGTCGATTTAATTCATGTTAACAATAAAGGACAGCTTACATCACAGTTTACGAAAAAGTTCACATTTAAAAGCCAGGTGAAAACCATATACAGACGTCATACACCTAACCGGGCCAATAGAGGCGGAGCTCGTCGTTAGCGTGCGCGTAGGGGTCTTTAGCTGTGGGAGGAAATCGGAGTCGTTTTGGGGTTGGTTTTTTTTTGCAAAGCATAAAACCCTGCGTAGCCCATCAAGTGGAGTGTGCTATCAAAACTAAGAAAACGAGATTGGACAGGCGACCTCACTCCTTGTAACGTCAACCACGGAATCGAAACCACGCCGGTTGACTAAAGGGTTAGGCTTGGCCCAGCCCGGTCTACATCTCGAGGCTCAGACGAAATCTGCAGGTCCTAGTCATTACCCTAACCCTTATCCTAACCCACAAACCACATGTGAGGTCAAAAAATGCTAAGGACTGTCTTCGATCTAGCGTTTCCCAACTATAATACTACCAGGTTCGCCCACTGTATTATATTAGCCCAGTTCCATGTTATCAACATATACAAAAGACAGTGAATACATTAACAGTATTTAGTCGACGTGAATACAACGTATATTGAATGGTGATTATTCTATATTCAACACGTTTGACCTACAATCTCTGTAGTATTTATACTTAAAATACAGATGTGACGTCATCCTTTGATGTTGACGTACCATTATCTCAAATAATGGTCTCGGGGCTTAGACATTGCGTAATATATTGTAAAAACACTCGGACCTACGGTCCTCTTGTTGTTACAATATATTACTTAATGTCTCGCCCTCGACCATTAAACCACACTTATTGGTGTTGTTCTTAGTGTTTAACGTCCGCTTCCATCGAAGGCGATATCGCAGACAGGTCTTTTTTTTCTTTATTTTTTATTGGGGGTCTTTCCTGTGGGAGGAAACCGGAATACCTGGAGTAAACCCACGAGGTTGAGAAGCCACATACGCTCACACCATGGATCGAAACCACAGCCGCAAGCCAGAAGTGACCGGCCAGCTTGAGGTCGAAGCGCGGCACTCTAGACCACCCACCCCCTTATTTATACTTATTCCTTACTTGGCCTTATTTTTGGGAGAGAGAACCGGGTCGGATTATAATACATCTGGACCAAGCGATGGAGAGGGGTTTGGTGGCCCAATAGTGCCGTTTTGGTCTGTGGTGTTGTTTCGATTTTCCGCTTGTACGTGACAAGGAGTCCAGTCGAATATTCAACCTCCACGGTTTTTCTCCGGTTTCCTCATAATGTTAAAGACCCCTACGCACAAGCCAATTATTGAAATAAAATTAAACCATCCCGAAATGACCTAGTTTGTGTCGAGTGGACGTTAAACCCAATCTTTCTCTGGTGCGAGATAAATAGGCGAAACCGGAGACATAATAATGATGATAGAACTATCAATACTCATTCCACTATCTATACGTCATCAATTATCTATACGTCATCAATTATCCAGATAACATCTAAATACATTCAGCAACATAGACACAGTTTAAAGGGACAATACCACTCTTGCTGGCTTGACAGCTCCAGAAATGAACTAATTAGCCTTATTCTAAGTACTAGATGTTTAAATGTCCTACCTGTTGTGTAAATTATCCATTACATCCTATTTTACTTGCCCAGAGGGTTCGAAAATATGTTTAAATCAAAGTTGCATTTGAAAAAGTTTACGTTAGACTTTCTAAAAAAACATTTAGTTATTTTTTTTCAAATTTTTTTAATTAGGTGTGTTAAGATGAAAGTTGTATCACCAATTAATTTGAATATTGTAAAATAGTACAATTTTTTTTACCAGAATAAGAATTGGGACATATTATTCAGTTACAACAAGAGTGTTATTGGGCCTTTAATATTGAAATATATTTTCCACATTATTGACACCTGTGGATACAACCAATCCATTTAATTGATACAGAAACAATTTATTTATAATCTCCTTAATAATCAGTTCCGAATGCCAGTAGTTATTCTATTACTCGAAGTTCGAAGTGAGATATTATTTATCTTTTACTGAATCAAATTAATGGATGTAAAAACAATTTATTTAAAATCTCATAAATAATTTCTCAATTATAAGCAGTTCCGAATGCAGGTTATTTTTTTATTACCAGAAGCGACATATTCATTTATCTTTTACTTCAACCATTTAATTGATGTAAAAACAGTTAAACCCTTTTTAATTTCCAATTTATTATCATGCAGGTTATTTTTTTTATTACCAGAAACGACATATTATTATTCATCTATTACTTACAGGTTGGTGTGATAATTACTGATGAATATTCCGAGTCTCGAATGGAAGGAATCGTTTAATAAAGATTTGAATAAAACGGATTATAATCACGGGATGTAATTATAACAATAATAAGAGCAATAAATAATCAAATAATTGCCCTTTAATTACATTTTTTTTGTATTGTCGGCTATTTTATTAAAATATTCAATAATCCTATTCTTTATAACCTTGACCGATGGGTTATTATTCTCTTGAAAAAACAGACAACAATCTCAACAAGATAAACACCCATTTGAATCAGAGAGAGAGAGAAATGGGGTTTAACGTCCATTTGATATAAACTAGGTCATTTTGGGACTAACGTATGGTTTTCATTTTCATTACGATAAATCGCTTGCACGTAGGGTTTTTTTCAGCAGTGGGAGGAAGCCTGAGTGCCTGGAGGAAACCCACGAGGTTGAGAAGGCACAGCCACAAGCCAGGGGTGACCGGCAAGCTAGAGGTCGAAGCGCGGTACTCTAGACCCCCCCCCCCCCATTTTAATCAGTGAGTCATCATTATTTTTTATAATATCAACAAATAAATTAAATAATAACTCGGGGCTCGTTAACATGCAGTTACCCATAGGAAAAAGTTATAGATTACCAGTGTACATGTGAAATGAAATGGAGTTCAACGTCCTACTGTTCTGCTCTTGAACTGGGCTAATTAATGAAGACGGGCAAACGCTACACAGTGTGCTAAGGGGGGGGGGGGGTATTTACCCGGTCAGCGACGCCACGGCCTACTCTTATATCGATGTTTACACAGGACCTCGGTTTTCGCGCCACCCGAACGACTAGACAGTTGTCCTCGTCAGGCCGACCGTCCTGCATCACTGACAAGGGGAAACCACGCTGGAAAATCTGGATGAACTTTCTCGGCCAATGCAGGGGTCGGACAACTGACCTCCAGACTAGTGAGCCAGCGTCTTACCCACGTGATACCTAGTGTACATGCAGTTGTCTACATTCAAGTGAGTTGCGGGAGGGGGGATATCCAATTTTATATAGGGTGAAATTTTGGGGGGCCTGTGGGTTATAACGAGCCAACAAATTCTACAGTTTCTGCAATGTAAATCCTATAATTTTTGCTTAAAATTTCGAAAGGAAAATACTAACGGACCGTTAACAAACGACAACTTTCACAGTCTTGTTTTTGTCTTCCCTCAGAAACCATATTGCTACTGGTAACGGGCAGGGCCGAGAAGAACCCTCGTCTACAAAAGCAGTTAGGATGGTGTGATAAAATAGGTTCACCGGTGAACACATTGGCGTGAGGAATAAAATTAGAGGAGGCGCGAATGCCGCCGTTAACCCTTAAAAATCTCCATGCTATCATAATGAAGCAAATGGAATGAACATATATTAGTTTCTGAATGACCGTTCCCAGTAGCAGTTTCCCTCCAAAGTTTCAAATTTACATAAATTATCGGGATACATGACAGCAGGAATTCTAGGAAAACTTCTAAATCGTATTTGCCAACGGTTATTCAAGTCTTATTCCTTCCTATATTACCGATACATTGGTGTGTTATTTGTTTTTATTCGTAGACTGGATTTGTTATTTGAATTGACGAATTCTCCCACGCATAAATCCATAGCTAATTGGAATATGGTAGGGGCATCTGTAATTCCAAATGGCACGTATATTCTTTTTTAAGAGAGTTTGCAGCCGGGGATAGATGTAGGAGAGCTAACTTGATTTTTCATTTACCTCTATGTATGTCGATATTAGAGTAGGCCATACTGTAGTTGCCCCGGAAAAATAACACTCATAGCAAAATATGGTGTATGCCCATCTTAATTATCCAAGCGGGAGTACACCTTAAGCCCCATTTTTATTTATTTTCACATAACTTGACTCAATGAGACACATTATAATGTAAAACACATCTGTGATGAAGACCAACTAATCTCCATATAACTAGGAAATGAAAATTAAATAAAAACTATGACATGATACCAAGGGATCTTTTACGTGCACGCAAATTTGTACACAGAACATGTTTTTTTGGTCCCATCCATACGACTAGACAACGATCCTTGTCAAGACCTCTGTCCTGGGGAAACAACACTGGAAAATCGGGATGAACTTTCTTGGCCAATGGAGGGAGAGAGAGAGAAATGGGGTTTAACGTCCATTTGACACAAAACAAGTCATTTCAGGACTAACTTATGGTTTGATTTTATTTCAATAATTCGCTTGCGCATAGGGGTCTTTAGCAGTGGGAGGAAACCGGAGGACCCAGAGAAAACCCACAGACTTTATGATACAGCGCCCGCACACTAACCATTCAGCCACCAAACACCCCAATATAACTAAGAAATAAAAACTATGACAAGATACCATTAGAAATATTTTATTATTTTACAGTTACTGTAGTCACATTATAGAACTATAACAATAATTCACCAATAGACGAACGAGCGAGCGAACGAACGAACGAGCCAACGAGCGAACGGACTGACTGACGTATTAGCACTAGTTCACCCTACAATCTAGTATAGCACTACAAATATAAACTTTGGTATTCCATATTATTACAAAGGATTATCTTATACTCAAACCATATGTATCACTGTATGTATAGTATGTACAATTATTTAAATGCATGTCATGAACATCTGATGACACCTATAGAGGGAAGACAGCTAGCCTATCAATTGATATATTTCAGTATTAAACTGTGTTGTGTTACTACATAAAGAAGTAAAAGTGGTTGATATTTTTTTTTAAACTTGGCGTATTTTTAATTTACATACAGTGTACCATTAACGTAGAACTATTTTATTATATCTATTTTAATCCAAGTAAAAAATATATCACCTTAAGGATTGGTCAACAGGGGCGCCTATCATTTGATGTAAATCATAACAAAGATATACATGTAAAAGTGGTTGATTTGTTTTAAACTGGGCATATTTTTAATTTATCAACCATTAACTTTTAAGTACTTTTATTTATCTATTTTAAATATATCACCCTATAATTACTCTCAGACTGGCCAACAGGGGCTGACTTTGTAGCTCTGGGTGCTCGGAATTATTTATTTACTCTAATTTTATATCCACTTGTTAAATTACAACAGCATATAATGCTTAACAATTTTGGAAAATAACCCAATGTAGTTTTTCTATATACATGTATAGGGAGCCATTCTTCTTACTATTTTCCCCCTCCCCTTCTTTTAATGAGATGAAAATGAGATGGAGTTTAACGTCCTATTTTCCTGCCCAGACTAGGCTAATGAAACCGGACTCTTCTTAATGACAATATTTTAAGTAGATTTTATGGCATTTAATTTAACTTTTCCTGCCAGATTAAGGTGATTATTCATGATTTTAACGCAGAACTAGTAGGGAGAAAAAAAACATCAATTAAATACAGAAATCAGATCAGGTCGACCCTTTTTGCTTATTTAATAAAACGCTTGTGGTTATAAAGACAAAGATCATCGGAATGCTCAAAGAAAGAAACGGTATGGATTTAACATGGTGGTTAATGGAGAGAATTAGTAGTTTGACTCCGTATAAGGCTGTTTATTATCTCCCTTGTCATAGATTTAACATTGAGAGAGAAAGAGTAGTCTTAATCCGACATGTACTCAAGAGTCAAGAGAGAGAGAGAAAAGGGGTTTAACATTCGACACAAACTAGGTCATATATCAGTGGGAGGAAACCGGAGGACCCAGAGAAAACCCATGTACTCACAGAATATCTCTGTAAATATTTTAAACATTTAAAAGGCTGCTGGTTTTAGGGGCAGGAAGATGAAATGACAGAATCCATGAACAAATACTACTGGTCCCAGATCTATACTCGCTACTGCTTACTAACTCTAGCTGTCTTGACATATCCATTGTAATTAATTTGAATCTAAAGGGGATTTTTAACATCTGAATCTATTACCATTATGAAATAATTGTTGGCAAGGGTTACGGAAAATATAAAATTTTTAGTAAAGATAGTCGGATAATGTCTAATAGACTGATAGAGACAGAGGTTAAAGGTTATGTAATTCCAGTTGCCAGGATACTAGAGACGATTTCTGTACTATTTATCACATCATACGAATACGGTTAATAAATTTATAAAATATATCCATTTTTTGATAATAAATCACATGACACGTTGTGGTAGTAATATACACACACACACGATAACAATGGCTTGACACGGACATCTTTATTTGGTGAATTATGGGTAAATAATGCTACACTAGTTGCCATAGTAACACATCCTCCATGTTGACCTACATAAATATACACGAGACATGGATAGAGGGAACAAGAATAGGCAGGCGTTAATATTGTGATAGTTTAAATCTGTTTATTTCACAAGCTACGTTTCAACTTTGAACTTTGAACTTGAACATCAACAACGGCCTGTATATATTAAGTGAATTCCAGTTTTTATTTTTAAATCCAAATTCGTCTCGAACAACGTTCCATCATATTTTTTTTTTTCATTTTTTTTCTCTTAAACTTTTTAAAAATTATAATCATCACACAAAAGATTGAACTTCCGTGACACAAGTAACGTTGCGGCAACGTTACATCCTCAAGGTCACGAGTAGAGCCACGGGTGCTTTAATGATTCTTCTGCTGTTGCACGACGATGTGGATCGAACTCTAACATTGGGCACAAGAAATCGGAGAAAGCCTCTGCGTCTTCGGAGTCCCATTCGTACTTCTCCATCAAGACTTCGTATAAGCTCCACGGCTTTAATTTGGTGATATGACGTAGTTCTCCTGTAAAAAAAAAACAGAACACAACATAACTAATTTGTTTTTAAAGCATTAATACCTCGAGAAGACTCGAGATAATGAAATGTTGGAAAATTCCAGTCCATTCCTAGCCAAGATGTAAATGTTTGATTGTCACTGTATCCGATAATATGGAAAATGCATCGAGTGCTAGAGTCGCTCATTAATTATCACTGTTTTCGTAATTAAGGAAATATCTTATTGCTTGAATACACTATTTTGCCTATAACGTTTTTAGGACTTCGAATTCTGTCTTTTGATTTGGATTGTTCGTACTTGGTTTTTATTTTATTATTGTCCTGAACCATCCAGGAAACCTAGAGAATACTGGAGATAGAAATGATGTTTAACTTTAACACCAACTAGGTAATTTCTGGACTAACACATAGTACAATGTGACGAAGAAACTGGAGAACTGGGAGAAAACCCACAAAGATAAACAGACAACCCTTATCTTTACCATGGACAAGATTGGTAATTAAAGTGAAGATGTTGACCCCCCCCATCCCAAGATCTAACCATAGAGGGTTCATTGACATTTTATTGACTATATGAGCCACATATGATAATCTCTATTTGTTCCACAAAATAGAGTTCAACTCCGGCTTACCTCGTTTATCAAAATATTCTCTGGAATATTTGCCAGCAAGAGCTATATGTCGTGGAATTGGACCGAGAAGTTCCACGATATGAGCTAAATGATCCTCGTCACGGCTATAACCTTCACCAGAATGAGGCTCAAATAAGTAATCACCTGTCACTAACTCGAAAGCCTGAAAAAGTTAAAAAATAACAAACAACTGAATAACGACATTGATACAATACTTTCTTCCAAAGTTCTTTCTAAAATGCAAGCTCTTATTTTTTATATAAAGAAAATGAATGAATTAACAAATTTTTATGCCTTCATGTTACCAAATGGGGGATTTTTCATGCAAGAAACTGAAAAGGTCGGACGTGTTTCATCCCTGAATTGGTCGAGAAAGTTAATCCAGATTTTCCAGCGTGGCTTACCCTTGCCGGTGATGCAGGAGGGAGGGCCAGACAAGGACTTGTCTAGTTGTTTGGATGGGACGGAAAAACGAGGTTCCGTGCGCACATTGGCGTGCACATTAATGATCCATTGGCAGATGGAATTCGATATAAGAGCAGACTGTAGCTGCCGCTGCCCGGGCAAAATTTCTCTCATAGCACACTGTATGGCATATTCCCGTCTTCATTAGCCCAGTTTGGGAGCAGAAGAGTAGGACGTTAAACCACATTTCATTTCTCCAGAGACTTCGTAATTAAGGACGGGCAAACAGCTAGAATTTAACACATCAAGATGTTCATTCCCTGTGTTGCCCGAGAAACTTTATCAGGTTTTTACGGCACTGGTTTCCTCTTGTCAGTGGTGCAGGTTAAGGACAGATGTCTAGTTGTTTCGATTGAAAAACTGAGGTCCTGTGTACACATTGGCGTGCACGTAAAAGATCCCTTGGCAGTTGGAATAATATAATGATTTATTTACTTACCATACAAGCAGTTGACCAAATATCTGCAGGTGCCCCGTAACCAGCACCAATCAAAACCTCCAAACATCGATACTGTCGAGTCTGTATATCCTCCGTAAAATGATGATGCTATAAAATAAAAAAAACGTGATAATGAAGCGTCATTATTAAATAATAGAGAAGTAGTTATATCCATATATACCTTGTGTTGTGTTTTGTTATGAATAGTTATCCGTTCTTCTAGATGTCATTTAAAGAATTGATAGTTTACACTATCAGTTCTGCATATATTCGTTAGTAATGTTTGTCATCTGTGTCGTGATCACATTGCTCTGATGTCTCTGCTGAACAAGAAGGTGATGATCTCAAGTCTCAAAGGGAAAGAGAGAGAGAGAAACAGGGTTTAACATCATTTTGGGACTAACATATGGTTTGATTTCATTTCAACAATTCTCTTGTGCATAGGGGTCTTTAGCATACAGATTAAAACACAGATCCTATTTCTTTTTTTATAGTTCAAAACTTTGGTTTACTTGTCTTTACTACACTAGGATCTGGAAGAGTTGTTATATAATCTGCGTTCTGGATGATGTTACTTAGGGGTTATAACCCACATTCTCAATGATATAAGGGGTTAGGCAATGAAACAGTCGGTTACTGCAAGGGTTTTTCATCTGAAATTATTATCCTTGTGAAATGACTGTTGGCAAGGGTTAGAGATATACAGGAAACATAGATATATTATACTTACCGTCCAGCAAGCATTACCAAGATCAGCTATTTTAACTGGTATTTCAAACACATCATGTACAGCATCTAGAGAACTCTTACTAGATAAATTACCTACAAATATATCAATATAAAGAATGAGGGGACCCTTCTCGACTAAATTACCTAGAAATACATCATTTACACCTTGTTATACTATAAAAACTACACAAGTTATCATCCGATCTATATTAAATAAATGCATTATGGAGAGAGAGAAGGAGAGAGAGAAAGAGAGAAGAGAGAGAAATGGGGTTTAACTCCACTCAACACAAACAAGGTCATTTCGGGACTAACATACATGTGTGGTTCCATTTAATTTCAATGTCTTTATGTAACAGTGGGAGGGAACCGGAGGATGCGGAGAAAACCCACATGATTAGACAGGTGACCCTACTTGACATGAAGGCAATCAAAACTACGCCAGTTGACTCAATGACAGAGCTTCTGATCCAAAGCACACACATTAACAATTCAGACGCCCAACCCACCAGAATGGGTGTCACTCGCTAGAGATAAAGGGACATAATTTATAGGCGAGTCGGTCCCATGTGACCTCATTGTTTACCTTATAGCACAGTTTTCCTGTACATTCATTACCGACTCATGTGTTGGCTAACGTTAGTTTTTGTCATCATTATGGAATTTAATACCGATATGGTTCTCTTACCAGTTTTTACTAGCGACACCGGGTGAGAATTCCTTCACCTTCAGCGAGGACGCCCATTAGAACACATGACCCATTTAATCAGGTAACTTCAATATATTCATTTTTCATTATCTATTTATGAAGGGCCGCTTTTTTTTTTAAACAAAAATAATACGTCTTTAATTACAAACCTTGATCCTCATTACTAGTACTGGCCGAGACAAACCCTCCATCTCTATCTCCTTCCACATTATCTTCTGACTTCGTAACATTCTCATCCGACGGCGAGTGATCCATTTCTCCGTTATCCAAAACTTCTCCTTCCTCCATGATAGGTGAAATAACTTCCCTATCATGTCCGTTACACACTGGTTCTGGTTTCTCTTCCTCGTCGTCATCGGTTACGTTTAGTTTTGCGATGGCCGATGTTTCACTCAGACTGTTTGTGACCGTGACCTCTGGTTGTATTATCTGATTATTGAGGTTGTTATCTTCAACGGTTGTCATGGTTTCCGTTTTCTCTTCTTTAGTGTCTTCCTCTGGCGTGGGCGAGACAGTTTCTGTAAATATAAAAATTTGAAGAATATGACTATTAGAGAGAATACTAAGTTTAATGTCCACTCAATACAAACTAGGTCATTTTGTGACTAACATATAGTTCTATTTTATTTCCATAATTTGCTTAGTGGTCTTTAGCAGTGGGGGGAAACCAGAGGACCCGGAGAAAACCCAAGAGGTCGGATAGATGACCCTACTCCTTGTCACAAAGTGAAAGACTAAAGGGACTATAACGATTTGAACAGTCTCAAAAATAAAAGTCTGAGTATGAAATTTAAGCACCAAAACATAGAGGAATGGTGTATTTCCCTTGTCTCAAAATTTCAGCTCAAAATATAGAGGTTTTTTTTAACTTGAACGTCAAAACTGCTTATCCGGACATGTAAAATATTATCGGGAATGGCCCTTTAATCGATACTCACCTAAAGCATTGTTATTTGTTTGTTCTGTTTCACATTCTTCACTGTTTTTATTACTATCGGTTGTCATAACAACTGGATTTTCGTTTATATGTGCTTGTTCGTCTTCTTCAAGACGTCCAATATTTTCTATGGTCCCGCAACCGTTACTTAGACTGGCAGTACTATCACTATGTGAGAAAGTAGGGCTGGTATGTTGAAGACTATTACTACTGCTACTCTCGGGCATATCTTGACTGGATTGTCCAAGACTATTAATGCTATCAGAATTCGGTAGTTTCTGAAATAGATAGGATTAATAGAAAAAAATGAAATTGGGTTTTTTTTGCGCCGACCTGGCTAATGAAAACCATCCACACTAGAGGCCTAATCTCGCTTTAACTACATACATTTTATCAAGTCCTTCACGTAATACCCTACAAATATTAACACTAATTTGATTGGATCATCACAAATACCAAGTTCAAGGTTCATTCAATGTCAAGGTTTTCGTGGAGGTCTCCATATTTGATTTGAGTGTGTTTGTGTCTCAACCTCAGATTGCACGCCATTGTACGTACATGTGTCTGTGGTAAAGAAAGGTAACGTAACTATAAGTTTAGGGAATTTAAGACCATTGTAGCAACATTTAGATGTTGTTAAACTCGAGGTGGTTGCTTCAGGAATATGATTGGATGAAGACAGGCATACAGCATTCAGAGTGAAATTTTACCCAGACAATATTTTAAATTCAACTGCCAAGGTATCTTTTACATGTGCATCAATGCATACACAGGACCATGTTATTTTGTCCCATCCGAAGAACAACCCAATGAAACAACTTATAATCTGAAGTACAGACATTCGGCTACCAAACCCCATTTTACAAGAAATACTGGTATATATTATATTTCCATTATTCTGTATCATACTTACTTCTTCTTCCTTTTGTTTTGTAACTTCTTCCATTTGTTGTTCATTTATTTCTATTAATTTTAACTGTTTCTTCATCTTGCGTTTTATCTTTTTACGTTTATTTTTAGACATTTTGGAGGGATCAACAGGTTTTTCTTTAGGAGCAGTACTCACTGCAATTTAAAACAATCGGAGTACAAATATTAAAAGATACATTTCATGCAAGAAAAGATACATCATTTAAGAAAAGATACATTTTTTATGACTTTAAATCTTAAATTTATTAATTATTTAGACATATATTAACATGACAAGCCCATAGTTAACTCTCTAGGACATCAGATGGTCGTGACTTTGAAAAAAGCTGTCCATTTACATTCCATAAAGTTAGGTATTTCAAAATAAATAAATATAAAATAAAATGTACATGTAAGCTACTAAATAATTTGAAACAACTGGATATTAAAACAAAATATGCTAAAAAAATGAGTGTGTTGGATAATATTGTCATAAGGCCAATGACTAATGTTTCTGTCATACACAGGAAGAATATTGTCTAATCAAGGGGAAGTAACTCTACATACCGGCAGATCCAGATAATTTAGCTCCTGTTTTCTGAGATTCGAAGGCGTCTGCTGCTAGCCGTTTCACGTGGGCTTCATCGACACACATTAATATATTTTCTGGTTTGATGTCGGTATGAATGATCTTACATTTGACATGTAGGTAGTGAAGACCTTGTAACACCTGAAAACAGGATTCAAAATATATCATAAACCTCAACAAAAATATCTATAGATTTTAAAATTTGTCTTTTCTGTACCAACCATTCTCGGTTCCCCTAGTGGTATAGGTCTGTTCTACTTCACTTAATTCTGGATCAATCCACAGGGTTTTCACGAATTCAAATTATCTGAACTTGATCGTAGCTTGATTGTATGAACCAATCAAAAAACAGTTTATGTACCAGTCGTGCGCCAATGTTTAAGTTCACTACAATAATCTTAGTTATAATAATATGTGTTACTTCCCTTCGCCCACTCGATTGATCGATAAAAATAGTAGGAGTATCTGAACGACTAAACATTGTCACTTGTCAGGCCCTCAGTCCTGCAACACTGACACAGAGGAACCATGCGGGAAAATCCTGATGAACTTTCTCGGCCAACGCATTTTCTTAGTATGTCAGCGCTGATGAGCAGGTTAGTCAAGATCTATACATCAGTTATTCACTTAGACGCAAGTCTTGAAACTATTTCAATGACTTTTATTCAACACCTGGTTAGAGAACAAGCACCTTAACCCACTGAGCCACATTTTATATACAAAAGAGAGAGAGAGAAATGGGGTTTAACGTCCACTCGACACAAACTAGGTCATTTTGGGACTAACGTATGGTTTACAATTTTTATTTCAATAATTCTCTTGCGCGTAGGGTATCTAGCAGTGGGAGGAAACCGGTGTGCCCGGAGGAAACCCACGAGGTTGAGAAGGCGCACCTATCTCCATGCCACATACGGTAACACCAGGGCTCAAAACAACAGCCGAAAGCCAGAGGTAACCAGCCAGCTAGAGGTCGAAGCACAGCACTCAAGACTACTAGGCCATCCCAACCACTCTATATACAACAAAATGTAAGTAAAATAATGTATTTACCTGCTTTATAATACATTTAACATTCTCAACAGGTATCCCTTGATAATTAGAGCGAATAATCAACTTTAATAAATTATTACCCAATACTTCAAACACCATACAAATATCTAAACAATCTCGTTAAAGATTATAATATCATCAATATTACAGATAATCTGTGGAATTTCATTCTTAACCCTTTGTCACTTGGACTAACCGAAACCCCCTTAGAGATAATCAGTGGAATTTACGTCTCAATCCTTCACCAATTTACTCTTTGTGTGTATGACAGATGTGAAACGGAGTACAATCACACTACAAAACAATATCCTAATTTTTGGATATGGTTGTCATTTAGGGCAGAGATCTTGTGTGCAAAAATACTTGGACAATCATCCCTTCCCCCTACAGATATCGTTGACTGTTATGAAAGTTTTGGGTGTTTAAAAACAATTGTGGTTGAGTCACAGATCTTTTCCAAAAAAAAAGATTTGTATGTCATTTTCTAATATTCTATAAACACTTCTCGTGTCATTTCGTTCGACATGTGAACTGGGGAAAAAAGGATACGGGTTCCATTCACACCAGATATTTTAAAATCATCCAATAATTGAACAGTTTTCTCTCGATAATCATCATCTTCATCTGTCTCTCTCACCTATAAAAACATAATCATAACATAATTATACATGTAACACACTGTATCTGTCTCTCTCACCTATAAAAACAGTACGAAAAAATATAATTATACATGTAACACACTGTATCTGTTTCCCTCACCTATAAAAACAGTAGGAGAAATATAATTATAATACACACTGTATCCGTCTCTCTCACCTATAAAAACGGTACGTTAAAATATAATTATAATACACACTGTATCCGTCTCTCTCACCTATAAAAACGGTACGTTAAAATATAATTATAATACACACTGTATCCGTTTCTCTCACCTATAAAAACAGTACGTTAAAATATAATTATAATACACACTGTGTCCGTTTCTCTCACCTATAAAAACAGTAGGAAAAAATATAATTATAATACACACTGTGTCCGTTTCTCTCACCTATAGAAACAGTACGTTAAAATATAATTATAATACACACTGTGTCCGTTTCTCTCACCTATAAAAACAGTAGGAAAAAATATAATTATAATACACACTGTGTCCGTTTCTCTCACCTATAGAAACAGTACGTTAAAATATAATTATAATACACACTGTGTCCGTTTCTCTCACCTATAAAAACAGTACGTTAAAATATAATTATAATACACACTGTATCCGTTTCTCTCACTCACCTTTAGAAACAATAAGGAGAAATATAAGATATAAATAATACAGACATGAAATATTATCTAATCGATCCTCTCATATAGATTGAAATCTATTTTGGTAAAGGAGCTTTACTTCACAGTGGTCTGTGTTTCAGGGTGTAATAAGATGGTTATATCAATGACAGACACATGCTAACCATTCATCCATCCAACCCCCTAATAAGCTTGTATCAAATGAATGAATGAATGAAATGGGGTTTAACGTCCTACGCTTAAGCACCGTACCTGGGCTAACTGAAGACGGGCATATGCCATACAGTGTGCTATGAGGGGAAATTTTTGCCCGGGCAGCGGCACTACGGCCTACTCTTATATCGAATTCCAACTGTCAAGGGATCTTTTACGTGCACTCCAGTGTGTACACGGGACCTCGGTTTTTCGTCCCATCCGAACGACTAGGCAGCTGACCTTGTCAGGCCCTCCTTCTGTATCACTGACAAGGGGAAATCACGTCGGAAAATCGAGATGAAATTTCTCGGCCAATGCAGGGATCGAACACTCGACCTCCAGGCTAGCGAACCAGCACCTTATCCACTTAGCCACCGTGATCCCCAGCTTGTATCAAATGTTCAAATGAAATGACATGGGATGGGGTAAAACATCACATGTTTCTGAACCAACTGGGTTAATGAAACCATAGCACGCTAATTTGTACATGGGACATCAGTTTTTAATAATAATAATAATCGCGTCATTTTACAAGAGAACCAAAATAGGCCTGAGGCCTTTTTCAAATTTGGCCCTTGGCACAGATCGTGCAAATGATTTCGATCATTACTGCAGGAAGAAACCGAAGAACTCGGGGGAAACCTGCCTGATCGGACGGGAGACCGAATATCCCTCTCACTTACAACGATAAAGTTCTTGCCCTGAGCTGGGATTGAACCCTCGTTGCATTGGTGAGAAGCCGCCTCTCTATCGCCACGGCTATCCGACTAGACACTATCCTTGCCAGACCCTCTGTCTTTCACAACTGACAATGAGAACCTGGGTCAAAAAATACTTGCCCAATACAGGAGCAAACAAGAGATTTCATGGTCAATGAGCCAATGCCGAGCTAAACCATTATAACTCATAACGTCAAATGTACGGAAGATCCGTATTTAAATTATATACTGAAGTCAATAGCTTTAAAGTCACCATAACCCTGTTGGAAGACGGGAAGTTTATATTTATATATAGATAGTGGTCCCATGTAACCCTGTTGGAAGATTGGAGGTTTATATTATATTTTGGTCCCATGATATATTTATACTCACACATCTCAATAATTTAATTTCATCAACAGCTGTTTCAGTATAATGCTGAGCAGACTTGACCACTTTTAATGCTACAAACCGTTTTTCTCTGAAAACAAATCAATGAAAAACATAAAATAAAATGGAGTTACAGATGTGTTGACTTCATTGCATAATTCTCAATACTATTCAAATATTGATTTTTCGCATTTTATTCAAATTCAAATAGCAAAATGAATGCTGGAAGTTTTTTGTAAGTTTGTTTAACATGGAGTTATTTTCATTTTGATATGAATTTTAAACATGAAATTAGACAGTTGTTAACTGAAATTAACTTAAATCTAGAACAATAAATAAAAAACATCAAATTTTAAGCGGAGGACACAGTAACCGAATGTATAGCCCGAATCAAACATGTTTGATATATTTGCGAAGCGTTGTCCACTTTGCTGAAAGCATTTGCCGAATGTAGAATTCTTTAGCCAATCACCACTCATCATCCAATTATATTGAGAAGTCCTGTTAACTGATTGGTTAAAGATGTTATGTTTTTAATCAAGTGATGTGAAAGAATCGACTGGTGAACCAGCGAAGGATTCGGTCCACTCATTCGTTCAAATAAAATTCAGTGCAGACTGATTCGGCCTAATGATATGGCTAATGAGTCCACCCACCGCTTAAAGACTGAAACCTTTTCAGTTGTAAAGAGATTAAATAGACTTACTGTAAATCCCAACAGAGCCAGACTGTAGAGAAATGTCCCCAGCCTAGTTTACGAACAACATGGTATCTATTGTGATGAAATAAATCACCAATCTTTACTGGATGATATCCACCTGTAAAATATAATATTATTATATATAAACTCCTGTACGTATGTTAAAACATAATTTTTTCTATGTCTTTTGCTCAACTCACTATTATACAAGATTTTCATGGGCATTATTTCCAACCCTTAAAAAACATTGACACAGGAAATAATAACACAAAAACCTCCCTTGTTTTCATATTCCATGGAATAGCTATAACGTTTGGATTTGAAAATGACATTATAATTATTGACAATTTCTCAGCAGAATTATTTGTGTTTAACTTCGAAGTTAAAAATCACTCTTCTAAAAAGGCTCTTCTATATATAGTTTGGACAAGGTGGGATATAGTAAATAGGTCAATTTGTCAATGATGTCAAATTAAATATCTTTGTATTTTCAGAATTTATGGCGAGTAATTTTCAACTGTGTTGCATGAAAAAACCCTCTCCTCTTCCCAGATTCAAGTTTCCGAGCTTAAATCACGTGCATTTGAAAGTCAAAGACTTGGAGAGAAAGGTGCTTAATCTTACACATCTTCACACAATTTGACTGGGTTTTTTTTAACCTTCTAAAAATGCATCCTTTCCATACAGTATTCTGCATGCAGGATTCGATCAAAAAAACAATTGAAAATAACGAACCTTTACAATAGTCTCGTGGATCCTCTTGTTCATCATCATCGGAACCCAAAATCTCTTCATCTTCTTCTTCTTCATCATAAATTGGGTCTTGGCGATCATCCCTATAATAAACAGAGGTATAACTCCAGATCAGAATGTCGGATGCACACCAAAACCAAAATACATAACGATGTGGTGTCTTGATGTATTGTTATGATGTTACGATATGATGATGTATGGGAGATAACTACAATTATAATGAGTGACTGTATTCCGTTTGTGATGTAATGTAGATACATGTAGTATGAATGTTATGTCAAAGAATACTATAAACGAGACATGATCACCGACTGTCATCAAGAAAATAAATCAATCTGATTAAAATACAGATCTATATTTTTTAATACTTTCAGTTGCCTCTACTACATGAAGATCTGACCAGCTATAGTGGAAGATCACATCAGAGGTTGTACGAGTGGCTTTTAACCCTATGATGTCTAGACATTTGATTATTTTCTAGGGGGGTACCCACAATTCTGTGCACCATAAGTCAATAACTAGCTGTAACAGACCATTTCATTGGTTAATGAATGAAATGGGGTTTAATGTCCTACGCTTCTTCACCCAACCTGGGCTAATTGAAGACGGGATTCATTGGTTAAACCCACACATCAACTAGAATGCAGGTTATACCTTACAAATCCTATTATTAGTATTATAGTAAAGACAAGAAAAACGAAACGAAATAGGATCTGTGTTTTAATCAGATTAGAAAATAAATGTAATTAAATTTGAATAATAATTAATATTATATTTAAATAACCTTTGAACTTTGCTTATTACCCCTCCCTCATAGCAATCTGCATGGCATACATTGTATGATCATAATTTGTTAGTTTGGTTGATGTAGAACTAGAACTGTGAACCCTCATTTAAAGCCATTCTTTTGGTTTTTTTATTATTTTATTCACAGCCACATCTGGTTGTGAGTAAATCATCTGTAAAGCTGTGATTTCTCCAACCAACTCACAGCTGACAAGTTTCTATTAATAAACACAGCAGACTTCCTTCCTCCCCCTATCACCGACAATGGCCAAACAATTAGAAATATTCTCTATGGCATCCCACAGACTAATCGACAAATGAAGAAGTCTCAAGACAGAAATATAAGAATTGAGGAAGGACTCAAGACACCCAATTATTTTACAGGTTGATTTTGATGAAAAGGTAATTTTTTCTGGAATGGGGTTAGAGGTCCCTTGTGACGACTCGTCAATATAATTTCTGTTTACATGTCTTATGTGACGACTCTTCGATATAATGGCAGCAGGAACATATCACCGAATAGTGATCTTAGTTTTAATTTCTTTTTCAAATTTTATTTAAAGAAGGGATAATTTATTTCTAAATTTTATATTTTCAATATGGCTGACTTTATATTACCAGTCTGCCTGTCAGTACTTTTAGTGTTAATATTTTGATTTAAAGTCTATAAAGATAATTGCCTAAAATTGCCAGCAGGCTTATTAAGAGAAATCTTAAGCAAAGATTTATTTAATTAACAATGAAGTCAGATCAGGCTGTCAACACCTTTTACTATTTATGGCTTAAACCCTATTAACCAATTCTATTAATTATATTATAAACTTCAACCAATGAAATTACATTTTTATTTAACTTCTTTTATTTTGATTCGTTAAAATATATTTTTAATCCCTAAATTTATCTTTTATCTGATTGGTTGAAATGACTGTTCTCTGGTCTGTATGAAAGATAGTTTCTTTAAATACAGACAGAGACAGAACATGAACAATGAAAACGAGAGAAATATTCAGATACATGAATATATTGGTTAGGAGTTAGGACATTTAGAAACCTGTTAATATGTTTTGTAAATAATGTATTTTAAAACTGTATATAAAGTAATATTGGAATGAATTTGGAATTGGACTTTTAATGAACAGCGGCCGCCATCACCAGATACTTCTACAGTTATGAGCAATAACCCCCATCCTAGCTCATCTACAAATAATCCCTATGTGTCACCTGGGAGCCTATTCTAACACAGAATAGCCCCGAAACAGTTGGTGATAAACACATGTAGATCATTGTGAATCTGAATAGAACTCAATAGCTGACGCAGCTGATCTTATTTCATCATGGAATCGAAACCCATAAAAAGAGTAACGGAAATAAAAGTTTAACGTCCTACTGTTCTGCTCCGACTGGGCTAATGAAGACAGGCATACACCATGCAATGTGAGAAATTTTTTCTGGGCAGCAGCACTATGGCCTACTCTTAATATATCGAATTCCACCTGCCAAAGGATCCTTAAGTGCACATGTAAATCTTCAGAATATACATGTACAAGAATAATTTTATTTGGAATGAGTGAGAGAGAGAGAGATGGGGTTTGTCGTCCACTTGACACAAACTATGGTTTTAATTTTATTTCAATAATTCGCTTGCGTGTAGGGATCTTTAGCAGTGGCAGGAAACTGGAGGACCCGGAGAAAACCCACGAGGTTGGACAGGCAACCCTACTCCTTGTCACATACATGTACAACAGGGATTCGAAACAATGTCAGTTGACTTAATGACAGGCTTTATGATACAGCGCACACATGCATTACCAATCAGCCATCCACCACCACCCCCTTATTTGGAATGATTATTTCTGTCTAGAGTAGGAATAATGAAATCAATTATTCACATGTTTAAATCGAATTTCAAATTTTAGTTTTCCAGACAATCCTGTTACTTGATTATCACACGATTTATTTTTTTAGCCCAAGTTAATGAACCACAAGTAAATTACAGAACGGTTCTCTTCATTTATTGATTTACGTTGATTGATTTAAATATTCTTGAGGTGAACGAAGTCTTCCCACGCAAGTTTAAAAAAAAATCATCTCCTCCAAATGGCTCTAGTCTTCTAACCAAGTCAACATTATTACGTTGGCCTATATAATATTGCTACATGTAGTGGTTGAGCGTCTGTCTTTGGGCCAGTTGACAACCGAAATAATGATTGTTTACAGGAAGTGAAATCAGAGCAAGAGATTAAGTCATTGGGAGAGAGAGAGAGAGATAAATGAGGTTTAACATCCACGCAACACAACTAGGTCATTTCGGGACTAACATTAGGGGTGGGCTATAAAAGTGAAGGTTTTCAAATACCATCTCTGCAGAGCTAAATTTGTGCAGAATTCATTTCTGATCATTTTGGTACCAATTATATTGAAATCGGATGAAAATTGAGAAGGTGCAGGCAAATTTAGTGACCTAGGGGCAGGGATCGCGTTTTTTCCGAATAATATAGCATATTATGTAGTTTTTTTCATATCTTGGTCAATTTTCAACATATTTTAATAATTTTTGTGGCTATTTTAATGTATTTTCTGTCAGAATACAATGAGAGTGTTAATTTTTACTTTTGGGTGCAATTTATTTCTGTAATTTGTAAAAAGTGTAATTTTTAGGATCGAAATGAAAAATTTTCAAAGCTACGCACCCCTCTATTGAATAATTAATTAAATGATATTATGAACAATTATTATCGAACATAGAAAACAGCTGAACATAACTATTTGGTTACGGTAACATTCAAGCTGAAAAGGCACATTTAGTCATAGAGGTGTATTATTGACTAGAGTGTATTGTGGTCACGTGATCCCCATTGACGTAACGTTATCGCCAATCCACGTCATTGGTTATCGCTGTGGGCCGTCACTGGAGACCGGCCGCCATGTTTTAACCGGTAAAGAATGACGGAAGTGCCCGGATGAACACTATGTAAATAAAGGGAAATAGTCTGACAGAGGGCGGAAAAGTCAATTAAAAAAGCAGTTCTTATTCAACAATATCAACCAAAAAAATGATGGTCGAAAGGCCTTACCTTACTGTCCTAAAAACAACATTGTTTTGGCTAACTCACTGGCATATTTTTTGGGCTTTACTATTATTAAGAGTAAATCATGATGATGATGAATACCTTGGGTGGCATGGTGTAAATTGTACAGGCATATCTGACGAAATTATGTTTATTTTATTAATTGAGCAAAGTGGACGTCACATAAAACTTTATTTTGGATAGATCTAAATAATTTGTTGAACGATTTAAAATGAAAGGACTGCTTGATTGACAGAATGATATTACCTATAGCGTCATACAGGTGATAAATTATAAATTAAGAAAAAAATAGATTTTTAAAATAATCGAGGACTTCTATCATTTACCAGAAGAATGAAATCTAATGCCGATGGGAATTATTTTTTTTTTAAAAAGAGAAAAAAAATCAACCAGCGGCTGCCAGGCAGGATACGCCCACATTTTCGAGAGATGGATAGAGAACAAGCAAAACCGAAAGTGAATTTTCCTACAATCAAAGGCCATAATTCATTAAGTTACAATTTGATATGCGCAAATATCGAAAAGTATCAAGATATTTAGGTTATAAACACGCAATTTAAGTTTCATCAAAATCGAAATTAAAATTGTGACCTCTACAGGGTCCACAACCTTGAAATACCATTTTTGAACAGTATACGCGTACACACAGCAGCCATTTTGTATTGTGATTTTGGTTCTATTTTCCCGAAATTTGAACTCAACCTTCCTTAGATTGTAACAGTGATATAATCAAACGATTTTGGTAATCGGATAATAATTGTGACCTCCAGAGAGACCACAAGCTTAACAAAGGCGATTTTGCGTATAATCAGGGGCATTAATTCAGGAAGTTACGATCCGATATGCGCAAATATCAAAAGGACCCAAGATCTTTGGGTAATATCCATGCATTTCAAGTTTCGTCAAAATCGAATTAAAATTGGGACCTCTACAGGGTCGACGACCTTGATATACCATTTTTCAACAGTATTCGCATACGAACGGCGGCCATTTTGTATGGTAATTTTGGTCCAATTTTTCCGAAATTCGAATTCACCCTTCCTTAGGGTGTAACGGTGATATAATCCAATGTTTTTTTTAAATCGGATAATAATTGTGACCTCTAGAGGAACCACAAGCTAAACAAAGGCGATTTTGCGTATAATCAGGGTCCATAATTCAGGAAGTTACAATCCGATATGCGCAAATATGGAAAGGAACCAAGATCTTTGGGTTATATCCATGCATTTCAAGTTTCATCAAAATCAAATTAAAATTGTGACCTCTACTGGGTCCACAACATTGATATACCATTTTTTACCAGTATTCGCGTACGAACGGCGGCCATTTTGTATGGTAATTTTGGTCCGATTTTTCCGAATTTGAACTCAACCTTCCTTCGGGTGTAACGGTGATATAATCGAACGGTTTTTTTAAAATCAGATAATAATTGTGACCTCCAGGGGTACCACGAGCTAAAATAGGTGATTTTTCGGACAATCAGGGGCCATAATTCAGGAAATTACATTCCGATAAGTGCAAATATCGAAAGGAACCAAGATCTTTGGGTTATAAACATGCATGTAAAGTTTCATCAAAATCGGTTTGATATACCATTTTAAACAGTATTTGCGTACGATCAACGGCCATTTTGTATGGCAATTTTGGTCTGATTTTTCTGAAATTCAAACTCAACCTTCTTTAGGGTGTAACGGTGATATAATAAAACGATTGAATTAACCAAAACAACAACAACTCTCCGGCATGTTGGTATATATGCCAACGTAGGCTAAATCTTACCGGTTGTAAATGGCCGCCATACACTCTAGTCAATATATACACCTCTATACTCTATGCATTTAGTGAAATGAACGGAAAAGAACATTAATAATAAGAGTCCTGGATGAGAAAAATATCTGAGCCAGAAGTGACCATCAACGAGTCGTGTGTAGGTTTTTGGGACACCTGTACCAGTAGGCAATGTATGTTGGGATTTGTATAGCTGAAGATACTTATGGAACATAAACGGAAGAACATTTAGAACGTTGCATTTCCAATGAAAGCAAGGTATGGAGACATACTTTAAATATTGATATTCAGACTGTAGACGTAATTCAGATTCTGCCATGTAATATTATTAAATCATGGGATTTGAGAAAAAGAGCAAAGACATTTGACCTTGAGAACTGGGAGATGATTGATGTTCTTTTCTGCTCATTTTACTAAATGTGCCTTTCCAGCTTGAATGTTACCGTAACCAAATAGTTTTTAATACCTGTTTTCTATGTTCGATAATAATTGTTCATAATATCATTTAATTAATTATTCAATAGAGGGGTGCGTAGCTTTGAAAATTTTTCATTTCGATCCTAAAAATTACAATTTTTACAAATTAAAGAGATAAATTGCACCCAAAAGTAAAAATCAACACTCTCATTGTATTCTCTGACAGAAAATACATTAAAATAGCCACAAAAATTATCAAAATATGTTGGAAATTGACCAAGATATGAAAAAAACTTCATAATATGCTATATTATTCGGAAAAACCGCGATCCCTGCCCCTAGGTCACTAAATTTGCCTGCACCTTCTCAATTTTCATCTGATTTCAATAGAATTGGTACCAAAATGATCAGAAATGAATTCTGCACAAATTTAGCTCTGCAGAGATGGTATTTGAAAACCTTCACTTTTTTTGCCCCTGTATAGCCCACCCCTACTAACATATGGTTTTAATTTTATTTCAATACTTCGCTTGCATGTAGGGGTCTTTAGCCATCGGAGGAAACCTGAGTGCCCGGGGGAAACCCATGAGGTTGAGAAGGCGCCCCAACTCCACGCCACATACGCTCACACCAGGGCTCAAAATCACTAGACCATCCCAACCTCCTTAAAGGGACAGTCCCGAATTAAACAGAGTCTCAAAAATAAAAGTACGAGTACATATGAAATTTAAACGCCAAAATATAGAAGAATGGTGTATATACCCTGACTCAAAATTTCAGCTCAAAATATTGAGTCGTTTGGACGTGAGCGTTAAAACAGCTTATCCGGACACGTAACCCTTTTAAGATTTAGAGTCAATTCTTTCGTTGGGTGACCCGATATTCCATTCCCGTTCCTTTAGAGGTCTAAACGGTGAATGGTCCATGAGCTGTACTTGATAACAAAAAGTAAATTTCACCGACACGTTATTTTTATAAAAAAAAAGTCTGGTTTTATCTAATCACCGCATAATACAGTTTAGGACACCGGACTCTATTACCAGACATCGACTGGCGGGTTACGATTGTTGAAAACGTATATTGTGTTAGCTGCTCGGCCCTAAGGTAGGGGATTTTATAGGATTTTAACACAAAATTAAGCAGTTTTATTCTCAAAAACATTATCGGGATTGACCCTTTAAGTCATATAGTAGGGTATATTGCTAATAACTACCAGAGAAAGATAAACAATCGGTATATTCTGTTATATTCTAGATTATTGCTAGTAACTACTAGAGATAAAGTACTGTATTTAGCTAATTTAATAGATATTTAAAAATCCGAGCAAAAAAACAGTACAACCAGCGGCTGCCAGGCAGGATACGCCCACATACAAGAGTTGGATAGAGAACAAGCTAAAAAGAAAGTGATTTTTCCTACAATCAAGGACAATAACTCATGAAGTTACAAATCGATATGCGCATATATCGAATGGAACCAAGATCTTTGAATGGGTTATGAACATGCATTTCAAGGTACTTCAAAATCGGATTAAAATTATGACCTCTACAGGGTTCACAACCTTGATAAACCATATTTTTACACAATATTTGCATACAAGTGGCGGCCATTTTGTCCGGCAGTTGTGGTCCGATTTCACAAAATTCAAACTCAACCTTCATTACATTGTAACGATGATATAATCAAATGTTTTTTAAATCGGATAATAATTGTGACCTCCAGAGGGACCACAAGCTAAACAAAGACGATTTTGCGTATAATCAGGGGCCATAATTCAGGAAGTTACGATCCGATATGCGCAAATATCGAAAGGAACCAAGATCTTTGGGTTATAACCATGCATTTCAAGTTTCATCAAAATCAAATTAAAATTGTGATCTCTACAGGGTCCACAACCTTGATATACCATTTTTTAACAGGATTCGCGTACGAACGGCGGCCATTTTGTATGGTCATTTTAGTCCGATTTTTCCGAAATTTGAACTCAACCCTCCTTAGGGTGTAACGTTGATATAATAGAACGTTTTTTCAAATTGGATAATAATTGTGACCTCCAGAGGTACCACAAGCTAAAATAGGTGATTTTTCGGACAATCGGGGGACATAATTCAGGAAATTACGTTCCGATAGGCACAAATATCGAAAGGAACCAAGATCTTTGGGTTATAACCATGCATTTCAAGTTTCATTAAAATCGAATTAAAATTGTGACCTCTACAGGGTCCACAACCTTGATATACCATTTTTTAACAGTACTCGCGTACGAATGGCGGCCATTTTGTATGGCAATTTTGGTCCAATTTTACCGAAATTCGAACTCAACCTTCCTTAGGGTGTAACGGTGATATAATCAAACGATTTTTTAAATCTGATAATTATTGTTACCTCCAGAGGGACCACAAGCTAAGCCAAGGTGATTTTGCGTATAATCAGGGACCATAATTCAGGAAGTTACGATCCGATATGCGCAAATATCGAAAGGAACCAAGATCTTTGGGTTATAACCATGCATTTCAAGTTTCATCAAAATCAAATTAAAATTGTGATCTCTACAGGGTCCACAACCTTGATATACCATTTTTTAACAGTACTCGCGTACGAACGGCGGCCATTTTGTATGGTAATTTTGGTCCGATTTTTCCGAAATTTGAACTCAACCCTCTTTAGGGTGTAACGGTGATATAATCGAACGGTTTTACAAATCGGATAATAATTTTGACCTCCAGAGGTACCACGAGCTAAAATAGGTGATTTTTCGGACAATCAGGGGCCATAATTCAGGAAATTACGTTTCGATAGGCGCAAATATCGAAAGGAACCAAGATCTTTGGGTTATAAACATGCATGTCAAGTTTCATCAAAATCAGTTCAAAATTGTGACCTCTATATGGTCCACAAGCTAAAAACGTGATTTTTCGTACAATCAGGGGCCATAATCCATGAAGTTTTGATCCGATACATGCCAATATCGAAAGCAGCCGAGATCTTTTGGGGATAAACCTATATTTCAAGTTTCGTTAAAATCCGACAAGAATTGTGACCTATAGAGAGTCCACAAACAATTGTGAACGGACGGACGTCCGGACGGACGGACAGACGGACAGGGGCGACGACATAATACGTCCACATGAAAATGTGGGCGTATAAAAACAGGATTTATGTACGTGTAGAAATGAGTGTGGTTTATTCAATTTCATACCGTTTCTGGTTAAAATAATTCGCAGCTACATGTACTATAACTCTTTGTATCCTAATTTCTAAATTAAAACAAATATTCCATGTCATAATTAGTACGATTATTCTGGCTTGCCAAGATTTATTGCCAGTTTATAAATGTGAGGTACATGTAGGGCTTGTAAACCATACAAACAGATGTTTGATATTAAATAGTAAAATAAATATAAATAAAGGCTAGTATGTGATGTGATGTACAGATCAGCTATAAATATAGACAGATAGGAATGTAAACTTTGATAAGAACCATACGATCGGTCAGGTACAGGTAGTCTTTAACACATGTAAAACATTCCATTCAATGATATTACTCGTATACAGTGGCAGCGAGAACTTAACAGATTATCAATCAGATAAAACATATTCATATTACTTGGCCTGACAGTCCAGCATGGAGAACTCGACTAACAGATAACTTGATAAAAATATTCATATTACTCTGCCTAACATGGAGAACTCCACTAAACAGATAATCTGATAAAAATATTCATATTACTCGGCCGAAGAGTCCAGCATAGAGAACTCGACTAAACAGACTATCAGATAAATATATTTACACCGCCTTCCTATCCATCAAAGCATTAATTACAAAATACGTTTAATAATGTAACTTACAAATGATTACAGCCAAACACCACCTCTCCTATCTACCTCCAGGATCTAATTCACATTAAACCATTACAAAGAGAAACATGTTCTTCAAACAAAATTCAATTGGAAATTCGGAGATCAAATTACATGAAATGTGGAGACAGAAGCTTTTTTGACAGTACAGGTACATGTACAGTTAATGGTTGAAGAATTCCTGTACAATGCAGGCAAGATCGGATCTCAGTAATAATAGGTTGAATCCATTAGTTGAATAGTGATAGCATAAAAATAATGACATAGAATAAATTGAGACGTAAAAACAGTATTTCATGTTTGACTACCAACGAATAAAACCATACCTGAATGGCATTATCTTTACTCCTCTGTGTCACTAAGATAAATAAATTAATAAAATGCTAGCTCTGCATTAGTCATACAGTTATATCTCTCAATCTGAACTCGGCTATATTTACGACAATACCTGTACTCTTATAAATGTTATAAACACAGTCATCAATGACATAAAGAAACCAAGATGATTCAATCGACAAAAAAAAACAACCCAACATCAATTATTCAATACTGATGGCAGCCAGCCATTATTTATAGTTCTACATACTTAAAATATAGTTTGCCAGCCAACTAAACATATGCCCACAGCAGCTAAGTAATCCGAGCTGTCAACTAAAGGTGTTGCATATTGTTTCTTTTGTTCACTGACAAGGGGGAACCACACTGGAAATATCTGGATGGACTTTCTCGGTCAATGTAGGGATCAAACACCCGACCTCCCGACTTGCGACCAGCGTCTTGCCCACTGTAACTTTCACAAAACATTTTTGTCTTGAGCAGCGGTTTTTCAGGGAATACAGTATTTTACTTGTAAGATTGGGTGCCTCTACTTTGCATATATATACAAATTTGAAATAACTATCCGATAATTATTTTGTGTTGAGTGGATGTTAAACCCCATTTCTCTCTCTCTCTCCGATAAATAATTCAGTGGGAATATATCTTTAACTTTTTATTACCGGTACATGTGTACAAACTACCAATGTACTTTATACCCAGGAAGTTTATTTCAATTTTTACCCGAGAATCACATTAGTAAAAGTCTGGTGATCCAATCAACACCGCCTCATCAATCCTGATAAAAACATATACTTGGAATACATTTATTTCATCCGACAAGCACCGTAAGTTGGTTAATGTTATAATGGTCTCTAGCTCGTAAATCTAAGTTAACTTATGGCTAGGGAATAACAATCACGCTATTTGTACATATATCACGTTTGATTCAACGATAGAATGTGATACTTATTATATAATATATCATGGTAAACCCTTGACGTGTCATCCAACTTGATAGTTTTAAAACATTAATGTATTCTCAAATAGGAAACAAAATACATTAAAGTTACAATTTCATATTTTGAAGTTATATTTCATAATTCTAGAAGTTATAACCAAAAATTGTTAAAAATTTAATAGCCATTTTCCTCTCAGTTACATGTATGTTCACAACATATTACATAAGCTTTATAAAGATCTGCCGATAAATGTAGTCTGGTGTGTTCACAAGAAATTTTGAACCACGGACGGACAGAGGCAACAACAATATTCATGTGGGTGTATTAAAAAAAGTGTGAAATTCAGTAAAGTCGTAACTTATGGTTACATGAAGGTTAAGGTGAATTTTAATAATCTTTCGACCAATTGTACATAATAACATGCATCATGTTTATAAATGTTTGCCATTTGAAGTTTACATGTACATACACCTGGACCCTCTTTATTTAAACCTGACCTCTTATTTCTCTGTAATGACATGTCAATATCTGAATAATAATTCATTTATATCCAATATGAACATCAACATCAAGATAGTATCCCACATTTATACTCATGAACATCAAAGTCAAGATAGTATCCCACACATGTGTTTGTTTCAATTGTATCATAAGAGCACTCATTACTTGTGCTCTATTTTTTTTTTTTAAATCTAATTTAATACGAAAATGCGCCTCTTAAAATAGATCCTTTATGGATATCAGAAAATACACAGTTAAAAAGTTAATGAATATTATAATATTAAATTCCTACCTGAACACAAACAAACATTATAATAATTCTCTAACTGTCGACGACATCAGCGACTCAACAAATATTACAAGTTAAAATGTATAAACAAATGAGCAAATCCTACCTGAGCACAACCATTATTATGATTCTCTATCTGGCAATGACATCAACTCCATAAATATTATAAGGGGTATAAACACATTATCAAAACAAAACTGTCAAAATCACTTTCGTAAATAATCTAAGCCCATTTAGTAGTCAAATAGCAAATTTGCTACAATCACATACATTTGATGTCTCAAATCTAAAAAAATCCTAAGACTGAGACTGAGAATGATTTTTACAAATATTCCTGCATTTGTTGATACTAAGAAATATTATTGTCATTTAATGCCAACCCACAAGACTTCCAAAATCTGTCTGTAACTTTGTTTTGTTCTGTCTGTTTTGGGTCGTGCAGTTGTCCTAGTTTGTCAGAACAGAAACTAGACAATAAGCAAACACGATTGATTACGACCGACTTAAATCTTCATCACTCTATTCCATTATCTCACTTGAAAAGTCCCCCGGCGGTCAACACTGAGAGGAAATGTTCATCCATCGTCGGACGAGCTGGCGTTATCACTGAGTTATAATCTTGTTCCTCAAACCACCTACAACAATCAATAATTCTCCTCGATAACAATCACATCTCTTCATCCCTTCCTTAATCATCCCTCAACTTCGTTTGGTCTATCGGAAAATACATGCCGAAAATCTACATCGAGTCGAGATAAGTAGTTGTACGTCATACAATCAAACACACGCGTCATCTACACCACAATCAGAATTCATTCATAAATTGACTGTGTGTGATGTCACAACGACCGCCAGCCAATCAATAATGGTGTAACATTTGTTTAGTGTGCTGTAGGAAAAGTCTACACTGTGTACTAGCTTCATACTACATTGTCAATAGTAGAAACATACACATACTTCCACTTAGACAACTGACATTCTTAAGTTGCCCATCATTCTTATTGGCAATCTGCCCATCTTCTTTTTTTATTCAAAGCTTTTTCAGAAGAATATATCGGGAAAACTTGAGAATATAGAGACAGGGATATGGCTAATTTTACTGTCTCAGTTACAAGAGTCTGGTTTTAAAAGGTTACCGTAATTTGGTTTGTTGAATTTACTCTGTGAAATAAAGTACGATTGTCTGAGTGTTATAAAACTATTAGTACCGGTAGGTACTATTATTCGTTATAAACCGGGGACCGGGATGTTAAAATAAGACTGTAGATGTTATAAAAATTATTAATTTGACATTTTATCTGGACCATAATCAACTCTTGATGTCACCGTCAGCCTGCAATATTCAGTGGATCTAAATTCACTCTGTGATGGATAATTTAACGTAAAAAAAGATGTTTGAGACTTTGGTTATTATTGTACCAATGTTTGTAATAATGATCGAGGCTAGCCTAAAATTGAATCATCAATACATATCTTGGTTCAGAATGAAGCCATTTTTCGTTAACAAATCTATTTCTTAAAACTATTATAGCGAGAACTGTGACAGATAGACAGGCCAATTTTAATAGTACCCTACTACCCACCAAGGCTTGGTACAATAATTGTATCTTTACTACCTTATTCAATAGTCCCATATAATCATGTATATTTTCAATCATGAAATAACACACTTTTACGGAATAACAACCACTATATGGTTCGTTTCACTCAGTGACGATGTTTCATCTATTTGTGTACATGCTTCGATTGACAACAACTTGTGCAATAAACCATAGTAATTCTTATCTATAAATAGTGAGTTATTTGATTATATGTTTCAATTACTAAATACCATTCAAAGAATATATTTTCAATCGATAGAAACTTTACTGAACTGACCCTCCATAAATATACTTCTTTCTTGAGCAAGGATAGACAGGACCTTGGTAAAAGTGTGAATTTTTTGTCTTATTCCTGCAAACTCTTTCAATATGTCCCTTTCGCTTGCAAATTCGGCACTTCTTAAATTTGTGAAAACATTCGTAAGATTCGTGCTTTTTTCCACCACAATGAATACAATTTCCTCTTTTTATCCTCTGATCAAAATCAACAACTCCTGATTTAGTCATCCATGCAGACATCTTTAGCTTTCATTTGAACTGCCTTTAAATTTAACAAAAGGACTAGTCTCGTCACTTCTGCAACTTTATTTTTTAAATTTTTCTTCTGTGATGTGTCTCGAAAACAAATACTTTCCTGCTTTGGAGACAGAGATACATTCATGTAAACGTGATTTTTGTTGATAAAAGATATCCAATTTTTTGGAAAGTTTAAGTTGACAAACAAATGTGTAAGATTATAGTTATACTATACAGTAAACCATCAACAACAAAACAAACCGAGCGATTATGGAACCAACTTGCCACTTTCTCCACGATTTCACAGTTCTAATTCAACTTTTTAACTAAAGTTACCAAGAAAAAGTTTAAAGGCAGTTTCAGCCTGTTACAGCTAGCTTGAAATAAATAAATATCTTTTGTACACTAGATAAATAAGTAGGGGGTCTTCTTGGAAATATTTTTAATCTACTTTCCGAGAAAATCACTAGTTACAATACATGAATACAACAATGCGATTGATGTCATGATGTAATGTAATCCTATTAAAACATGATATGAATATTTTGAATATGATGTAACAACTCATCAGAGAGAGAGAGAGAGAGAGAGAGAGAGTGAGAGAGACAGAGAGGGGCTAATGCCTACTCAACACAACCCATGTCATTTCAGGACTAACATGGTTCAATTTAATTTCAATAATTCGCTTGCGTATATAGTGTGTGGGGTTTTTAGCAGTGGGAGGAAAACCGATAAGACCCAGAGAAAACCAATGAGGTTGAACAGGCGACCCTACTCCTTGTCACATACAATCAGGGAATTGAAACCACGCCAGTTGACTCAATGACAGATCTTATGACAAAGCGCACACTTGTTAATCATTTGGCCATCCAACAAGCCCCAACCCCAGCTCAATTATAAAACCATACAAAAATATTATTCTAGTTCTCAGAAAATCCTTTCTAAAAATCTCATGTGAGAGTTTGTTTTGTTTTTGTGTTCAAAATATCACTCTAGGCAGCTCTAGGCTAAATAACTTCTCACTAACATCACGTTTCAAGACACTCGTTATACTGTAATCTCATTACATTGATTATACAGGGGAACACGTTGGCTAGGTGGATAAGACGCTGGTTCGCTAGCCTGCAGGTCGGGTGTTCGATCCCTGCATTGGTCGAGAAAGTTCATCAAGATTTTCCAGCAGGCTTTCCTCTTGTCAGTGATACAGAAGGAGGGCCTGACAACGACAGCTGTCTAGTCTTTCGAATAGGACAAAAAACGAGGTTCCGTGTACACGTTGGAGTGCACTTAAAAGATCCCTTGGCAGTTGGAATTCAATAAAAGAGTAGGCCGTAGCACCGCTGCCCGGACAAAATTTCCCTCATAGCACACTGTATGGCATATGCCCGTCTTCCATTAGCCAAGGTTACATGTAGGTGCATAACAGTAGGACGTTAAACCCCATTTCATTTTATTACATTGATTATCCAGTATTATGTATAATTGTCACTAAAATTCGTCAGAGTTACGTGTACTTGATAATTGAGTCTACTGTACATATTTGTTAGAATGAAAATGAGCAAAATATTGTGTTGAGGAGACAAAATGAAATTAAATATGGTCTATGTCCTACTGTTCTGCTCCAATTGGGCTAATGAAGATGGACATATACAGTGTGCTAACACTAACAGTATAAGGGAAATTGGCCTGGGCAATTGCCAATGGCCTACTAACATGTATATCAAATTCCAACTGCCAAGGGATCTTAAACTTTTACTAGCATGCCAATGTATACATGAGTCCTCGGTTTTTCATCCTATCAGGCCCTCCGTTCTGCAACACTGACATGGGGAAAACACTTTACACTGATGAGTTGTCGCAGCTCCAAATTCACATCTCTATCGATCGGTCGATATATAATAATCAGACAATATGAAAATCAATATCGTTACTAACATTTCCAAAAATATTGAAACACAGAAATTAACATCAAATTTTTTTGAATCCCAAAATTCCACTTGCATATATTGTAGTGTTGGATTATTATAGCTTTGTGTCAGATGTGGTGTCAGATGTGGTGAGAGATGAATGCTTTTGATGAACAAAGAAGAAATGAAATGGAGCTTTACATCCTAGTCCTACTACTCTACTCTGAACTGGACAAATGAAGATGGACATACACCATACAGTGTGATATGACAATGAGGGAAATTTTGCCCGGACAGTGGCCCTACGGCCGACTCAAATATCCAATTTCAACTGTCAAGGAAACTTTTACGTGCACACCAATGTGTACACATGACTTTAGTTTTTTGTCCTATCCAAACGACTAGACAGCTGTCCTTGTCAGGCCAATCGTCCTGCATCACTGACAAGTGGGAACCACAATAACTTTGAAAGCAGTACTGTGAACAGAAATAAGTCAAATCTATGGATTTTATAGACAGACGGACAGCATAAAAGCACTGCATCTGGTCAACTGAACATTAGGATGGGACGGAAAATAAAACGAGTCCGTACTTTTTTCCAGATATTTCTATTTCTAAGTTCAAGGGGAGTAACTCCAGTTAAGTAGTCCTATCTTGGAAAATTCCACAGCTTTTATGTCTGGATAATCTGGTCTGGTTAAGCGGTGGACACACTAGCCGAATGATTCGGCCGAATCAATCGGCGTCGAAATTCGCCTAGTGTGTCCACTGTCATTCGGCCGAATTACTAATCGGACGAATGATTCGCCCGAATCAAACATGTTTGATATATTCGGCCGAATATTTATTCGCCCGAATTATATTCGCCTGGTGTGTCCACATCGCCGAAGCATTCGGCCAAATGTAGAATTCATTAGCCATTCAGCACTCCTATCGAGAAATCACGTGATTGTTTTAAGACATAGACGACGCCGTTTTTAATCATGTGACGTGAAAAGTGATGCAAACATTCGGCTGGTGTGTCCACCCATTCGGCCGAATAAAATTCGACGCCGATTGATTCGGCCGAATCTTTCGGCTAGTGTGTTCACCGCTTTAAGAACACAAGCTTATAATAATAATAATAATAATAAATAACCAATTTCTATAGTGCCGAGTGCTCCAGCTAACAAGCTGCTCCACGGTGCTTACAGGTATTCCAAAAGCATGAGTAATATTCCCCTGCAGTAAACTTGCACTGTTAAATGTTTTCACTAATTGAAAAACCTATGCCATGGAAAACGTCAACCATTAATGTTATACATGTAACACAAATTTTGACAAGCCTGTGGCTAAATTCCACCGTTAATGTTGTTATAAACAAATTTTTACAAACCTGCTGACAACCACTGTGTTACCAGAATAATTAATAAACAAACTGAAAGATAGTACACTTGATCTAATTTGATTATACAACACGGTTGGCGCCACTTCGTACTGTCTTGTAATGGAGAGATTCCTTATAAAGAAGAATGATTTCGACTTCACTTTGTAGATATTAACAACAGATACTCTTAACTACATGTAGCCTTAGAGAGGGAGAAAGAAATTGGGTGTAACGTCCACTCATCCCACAGGGTTGAGAAGGCAAGGCGCCCCTATCTCCATGCCACATATGCTCACACCAGGGCTTGAAACCACAGCCGCAAGCATGAGGTGACCGGTCAGCTAGAGGTCAAAGCATCTGAGAGAGAGAGAGAGAGAGAGAGAGGGAGAGAGAAAAATGGGGTTTAATGTCAACCCAACCCACAAGGTTGAGAAGGCGCCCCTATCTCCATGCCACATACGCTCACACCAGGGCTTGAAACCACAGTCGCAAGCCAGAGGTGGTCGGCCAGCTAGAGGTGGAAGCGGGATTCTAGACCACTAGGCCATCCCAACCCCCCCTTGAAGTCTCTTAGACCCCAAATTGTTTTTTCAAGGTCAGATCTGTACCTGATCTTGAAAATTTTACTGATGATTATCAATCCTGAAATACTCATGGCTGTAGGCCTACTATATTATATCTACATACTCATCACCAGAGTTATAATATGTGTTGGAAAACATGTACATGATGTAATCATTCCAAAAACTGATATTCTCAGGAGTGTTCCAGTGAATGTAACTTGTCAGATAAAGATGTTCTCTTTTAATTTAATGTTCAGTTTAAACTATTCTACTCTATATGACTGGTTTATAGCAGCAGCCATCATTAGTTAAACTTGTAAAACTAACTACATGTGGTAGGGTTTAGTAGTTAGAACTCTGTGTTTAAAAACACCATGTTAGGTCACATCCCCAGAGAGAGAGAGAGAGAGAGAGAGAGAGAGAGAGAGAAAAAAAAATGGGGTTTAACCTCCACTCAACACAAGGTCATTTCGGGACTAAAATACATGTATGGTTTAATTTTTTCAATAATTCGCTTGCGCGTAGGGGTCTTTAGCAGTGGGAGGAAATCAGAGTGCCCAAAGGAAACCCACAAGGTTGAGAAGGTGCCCCTATCTCCATGCCACATGCGCTCACACCAGGGCTCGAAACACAGTCACAAGCCAGAGGTGGCCCACCAGCTAGAGGTCAAAGCGCGGCACTTTAGACCACTCGGCCATCCCAACCCCCCTTATATAGATCTGTGGGTAGACATTCAAGGGGTTTTACGTCAGGACTCGACATTATAAGAACATCAAAAGCAGTTGAGGTCATGGTCTTCTTCAGATGCATTGATTTGTAACATTAGGAATGTCATTGATGTGATTTGCAATTACAGAATTTGACATCTCATTTACAAAGGTATCCAGGCCTGAAAATAACAGTTTTTGATGTACCTGACAAAATGTCAGGCACTAATGAAACAGTGCCTGATATTTTCAACTTAGTGCTGGACAAGTATTAAAAATATTAACAAAAAAGACAAATCAGTGCCAGACAAAATGGCAGGCTGAGGCACCCGAGGTTTTGTGCCTAACAAAGCCTGAATCTGTGCCTGACATTGTCTGTGACAGGTGCCTTACTTACAGGCTTGAAGGGTAAGCTTATCACACGTAAACCTTGAAAATATGGACGATTAATTCTGCTGCAAAACGCTACAGGAATGGTAAACAGATTACCAGTAACTAAATTGTGACCATTCCCAACATGAATCAAATTATTATAAATTTCTGAATTTGATGCCACTGAAAGCTGGCCAGCGTTGAATTTTAAAGATAAAAATCTTCATCGTCGGCCAAACAAAGTCTGCAAATATTGAAATAATATTATTTGTTATGGGATTATCTATGTTTTTTAGCTTACATGAAAACAACATGCTACTGCAGCACTGGTTTCCTGTCACATGAAGATCTAAAAGAAACCGATTAAGTTCTTTAGTCAGGGAACAGAACCAATTCTGATATTTGCGGTGATAATTGTCTTACTTTATTCACAGCTACAATTGATACACATGTATACAAGCCTTTGTGCAGGTAAAAATAGTTCAAATTGCACAAATTTTCATCACATATCATGACAGTTTGCTTGGGAAGTAATTATTTTACAAATAGTGAAGTGTGGAACACTGGAATCTTGATTTTACCGAAGAGTCTTATCTTCTATAATCTAGTGGGAGGAATTATTAGTGAGCAGAAATTCGCCCATGTAACTGTTATCACTTGTCACATCAGTCCGTCATAAATAGTTATAATATAGAGAGATGACTTATGTTTTCCTTTGGCGTTAGTCACTTCCGATTCAGGAAACCTGTAAATTACTCATCTATCCTAGCAATGATCTCTGTGTTAAAATTATATTTGGAACGTGTTAATTAGTTATACCACATATTGACCTTAATTTATTATTAATAGAGAGGTTTTGAACTTAACAGTTACACTTTCTACATTTGGAAAAGTGTAAATGGCAACTGTACATTATGGCATTTCGCTAAATTCACATTTATAATTAGGCGGCGAACACAAACTTGACCCACGATCTCGATAGGCCTACATCACGGATAGATTGTTAAGGATAAGTTTAGTAAAGCATGCCCGTTTTGTTTCAGCCTCTTTTTATTTTTGTCTACATGAAGGAGAAGGTCTTCTAGGCCAGTAGCTGACATCGAATATCGTGTCACCTTTGCTCCATCGAACAGAAATGTAACATTTCAGAGCAAGAATATGTAAGTTATGACATTTTAGTTTAACGAGTGGTTTTTTCTAGTAGAATTATCGAGCTGTATTGATAAAATCCGTTTTCGAATTTCGCGCACTATATCTCCGCCCAATCAAACAAAAGGGGAGTTGTGACTCGGTCATTTGTTGACAAAACCGGTCATGTGACGTGATTCGACCAATTATACGCTGTTTATGTTAAACTCTAAAGATGGCGGACTAATTGAAAAAGTTTAGTTAAACATAGACAAAGCTGAAGAAAAACAAGCAAAAAGAACGAGAGAATGTATTATTCACGTCAAATCTACACCAGTGGAAGGGGCGAAAGCTTTTGCTAAAATCAGATGGGACAAATTTAGAACATGCGCCGCAGAATAGCTGTCATTAGACGGAGATGAAAAACTTGTTGTCCGATGACTTCGAAGAAATAAGATTAAAGATTGTAAAGAACATAGGTTTCCACCCGCTGTGTTATCGGAAATTTATCGACAAAACAAGACTTCAACTAGTTCGAAAGAGAGTCGAAAAGAAATCTGTGAAACCACCCTGTAGTAGCCGCAATGAAGAGGAAAAACAGGCAATATCACTAATGTTCAAACGAGTGGTTCGTCATGAACATGTGCAAAGAAAGTTAGAAATGCCTGATCTAGTTCGGCAAAAAGGCAGTTTGTTCTACCACTAGTACCAGAATTATGTATTGTTTGTAAGAAGAAAGATAAATATCTATCTGTTGCACATAAAAGAACGAAAGATAAATTAGTTCTGACTGAAACTAAAGATGCTGGTAAGTCTATCATAAATGTATGAATGATAGTTATATAGGCCTTGGCTTCACTAAAAAAAAACATTAATTTTTTTAAATTTAAATTTGGAAGTCATGGTTCGTGGCTTAGTGTGTGAAATGCTGGTTCACTAACCCGGGGTTGGGGATTCAATCTTGTTTGCTGAAAAAGTTCCAGGTGCTTTATCAATTACATGTAATTTGCCGGCCTTGGTTGTGGACTTGTGGTGCAGGAAATACATGTTCATGTCGGGGCGTCAAAGAATAGGAAAGCTAGATGGGATAATAGCTGAGATCTTGTGTACCCGTTGTTTTGCACATAGAAGAACCCTTGCTCAGACCAAATTTCCCCACATAGCACACTGTATTATTTCATCTACCGGTGGGCTAATCAGGGGGAGTGTCCAAACCCCACCCTGCTCAACTACATAAAATAAAATGAATACCTAGCATCAATAAAATTAAATCACAATGTGATCCTAAATCGTTATAAAAATGATTTCTCTCTTTAAAACGCTCAATTTGTATGTATGCCTATATAATTTGGAGACGACAATGCAGATTTCCATAAAAAGGAACCTGGCAGACTCCCTTCTGCAAAAAAAACTGGAATCCGTCGCTGGCTAATTTATAAAACATTAAAAATTGTATCAATGAAAGTATTCTTCATCGATTTTTCAGGTCAGTTAGTAAAGCTGCAAAAGTGAAAGGTGATGAGGATATTTTATTACACATTAGAGGAAAAGACTGTGTGGCTATAAAGAGGTCTGCTACCATGCATTATGTCGCTGCTCAAATTGTCAGAACCTTTGGGAGCAGGACAATCAATCCTAATGAAAACTGTGATTACAGTGATAGTGACGATGATATTGTGATAAAAACATTTCACCCTTTTTCGATAATGGTTTTTATTTGTGCCTTATATTCGCTTGTATTTTATGTCTTAAACTCTATTCTAGATTGTAATTAATTTGTGCTTTATTTTGCGTATTAAATTCTACCTATTCTTATTATCTTTTTTTACAAATATAGATTTAATTGGTGTACATGTACATGTAATTAACATTCTACTCCGGAGACCTACATGTACATGTATGACTGTAAATCCCTTTCAAAAAAGCCAGAACATATTTAGACCCTTAAGACTCAAAAGGAGAAACAACTATGGAAAATCATAGATAATTTTCTTGCAATGTAGTCAACATAGGGGGGGGGGCACCAAATCCTGGGAAAATTGGGGCAAACAATTGTACTTTGTAAAAGTTGTATAAAAAATATTGTGTTCTTGAATGTGTCCAATTTAAACTTTCAAGCAGACGGGTAAAGTGAAAAACAAATTTTATTTCATCTACAGCAAATCGCGTTTCCGAAAGTCAAATAATCCAAAATTTTCTGGGGGGAGGGGGAATACAATATCAGCCCCGCTTCTTCGCCTCTCAAAGAAAACCGGCGGCGCTGTCTATAATCCGGAAATGTTTCGGGCATTTCTAGTTTTGCTTCCCTAACTGTCATCGAGGCCCTAATGAAACACTAATTTTACTCTTTTGTAATTGAATATCACAAATTTGTACTGAGTTGACTATGGATTAAATTATTTTGTCTGGAGCCACTGTACTTTGTGCGACATTTTTCAGGTATTGAATATTATTTGTGAATTGGATGGTTGGAATTCAGAGTGAGATTTTGGTTACAAAACCATTGGATAATTTTGGAGTTGCCTACACGGGCTAGAAAAGCCAAAAACGCATTTGCGGCCATTAAATTTTCTAAATTTTCTTTGGGTGGGGTGTGAGGCCCCCATACCGCGCGACTATTGATTGGTGGTTTGGGATTCGGGTCAGCCAGGTAGGCTATATTAGAATAAATTGAGGTTGCTGTATTCACTGACTGGAATAGAAGGTAAACGAGTTTGTGGCAGTTAAATTTTCTCCCAACGGTCCCCGATTTCCTGGACTGTTAACAATTGATTGGAATTCAAGTCAGCCACCTTAATTACACTATATTAGACCACTTTGAAGTTGCTTTGTTCACCGGCTGAAATAGCAGGAAAACGTGTTTGGAGTCGTCAAATATTCCAAAATTGTCTTTGGCGGGAGGGGGGCATATAAACTAAGCTTCGCTTCTTCGTCTATCGAGGAAAAATCGACGCCGCTGCCTGTAAAACTGAAAAATGTTCGGGCATTTCGGGTTCTGCCTCCTAACTGTCGTCGAACCCATACGCCATGAGTTACAAATACATAAACAACTGTTTTTAGTTGTGTATGTTATAAATTTTATTTATTATTACAATTACAAGTTAATAAAATTTAGTTCTCTTTTATTGATGATTTAGAACTTAAGAACTTATTCATCTCAAAAGAGATATTATAGAACCTGTCATGGGCCTTCAAATACATTCTTTTTTATATGGTAAAAACTGCTTTTTTTTGGCACCAAACACCCCCCCCCCCCAGTCAAAAATTCCCCCCTATGCCTATGAAATTAGGTAAAGCTTCCAGCCCAGGAACCCCACCCAATCACCAAAAGAAACAGTGTCTAAATGTCTCATAGTCATTTGTACGTCCAATGCAACGATCTTGTAAAATTGGGTCAAATATATTTATCAAGCACACCAGTAGCACCCTTATTTTATGATTTAAACTATACTTCTTCGCATTAAAATGTAAGAACTACATTTGTGGCTATCTTAGTTCTAATTATACTCGGCAGACCGATAGAACTCGCGTTGTAGGGTTTTATTTATCTTAAAATGTTCCCATACAGTAAACGCCACATCTGTACGCATTCGCTATAGTGTAAACAAAACCACGTGCTATTTTTTGTTTACATACTAACGATTGGCTAATTAAGCACACGTGACCAATATCTATGTCCATATATGGTTAAAAGAGTAGCATTTCTCATCAAATCGTCCACCAATTTCTGATCGCTACATAAAAAATACTGCAGGGTTAGGGAGCTAGAACTGTTCGCATTTTTAATCAGAATATATATCTCTATTAGATTACAAAAAATCTTTTACATTTCTTTACCCTGGAGCAAGATGTTTTTTCTGTTGATATTATTAGGTGTCGGCTACTGGCCTATTCTCTGTGGATTTAGTTGGTGAAAACCACGATTCAGAGAATAATTATGGACTGAATTTATAGATATTAAACAAGGTCTAGAGCTAACTGTTTTGAACTTAACATTTATGCAGACTGCTATCAATTCGACACACTTCTTTGACGTGCGCTTCACGTCATACGGCACAAAAACTGATGACGCTTAACTGTCTAAGTCAGTGACAAGTGTAAATGTTACGTTGCAAAACCTCTCTAAAGGGACCGAAATATCACTTAGTGTGACTTAGTCGCTGGATTTTATTAGTAATTATTACATTTATGTGGAAAGTTTCACCTTTAATTCAATGGGAATTGGTTTATGTGTTAAGATGTGTGCAGTACAGTTTGGGGTTCGGTTTAATTGGACATTAAACATTAACAAAGGCGTCAAAGGGAGTTACCTCGCCAGTAACTTTTTTTGGTGACAAAAGATGTTCAAAGGAAATCATCATTAGAACAATCTACTGTACTGTGGCCGAAGCAAGACGGAACTTGACGAAGACGTTAGTACTTAGTGGAACCATTTCTATGATCTAGTAATAAGCTTAACCATTCCCAAATAAATACCTGTACGGTACTTTATTTAACTTAACCATTTTAAATAGCATTTACCCAGGTATTTTTATGTTGTAAACAGAAGTAGGCTAGATTAGTAGATAGATCTTGTCCCCACAGTCTGCCTAGTGCATTCCAAAAGTAGAGTAGCTACTAGCTACTAGCTATGATAAAACGAGACACTTCTTAAAGTGTTAAGACATAAGTTCATTAATCTAAACAACAACTAATAACTAGGGCCCTATCAGTTAATGACATCATTTATTTTTAAATGGTGCATGATCTACTTAACAGTACTATTAGTATTGCTCAAGTTTACACACACAGCAGACGTGATAATCATGATAATCATGATCAAACAATGTCAACAAAATCAACCTGGTTAGCAACATTGTCACTTCCTTCATCAGCTCTCACACGACCACAATCGATAGCAAAAAAATCAATTCCTTACAAATAAAAAAAAGGTGCAAAAGTAAACTGCTAAATATTTATAATGCAGCGTGGATGCAATAAAAACATTGGTTTTATTTGTTTGTCAGCTGAGAGGATGAAGTCATGAATGAAACAAAATAACTTACGATCTTTTCTTGTCTCCATTTTTAAATCTAGATTTCGGTTTGCCTCGGCGTTTATTCCTCGATTGAAGGATCAAAGCTGAAAGTAGAGACGAACGGGAATATGAAAATATCGGTAACTTATGTTATAATATTAGTTTACATTCAATAAATTCAAATATATTTTACCTTTTCGTGGAATTTTGCTACTCATGATTAACGGAGATCCGTGTATTGGCCCAATGCGCATGCGTCGACAGGTTTGGAATTATGGGTAATGGTGATTGTATTGACCAAAATCTTCCGAATAGTGCGGGAAATTTCAAATTAATCATTATTTAATCGCATTAATCTTTGCATTTTTAAAGCGTAATATTTTAATAATATATGGATCAATATAGTTTTCATTTTCTTTCATGATGCGGTATTTAAATAAATTATTTAAGGCGCCGTAAAAGGCAAAATGTGTGCAATTTCTACCGAATTCTGCTATTTTTTGCGCAAAATTGGTTATTTTACCTTAAAATGATATGTGTCAACGCTCCGAAATAAACCAGATGCAATGTGCTATTAATATTTTAACTTTTACAAACAATAAACATGCACGAAAAGCGGACGATACCCCAGAAAACCGTGTTTATAAAATATAATGATTTCCCGGAAAAATTATCTCATTTTTCATGTCATTACGTCACGGTTAATGACATCATTTTGTATTGACAACAAGCTGAAAACAATTTCAAGCTACGATTTAATATGATTTTTTCCTTTCCAAATTTTAAAGCTGTTTAGTTATAAAACATAATTATAAAATTCCGCCAGTATTTAGTTTGAATTGAAAAATTTTCATTTATTTTTCGATAACGAATTATAAATACAATCTGCATAGGGGTCTTTGGTTCTGTTTTTAAGCCCATTTGTTTTGAATTGCTCTTAAAAACTGTTTTAGGGCGTTGCCTTTAATGTTTCTTTTTCCTTAAGGCCTATTGCATTAGTTTTCTACATAGACCTAATATATAATACAGAATTTTCGCTTTAAAATATTTTATAGCCAATAATTTCTCCTTTAACTTGTTCTTCTTGTGCGATATGATTATTAGGACTAGCCTAATACAATCCTTGATTGCTCAGTTAAATTTTTAGAGATTAAATCAACAGTGATTAGTATTAATCAGTGTTAATTAAGCGGCTTGATAAACAGCTAATGAGTTTTGTTGTAAGCCGCAGGGATGTCACAGTCCGGTAGTTAGTAAGAAAGAGATTATTGATAAAGGTGTAAGCCGATGACAGGAGAACATGCACTAAAGATTGATCTTTTGACAAGATAGAGAGGTTGATCTACTTAGTGTTAAACGTTTAACAAGTTTTGGCCAACAACAATTATTGTAGGCTATAACCTGAGGCGGTGTTTGACCGACGGATAATAAGCGCAATCAAAGATTAGATGCAGTTATTCAACAGTGTTATTCGATGGTTTCAATAGTATTAAAATAAATAAATCAAGATAATGCAGGAAGAGGTAGGTTTATAATCTTTGATAGCCTATTTACCGATTGAGGAGCACAACCTTTATCGGAAATCAATCAATTGTTTTATTCTAAAAACTTGATAAGAAAATACGGTTCGAAATTAACATCGTGCTGTCAATATAAAACTAGTGATTGGTTTCCCATAAGAAGTGTGTTGTTTAAGAAAAAATGTAGGTTTATATCTATAAGGGTTTTACAAAGGATATATTATGTCTACCCCGACCACCACCCTATTCAGATTTCTAAAAAAACGTAAACTATTGTGGGTCTGGTCGGGTCTGGATTTATATCGTAATTACAATACATTGTATATGTTTTTCTAACAGAAATATCGCCTTTTAAGAGACAATGATATTTTAGTAAATCATTATTTTCTTTAATTATTTATTAGTGAAGCATGTACCACAACAGGCCCCATCTTCAATAGAAGGCTTGATCTCGCCTTAACTATACACATTTGTAAAACTCGCGACCGTTGCTTCAGGAACATGAACAGGCCCGGGACTGTACAGCGCGCTCAGTGGATCCATTCACTTTATTTGAATTAATCGGTTGTTTGTGATTTCTGTGGATTGTGTCTTGTCCATATATATTTTGTGTGTAACTTATGCGTAGTCCAGCCCCCCTGCACTTAGGCCTACACCAAGGCTGTTTCACAAAATTTGAACTAAGATAAAAATCCAAATTTTAGTAATTTGATTAGATAATAAAAGATTCGTCTTAGTGCTTAGCCAATCAAAATTGAATAGAAGGAAGTTCAATTCCATTTTATTTCATATTCTTCTTGTCATCATTAGCCCAGCCTGGGCAGGACAGTAGGACGTTAAACCCCATTATTTATATTGAACTTGGTGAGCGTGATAACCTCTTGTTAAGATCACGTGAGAGATAATCACCTGAATGGACAATTAATATCCAGAATAAACGGTAAATAAGGCAACGAAGCCAAGTTCCCACCCTCAATGATTCGCGCCGACGTAGTCTACAGGTATAATGATTTAAAAAGTATTTATTCAGAATTCTTATATACAGTCATTGAAGGAATAATGAATAGTTTGGATACAGGAACAAGCGACTTAATGCTTATAGAAAACTGCTTCCAGGTATAATGTGGCTAGTCGTTCGGGAAGAACTAAAAACATATATATCTTGACAGTCGGAAATCGAACAAGTAAAATTTGTACTCCGTAACGTATGGAGATATGAACTATGTTGGTTTCAAAATGACCCCCCCAAAAGAAAACAAATTTTGATTCAAACATTGACTATGTTCTCCTAGAACCTGTCCACCATTCACTTAACGACTTTACCTATGACCCGTGATAAAAAAAAATATCTACCAAAATATGTATATAGGCCTATATATATAATAATAATAATAATAATTTATTAAACTTATATAGCGCCAAAATCCAGCTATATAAACTTGACAACTTATTTTTATGTCACTAAGACTTTAGCAAGTCATGGAATAAGACTACGAAATGGTCATGTGGGGCCTATACAGGAGAGACCCGGCTAAGATGGCCTCAGATGCAGGTAAATCGACTTCAAACCCCCATTACCCCCAGCCCCTTTCCAGACTCCGAGACCAGGAAGGCATTCCAATTCAATGTTGTAGCGTATTAACAAAAATATATATATATTACTGAGAGTTTGGCTCTTTTACAATTGGCTTAACATTTGTAGAATTTTTTTGTTTTTTCAGCAAGAAAAATTAAAATCCCCGAATGAGCAATGCGCTACTAAATGGAGTTATCTCCCTTGCACTATGGGTAAAGCTCAAGCTATCGTCAGCCCATTTCCTCGTGGCGAATTAAACGATTCGCTGATAGTTGAAGATTCTTCAGATGCTACAACCGATGCGAATGGACGCGTCATATCTACAGACGGGTGAGTTACTGATATTCACTCTAATAAATATTCAAAAATAAAAACAGAATTGCTTACCTCAACGCCGGATTGGGATTAACCATGATGGGGGCCCTGGTGGGGGGGGGGGGCTGAGCACCGACTGCGAGCGCCGAAGGCGGGTCTGGGGCAGGGCCGTATGTAGGCTTGTAATTTGAAAATTAGACTGTCACAAACGCGTTTTCCACCCACTTGTAGCTGCAATCAACGTCGCCCCCGTGTGTCAATTTCGGCAGCGCTATTTCTAATTTTGATGTCAATCACACCAAAATGCAAACTCCTTATCCTCTAAACTAGAACTAGTCCGAAACACCAAAAGGCGACGTGGATAGGGTGACCAGAACGAAAATATCTAATCATGTCATTTGGTGGCGACGCTCCCAAAGACCAACACGTTCCTGTCAAATGTGAATAAGAGCGACCAAAACGAACCCTTTAATTTCATGTGGTGGGTCAGGCGCCGACCCAGAAAGGTGATAGGAGAGGCCCTTCGCCTATTGGGGCGGCACCCTTGTCTGGGGTCCTCCCTCAGAACATTTTGAAAATAAAGATGCAGGAAACACGTTTTTCTGCCATTGGGGTGATATCTGAGTGGCAATTTTGTATTTTATATGGCGGCAGATTTTTTGGGAGAGGCATTTGTTTCTGGTGTCCGCACCTTGGGTCCGCGCCTGTGGTGGCGCCCGATAGACTCCACATAAGAGATATAAGAAAGATTGGATCAGGTGTAGGCACCATTAAAACCGACCGACTTATCAGTGCCTTAGGAGCAGCACTATGTGATCATAATCAAGTGTATTATTTTATAATTGAAAGGTTGTCAATTTTTTTGGAGAGAGCGCCTTATTTTTCTGGAAATTTTCAGAAATTGGAGTCCGGAAACATGATTTCTTGGCATTTCAGGCACTTGTGTGAAGCCATTTAGAAGTACCTCCCCCAGAAAAGAAATAAAATTCTGCCGCAAAATTAGCGCATTCTGGCGTTATTTCAGTGGACCAGTCCATGCGAGTGCTATGAAATGATGGCATTTCTAGAGGAGGGGGCTGGACGCAACTGAGTTTTTTGTGGAGGGCCCCTAATGTGGGGGGCCCTGGGACCTGTGCCCCATGGTTAATCCGGCCCTGGTGATAAATGCGAGTTATATGAAATGATGGCATTTCTAGAGGAGGGGGCTGACGCAACTGAGATTTTTTGTGGGGGGCCCCCTAATGTGGGGGGCTCTGGGGCCTGTGCCCCATGGTTAATCCGGCCCTGGCTTACCTACGTGTAGGTCTACCCTGGACGTTGTATCCGGTGTTCTGAAAGCCAATAGCTATCGGCCTTCGGACCAACATGTGTTTTTGAGACCCCATCGCGGTGAAAAATCAGTTATAGAAAAAGCCGGGTCTGGTTTTAGGGATATTTTCTGTGCATGAAACTTGACACGCAACCACCTCTTAGTCGGTGATGCAGAGGGCCTGGCAGGGGAGTAGTATATAGTCGTTTGAATGGTACTTAAAACCTAGGTCCCCTGTACCCAGTCACTGGCGTGCACGTAAAAGAACGCCCCTTGAAAGTTGTAATGCGAAATAATAGTAGGCCGTAACGCCGCCGTGTATGTAATTGTTTTTTTCGTAGCACACTTCATTGCGTATACCTGTCTTCATTAGCTCAGTATATCCAGAAAAGTAGGACGTTAAACCCCATTTTATTTCATATCATTTCAAGTTGCCGGTGTATAGTAGGACGTTAAACACCATCTTAATTCTCAATTTATGTCCTTGACGTGCTGGAGGAGGTGCGGGTGAATGGTTAGCACGTGTGCGTATCAAAAGGTCTGCCATTGAGTCAAATGGCATGGTTTCGATTCCCCGGTTGTACGTGACAAGAGTTAGATCACCTGTCCAACCTCAGGCTTTCGAGTTAGTGACGGGTGATTACTTATTTGAGCCTCATTCTGGTGAAGGTTATAGCCGTGACGAGGATCATTTAGCTCATATCGTGGAACTTCTCGGTCCGATTCCACGACATATAGCTCTTGCTGGCAAATATTCCAGAGAATATTTTGATAAACGAGGTAAGTCGGAGTTGAACTCTTTTATGTGGAACGAGGGGTTGGATGGCCGAATGGTTAGCACATGTGTGCTGTATCATAAAGCCTGTTATTGAGTCAACTGGCGTGGTTTCGAATCTCCGGTTGTATGTGGCAATGAGTAGGGTCCTCTGTCCAACCTCCTGGGGTTTTTCCAGGTCCTCCGGTTATCTCCCACTGCTAAAGACCCTTACGCGCAGGTGAGTTATTGAAATAAAATTAAACCATATGTTAATCCCGAAATGACCTAGTTTCGGTCGGGTGGACGTAAAACCCCATTTCTCCCCCTCCCTATTCCCAAAATGACATGACTTGTGTCAAGTGGACGTTAAACCCAATCCCATAATTGTATCGATGATAATTCATTTTGATTCCATTAATTTGATTTATTTGGTTTCGCTACAGAACTGATGAAGTATCCCCATGCCAACCAGAGGACCAATCGGTTATTATTCTAGAGACGTCACATTGTAATGATCACGTGGGTGTTACCGATGACGTCACAGATAGATCGAAAACACAGGATGACAGTCTATTGGATAAACTCGAATCCTTCCAGAATTACTCCCTTAGTCAAACCTTCACACTCCACCAGTCCTTTCAAGCCATACTCAGCGACATCAAACATCAAGAAATGCTTGCTGAATGCCCAGAACCTTCATCAGTTCCCACACAACATCCACAAATCTTTGAGCATGCTACAACTCACCTGGAACCAGGTTCCAACAAAGGCGACGCTGCGAATCAGAATTCTGCTCATGCTATTACAGATCATATGAAATGCGACGATCGCACAGAAACAGTCGATGTCGTTAAACAGAACCGACTTACAAACATATATCATGAAGCGAACACCAATGAAAATGTGTCTTATATCCATATAAATAACAAAACAGATGCGCACGACACGGAAATTCAAAATTGTGCAAAACAAGCCGTATCTTATGATAAGAACATTGGAAGCGAATTAGAGTTACGGAACTTAGATCAGAATTCTCATAACGATGCCACAGCCAAACAAGACACACACCCCGACTGTGATACGCTTCGACGTAACGATTTCCAGCCAGATAGTGGTCATTCGGTAACCCAGGGTTACCATAAAACTAGTGCCCACACAGAAGGTGGCCGCTCGCCCTGCCGAGGTTATTATCAAACTATTGCTCAGACCGAAAGTGCTCAATCGCTTGCCCAAGGCGCCCAAGGCTACCACCAAGCTCGTACTGACGCAGAAAGTGCGCATTCGCCTCCGCGAGGTCTACACGGAACTGGTATGAACCCAGAAAGAATACATTATCCATCCAACCTATTACAACACAATATTACACATCCCGCTTTCATCCCTCAAACAATGCCCCACAGACATTGTTTGGCGCCAGCAAATATAAAATCGGATACCACGGAAGTATCCCAAACTCATTCTTCAAACGGGCAACAAGGCTTGGAAACCCACAAACCGTATCCGCCAAATGTCACTATAGACCCACGGTATCCACATAGGCCACCAATGTCGTCCAACGCTCCGAGGTTCGTTAGCCAGCCTTTCCTCAACCATGCAGCAACAGCCGGAGAACTCACAATAACTCACCCAATTGAAACCCCGAGCCCGGTTTCAAATGTTACCAGCGACTCAATGAAAGAACACCACCAGAAATTATCTACCGAGGAAGGAAAAGTAAAGGTTCAAGAAACTAAAAAGAAAAAAGCTAAACGAAAAGGAAAACTACAACCTCTGCAGTCTACGGAACAGCCCAATCTTGAACAAGCTACCGAACATGACCAAATGCAAAACCCTAAGTTATCCGAATATATTCAATCAAATGCACAAATGGCTATTCGGCAAAACGATGTTTTAAAAGATCTATCAAAAACACCTCATTTGGTTCATTCGGCGATTAAACATGAGCCGCCCCAACCTTCTATCGCTACACCAGCAGGAATCCGAGATCAACACAACCAAATAAACTCACATATGATTCATTCAGCGATTAAAAATGAACCGTCCCAACAGTCTATCGCAACATCTACAGGAATCCCAGACCGGCAAAACCAAATAACAGTGCTAGTAGAAAATAATCTTGGTTGTTTAAATCTCTCAAAACCCCGACCGTCCATAAAATCAGATAGGGACCAACAGCTGATGGCCGTATCAAACCAACCAAGATTCCCTGCTCCAGCCTATCAAGCTCTTGCGAAATTAAGTACCCTTGGTGAACCTCTTCATCACCAGCCTGCTGCAAATTTCTCTCGTCATGAAGTCAATAGTTTTGTCCGAACAGCTAATGGCGGTTTAAATGGACACAATCCGCACTTACCCACGTGGATACCACAAACCAATCCACAGCATTGTGCATCTTCAGTGTCTTCACAACAACCCAGAAACGCTAATGGTATACCTATCCAAACCGTAACAGAAGAAGCCACTATTGAAAATGTACACGTAAGCGTTGCGACGACGAATGCTCACGGTCTTCAAAATCGAGAACACGGAGGAACAAGGGGAAACGGTGGTTTAAGTATTCCAAAGATTGCATCTGAACACACCCATCGAACCCAAACATCCTCTGATGCCACGTCAACAAGTTGGGATGATCATAGGGGAACTGCATCTAGCATTTACACAAGTGCTGGAACTACGGTTCCACCACACGGGCCGAGAGTCTCCCCGAAAGGTCACATGGCGTATGCTGACCAATATATGAAACTCGGACATCTAGGACTCTCCCCTTTTACCGGTGGTTTAGCAGAATCCACACCGAAAACCCAACATCACACAAAACGATCGAGACTGTCGCCCAATAATTTACTCATATTACCCGATCTAACACCGGATTTTGAACATACAGTTAAAAGATCGAATTTTGAAGTCTCCCCGAGCAGTTGTTCAACCGGATCGGGAATAACGACCGGTTCGTCACCTGATAATCAGAATCAGGGAAAACGATTCAAATTATCACCAACTAGCATCCCCGCCATGTCTGGCAGACTCTCACCCTTCAACGATCCATTTTTCTATCCCCCACCACCAACTCACCAGTATCACCAGCTACGACAAGCTTCTCCCACGGGTTACAACAGTATACAGGGCAAACCATTATCCCAGACCTCGCCATCCGGGTATCTGGGTCTACCCGGGCATCACTCACCACTGGGCATGGAGATGTTTCACGCGTCCCAAAACCCATACCAGCCCTTTTATAACCCTTCCTCGATGTACCATCAGTCACCGTATGCGGGAGCCATGCAGCACCAAAATATGATGTTCCCACCGAATCCTATGTATCCTCAATATCCGATGCCAGGAGGACAACCAGGTCTTCACGGCCAACAGATGCCCCCTCCATTCTCTCTACCCCCAGTTGGTCTTCCCTTCCAGACCATGAATCAACAACACCAACCCCAACCAATCAATTACCAGGCCAACAATGGAAAAACTTCTCCACGTATACAATTTAGTCAGGCCTCGGGGAAAGCAGGATTGGATCTTCACACTCCACAAGAAGCAGCAGGTGAGAACACCCTAGTACCAACTTTTACACTTCTGAAATGAATTGCCATTTTTATTTTTTTTTGCTCTTTTCTATTTTTAATTTTGGTCTTGGGGTGACGATCTTCGAAAAAGTAAATCGCTTGGATGACGTCATGCCCTGTTCCTAGCTCATATCAATTCCCTGCTTGTGTCATTAACAGTCTGCCTTTGGTTTTCGACCTTTTCAGGACATCCAGAATGTAATGTACCGGAAGATGAGGATAGCCGGTTGTCCAAGGTGCCAACGTTTGGACACATTGGTCAAGTGTCACAGGTGAGGTTTTCCGATTCGAATTCTTGACAAAATAACAGGCAGTTGGGGAGAGAGAGAGACAAGGGTGAAGGAAAGAAACTGGATTAACGTTAACTCAACATAAACTATGTTATTTCGAGACAAAATAATTGGATGGGCCATGGTGACTGTGTAATGACTTTACTCGGCTAAAATTAATGGTCATGTGGCAACCCCAAAATCGGACGCGAGGTTAATAATGGACTCTTGTTATCAGGATTGGATTAGGGGGGGGGGGGTGACTGGTCTGCAGTCAGCGTCTCCAAATTAGTTCTAGTGACTAAGTTTGTTATCTGTGTATTTGTGCGAGTCTGGTGGACATTAACCAGAATAAAACCCACCCCCTTTTCTCCCTGTTGATAAATTGACCTTAGAAATATGTTTAAGCAACCAGTAATTGATTCACGTTCCAGCAGGGATCACAGCTGGTTCTGTACCCTGACGGAATGACTACTTATTAGGATATCGCAAACAAATTATCTTAGTTCATTGATTGTATTATTTCCGGAAGTGTGGAGTTGGGTGGCCTAATGTTCAAACGCCCGTGCTTTAGATTGCGAGGTCTGTCAGGAGAACGCTAGATCGGAGACGGTCATACACTGCGCATTTTATGACGTCATATGTGGATTTTAAGGTTAGGATAAGGGTAAGGATAAGGGGGCAGGGCTGGGATCTGCAGATTTTGTCAGAGTTTCGAGATGTAGACAGGGCTAGCCCTAATCCTAACCCTTGGATAAGCCTAACCATTACCCTAGCCCATAATCCATGTATGACGTCTAGCGTTCTCCGGTCTGTAATTGTGGCAAGTGCTGTGTGTCGATATCAGCATGAACGTGTTCAATGTCATGGGTTTTTCGCCGGGTCTTCGATTTCCTTCTACTGTGAAATACCGCTACACGAAAGCGAAATATTGAAATAAAATTGAACCTGTTAGTCTCCAAATGCCCTAGTTGGTGTCGAGTGGACGTTAAACCCCTTCTCTTTCTTTCTTTCTATCAGGAAGTAGAGAAAGTGAAAGTAGAGCCACCACCAGTAGATGTCGCTGTTGGTAACGATACGGAGAAGTTGAAGAGAAAGGGTCGAATCAACTACTCCAGTCAGCAGTTAAAGGCGATGGACCGCGTGTTTATAGAACAACCCTATCCCAACACTGATGTAGTAGAACGACTAGCTCTAGAATTAAACATACCACAAGCTAAAATAAGGGTGAGATTTATTACACTTATAAATTATAGGGATCTACCAACGGCCCGGATTATACTGATCGATTTGCTACGCTGTGTTTGATTGGTTGTTAATCCGGTTGTTAGCCAGTCATAATTTTGGAACAGGAATCACCAGGTAGTCCAGCAGTGCTGAGAGGGACGAGAAACGTAGCACTGCGGGGAGTTTTGGGGAATCTACCCCGTGAAGATTGTCTTGGTATAACTACCCTTGGCTTAAAGAGGAACTCGAGCCCTGAATCTAAAAAATATTTCGAAATGACGTCGAACAAACGAAATGTGCGAAACCTTGACCGCCGTTTTGATTTCGATCCACTATAACTGTATACATGTTTGCACCAAAATGATCAGGAATAATTTAATGTTCGAGAGCTGCTGCTTTTAATATAATTCACGGGTATCTTCCGACATCTCCTCCCTTGGACCTACTCTGCTTGAATTTCTGAACACGACCCTAGATAAATGTTGTCGAAGACGGTATCTATCTTGACCCCAAAGATTACTTTACGCTTCGTAAAACTCGCCAGCCATTAATCAGCGTGAATTCGGTTATTTAGCTAATGATTGGCAGGATTTGTTAGCACTTAAATGCTGCCGCTTGCAAAATGGCCGGCGAGTTTTACCAGCGATAAACAAACGGCAAAGTTATCTCTGGGGTGGAGATTGCAATGGGACTAAACGCTCCAAACAGCCCCAAAAATCTATTCCTGGTATGTTTAGTGCTTTCCACAGCAAATTACAAAGAAAAGCCAGAAATAAGGAGCCAGGCTTTCGCCAATCAACTATCAATCTAGCCACCCAAAGCGGCCAGGGAATGAAACTAGTTATTGTGTGCTATTATTTTCAGGTTTGGTTCCAAAACAAACGAGCACGTGCTAGAAGGAAGGGCAGCAGTAAGATACCTAATGTTGCAACCAATGACAGCCAACAATCATTTAATACCATGACGTCATATAGACCGTTACCGCCCATTGGTTCAACACCGAATTTTCCACCCAGTAATAACTCTTCGCTGTATTCAAATAGTCATATTAACCCTAATATAATACCCTATTTACCTCCTTCCCGGTCTTGATGTCCCGCCGACACTCCCAAATCACCCTACCTCAGCATACCATGCCTTTATTCATCTTGGCCGTAAGGGGGCGGGGCGAACTCTCTAATTTGTACGCTTTAGATGATTTGGCATTTCATTGAGTGAAGTGGCGTGATTTCGAGTCCACACCTGTACGTAACAAAGGCTACGGTCGCTTGCCCAACTTCGTGGATTGTCTCAGGTTCCTCTGCTTAAGGCGCCTACCCGCATCCGAACTATTGAAATAAACTTGAACCACAATGTTAGTCCCGAAAAGACCCACAGGTGAATCAAGTGGACGTTAAACCCCGTTGATCTCTCCCCTACCAATTATCTTCTTTCCACCAACCTGTATTCCCCATGGCTTTCGGGTAGGTCCGTCGTCATTAGCTAACTGTACTGAACCTAGGACCACAAGGCCAAGATGACCCTTGTTCAAACAGGACTCATTTCCTGCTTGTTCTGAAAATAATTTGCTGTGACGCTTGGCGTCGACGATGGCGGTGTTTTTGTGACTCCTGGCACCGTGAACGCCGTCGGATGTGCTGTGACGCCTGACTATATATTTATCTAAACAATATTTATAATTTATGATATTTTTGTATATAATTAATTTAAATTGCTTATTTTTGATATATATATAATATAACATGTAGTATGCTAACTACAACAATGTTTATTTTGTGTATGTGCCAAATTTACGACAAAAAAAGATAATGTCCAAAAATTAAACCAGCCTACACAATTCTTGTAGTTTTGTGTAACCGGGTTTTTGAATAAAACAGACTATACACTATACTTGAAAAACCCGGCCTATGCAATATTTGTTATTTGTTGTAACCGGGGCATAAATCAAGCAGACAATGCAATGTATTTTGGTGTAAACGGGGCTTGAATATTTGTTTCTTTTACGAGAGAATCTTTTGAAAACTATGGGTACTTTTTGGTTTCTAATAGGCGAATATGACGTCATAACAGAATTTATTTGTTATGTATGACATCATATTTAGCATTTTTTGTCAACCATTTAAAGGCGTTTTATCGATTTACCGATTTACTCAATGACGTCATCAAATACTAAAAACGCCTCCAAAGAAAACAGATAAAGGTCGCAAAAGGCTATTTGACATTTTCTGGTTTTGAACATTTAAATTGGATATTTATTACAGTATAAAATATAAAAATAACACCGATTTGCTTCTACATGTTTCAGTATAATTTCACCAGGAAGTCATTGATAATATATAACTTATTTATATTGACATTTATCTTATTTTATTATTGTAAATAGATCCACATTATTTGTGTATAATATATAATTAATATGTAATTTATATTTAAAAACAAAAAAACTTGTCTTTAAAAATAATGATTTTATTTTATAAATTAAAATGGTGCTAAAGTATTTTATGAAAAATATTTATATTTTTACTTTTGTTTTCTTTCATTTTTGAAAAAGTAAAATAAAGTTTATGATCTTAAAAATGAGGTTTGTTTTGTATTATTTGTATAACGCCTACTCTGCATCCAATTCTGATGCTCAAGGTGTGGCACATCCTGTTGGTCGGATACGAAAAGCGAAACCGCCGAAACCTTACAACATCTGAGGTGACACAGATGGCCCATGGTCGTCTAGGTTTGAAATGAAATGAAATGGAGTTTAACGTCCTGCTGTTCTGCTCCGACTTGGTAATGACGACGGGCATACGCCATACAGTGTGCTATGAGGGACATTTTGGCCAGACAGCGGCACTACGGCTGTCGGCTTAATCTTATGTCGATTTCCAACTGCCAAAGGATTTTCAAAATACATGCCAATGTATACACGCAACCTCTGTTTTCCATCCCATCCCAACGACTATCCTCCGTCCTGACATGGGTAACCACGTCGGAAAATTCTGATGAACTTTCTCGGTCAGTGCTTGGTTCTAACCCGTGACCTCCTGGCTAGCGAGTCAGTGTTGTGTGTTGTGTTTTGCTGACGTAATGGGTCACTCCAATATATAAAAATATCCCCCATTTCCGTTCGATTACTTTGACGTGACGTCTTAACTTGTTTATGATTCTGGAACAAATGCTAGGCGGAGACCATACTATTATTACAAACATTACCTTTGCGTGTACTCCAAAATAATGGCAGTGGCTATTTTTGCTTCATGTGATACAAGAATTTTAAAAAAGCCTCACGGCTACAAATCCGAATCGCGGTTTCCGAGATATGGGGGTTACCACGGTACTGTTGCCAATGTCGACTCGCCATCATGCACTACTGACAAGGGGAAACCCTCTGTGGATCCGGATCGAATGGTTAGTGTTGCTATAGTAACAGAATAAAAGTCAAAGAGAGAAAACAACACCCCACGCAAGAATATCAACATTTTATCATTTAAAATACAGTTCAGGACAAAGCACCTGATTTAATAGATAGTAAAATTACCCGTATTGAAGAAATTGATTGTAGGACCTGACATGTCATGTTTCGTATTTGGGTCATCTCAAGATTACCACCTGATTTATAAGCTTTTGGACCAAAATAAAAACTGTGGTCTGATTCCAAACCCTTCTGGCCGCCATTCATCTCTTCATTAATGAATCGGAAAATGCTACAGTTTATGCATACTAAACTTAGGCTGTCTGTATCTACAGTTAGCTCCGCTTGAGAACAGACACTATGCTAGTCGGCCGACATTCTGCTTCCAATTACTAAAATTGAAAAAGTTTATTTAGTCTCTGTGTATACGACATTGCGAAAAAGTATACTTATTTTTGAATATCTCGGTCATTCGGACAGAGGTCTAAACTAATAAACGCATATTTGTAAATACGACGGCAGTGTGGAACTAGGATATTATATCTTTTGTATTGTACTTCCGGTAATGGAGGCTAGGCCTACCCAGATGGATGACACCTGCTTTGGGAACCAGGCCCGTAGCCAGGGGGTGGCACGGGGGGGCAACTGCCCTCCCAATACTGAGTCTTGCCCCCCCAATATCACAAGAAAATTGGCCTTAACCGCAAAATTCATGCAGATGCCCATGCTAGTTGGCCCTCCCGAAAACATCTTTGCCCCCCCAAAAACAACTTCCTGGCTACGGGCCTGGTGGGAACAGAACACGAGAGTGAATACAGGAAATAAATGGCCGGCGGTAACCTTGAAAATGACCCATTGGTGTATTTATTAGGAGAACGCTAGATCGAAGACCGTCCTTAGCATTGTATGACGTCATATGTGGATTGTGGGTTAGGAAAAGGGTTAGGGTAAGGGCTAGGACCTGCAGATTTCGTCAGAGTCTTTAGATGTAGACAGGGCTAGCCCTTACCCTAACCCAATCCTAACCCATAATCCACATTTGACGTCATAAAATGCTAAGGCCCGTCTTCGATCTAGCGTGTTCTCCGTATTAATATTATTACTTAGATTTTGTTGGGAAATTCACAAACAAAAGGAAGCCGTCTTTTACATGAAGCATCAATCATCTTATAATTAAACTGCAGCGATATAACAGCACAATCCTCGTCTTGGTAATTGTTTGGTTCCCCTGGTAACCACAGTTTACTTTTGGACGATAATACCTCACCATTTACCCAATGCCAGACACCTTCAGCCGTCCAATCAGCAGCGCCGATATAAACCATACTGCTGGTGGAATCATACTTTTTCACTAGAAAATTAATAGTTAATAGATTTATAATAAAAAATAAAATAGAGAGCAAAATCGCCGGAGCGGCCGTCAGCTGATTGCCGAATGGATATTGAAATTTTGGCAATAACATCCTTTATTCTGAAAATGGTGGCGAGTGACAAGTCCGTCTGAAAGGTGTTTAATAGATCATAAGGACACAGCTCACCAGCTATTCCTACGCCGTCAACCACGAATGACGGGTGGGAGTTATTTTTAATCTTTGTCCACCTTTCCCTTCCGCAAGTTTTCCAGGCAACGACTTGTCTGCGATATGGCCTATAGGTGGAAGCGGTGGTTAAACCCCACTGACTGGCCAGGGTTGGAGATCTTTATATACATGTAACATGCCTTAATCTTTTCACGCAAATTCAGATATGCCATACAATTCTTGAACCCCTGTCCACTTCTTTTTAAAAAAATGTTAATCGACGGAAAGGTTGCAGAACAAAGGTCCATACAACGGTCCAACTTTCCTAATTTGATTCATTAAGTATACCCTTGACTGAAAACCGATTAACATTCGCTAAACAGGGTCCCAGCGATCTAATAAAATATCTACATGAAAAAAAAACACTGTCTAACTCTAATATTAACACACTACAGTGTGCTTGCATTCGTATTTCTTGTAGAATATTATGGCAGACCATGACTCATGCTGACATCACATAATGTTTTACTTCTTCGGGTTGTATTTCCGATCATTTTCAATTTTGAGTGAAGTCTGTGTTACTTCAGACCCGGGACTGTACAGCGCAGTGGTCGCTTACGGCTAGCCCCGGATCCATTCACTAGATTTGATAATTGTTTATTGTTTATTTCTGTCTTGTCCGCAGGTTTATCTTGTAAATTTTTTGTTTTGCGTGTAGAGCGGTCCTCCTGCACTTACTATTAACACAGGGATGGGCGACTTCTATTCATTCAATACGCCACGTTAGATTTTAGTCATCAATCGCAAAATGATACAAAATGGGGTGGTTGAACCTTATCTCTTTTGTGTTCTTGGGGCCCCATTCCTTGAAAAAAAAAACTCGCCTAGCTCGAATTAAGTTCAATCAATTTCCAGTCGTTTTACGAAGTCATACATGGTTAAAATATTGTATTGGCGTTTTAATGGGCCGATCGTGAAATATAGAAACTTCAGCTTGGATCTGCGCCGAAAACCAATAATTTACAAGCTCTCGTCCTTTTCAATTTTGTTTTATTTTTACTCACCCACCCCAGTCCTGCCTTAGACTTGGCCGGACCGCCCCAAATATTTCGCCAACAATAATGATTTCTAACAGGCCCGGGACTGTACAGCGCGCTGGACGCTTGTGGCTGGCCCCCGGATCCATTCAGTTGATTTGATACTTGTTTGGTTTTTTTTGCAATGCCTGTTTTCTGTCCTGTCCACAGATTTGTCTTGTATATTTTTGTTTTGCGTGTAGTGCGGTCATCCTGCACTCACTCTAAGAAGTGTTCTCAGCTGGCCACATCCTCAGGCCCTCCCAAAATTTTTTTAAAGCTGGCTACGGGCCCGGGCTGGGCTTTTTGGGGGGGCACGTTCCTGGGAAACACTTGTTGCGATACCACTATCGGCTGAAGTTGACGTTATAAACTAGCGCCCCAATCGGTCGAGACTGTAGGTCTATGTAATTAATCAATATAATTCTTACCGTTTTTCTTGATATAATTTTTCAGTATCTTATATTTATCATCCGACTGTATGATGTACAAATTCCCGCCCTTTTTTCTACAAATTTTGTCTGCTGATTTCCACGTCCGTTTATCAGGGAAGAATTTCAAGCAGAACTTATCGTCAATGACGTCACATGGCCCTGAAATAAGAATTGAACGACTATCAAACGGCACAATGTATATAAACTGTCTAATATTATATGTACTTTTTTTGGGGGGGGGGGGGGGGCAATGCTTAGCCGTGTGCGTTGTGTCATAAGGTCTATCATTGAGTCACTGGCGTGGTTTCGATTCTCTGACCTAGTACCTTGCCCAAAAGGGGAGAGAGAAATTGGGTTTAACGTCCACTCAACACAACTAGGTCATTTCGGGACCAACATATGGTTTAATTTTATTTCAATAATTCGCTTGCGCGTAGGGGTCTTTAGCAGTGGGAGAAAACCAGAGTGCCCGGAGGAAACCCACGAGGTTGAGAAGGCGCCCCTACCTCCACGCCACATATGCCCACACCAGGGCTCGAAAGCACAGCCGAAAGCCAGAGGTCGAAGCGCTGCACCCTAGAACACTAGACCATCCCAACCCCCTTGCCCAACTTATAGGGAGTTGACTAAAATTTCTCCAGCATGACGAGCTTTTTTTATGTAATGACCTAGTTTAACTCCACTGTGGACATGTTAACCCCCTGTTTTTTTTAGAGTACTAACCCCCCTTTTTTACTGGGTTCTTATTGTCAGTGGGGATGATTGTCCGCGCTGGCCTGTAGGCTCTGGGTTCGATCCTGGTGTTGGACGAGAAAGTTCTTGGGATTAACAGCGTGGTTGCCTGTTTCCAGATGTGCAAACCATTCTGATGGGATTGTAGATAGGAGAGAGAGAGAGAGATAGAGGGAGAGAGAGAGAGGGAGAGAGATGGGGTTTAACATCCACGCGACACAAACTTGGTCATTCCAGGGCTAACACGGTTCAATTTTATCTTTAGCATTGGGAGGAGCCCACGAGGTTGGCAGGCAACTCTACTTCATGTCATGTACAACAGGTGTATCGAAACCATGCTAGCGCTAGCTGTCTCAGTGACATACCTTATGATACAGCGCGCACGCAATAACCATTCGATCCCCACCCACCCCCACTTGTCTGTAGAAGCGCTTTTTACATCTTCATAAACTTCAAATAAACCAAAAAACAAAAGAAAAACAACAGACCTACCTTCTGGTGACTTTTTATCTCCCCCATTTCCTGTTTTTGTTCGCCTTTCAACTCTTTGGGGTCTTTCAACTCTTTCAATCCTTTTGCGTCTTTCAACTTTTTGGGGTCGTTGGGCTCTTTTGGGCCTTTCAACTTGTTTGGATCGTTCAACCCGTTTTTCAGCTCTTTCCGCTCGTTCCGCTTTTTTTGTTGGTCTGTTAACCCTTTTGCGACGTTCAGCTCTTTTTTGTCGTTTTTCAACCCTTTTCGACCTTTCAGCTCTTTCAACCTTTTCGAGCCTTTCAACCAGCTCGGCGGGTCGTTCAGCCCTTCTTGGTCTTTCAGCACTTTCAACCCCATCGAGTCGTTCAGCCCTATTGCGTTTTTCTGATTCAAGATCTGACACCCGGGATCCCAGTAAGGACCGTTCAAAGGGCGTTAACTCTCGCTGATCAACCGAGTCCTCCATGGGAGTAACGTAGTAACAGAGACCATCTCTGTAAAGGTATTGGAAGCACTGTTTCCGTGGCTCGCACCCCAAACCACACATAGCTATACTGATAAGGTGTCGAATACGAGAAGAACGCACAGCGCGTCCATTGATGGAAGTCAATCTTTTAAAAAGAACGTCTAAGGATCCGGATGAATTCGAAACGCAGCAAATCGCAATCAACACACAAACACCGATTTTTAGACCTGGATGAAACATTTTGTTTTTTTGTCTTCTATACACGACACCACTTGCAACTGTTTATCTTGTCGTCTAATATTAACACATCGTCAGCTCCCGGTGGTCAGCAGCTACCAGTCAGTAGCCTACCTTAGGTCACGTCTGCTCACCTCCGAAACAAATTAGCCGTGTGGCGTTCCAGAACAAAACAATAAATCCTTATACTAAACTAACTCCTTCAGTGCTTTCTCAAAAAACAAGCGGACGTGATGCAGTGAGTAGGCTAAAATTAATTACTCACGGTCATTCTTCGATAGCTGTTGATGTCAAAGGCGTTAAAAACATTTTTACAATATCCGTGACCTTTGCTAACATGTTTTGAGAATATTTCATCAACTATTTTGTTAATATTTTTGAAGTTAAGAAAACACACATGGCTTACACGGGAATTTTGTAATTATTACCACCGTCACGCCCAAAGTTCACAGGCAGCGCACCTGTTAGCAGATCGATCACCGCACACAATGGCTGAATAAAAATCCAATTAAAAACGATAATGTATTTTGTTGTAATGGCATGGGCATCATTAAACCGGAACTAATGAAGTATTTCGTTCACGTCAGTTCAAAATATCTAACGTCTGTTTCTGCTATTCAACGCGTGTGTTTTGTTTAAAGGGCCAATCCCGATAATATTTTGAGGATAAAACTGCTTAGTTTTGTGTTAAAATGCCTCAAAATCCTCTTCCCGAAATACTGGGACTTTTTTTTAGACCCTGTTCAAATCGGGATAATCCCTTTAATTTATTATAGCTTACCTGGCCGTATTAGTCAACTACGTATATTTCCACACAAAAAAAGATCCAAGTCCGAATTAAATCCGTGCCAAAATGGTTCCCCTAGGGCCTACAAACAGACGCTGCTATATCCATCGGTGTCTCATCATTTGAATAATTCTGTGAAATAAATTCACAACGTGCTTCAATGTGTAACTGTAGAGGCCGCTACTTCTCCATTAGATAACTTAAATTCCATTTTAGTTGGTTTGCCTTTATAGATAAATTACAAAAACTTTATAGGGTTTATCCCGATAATCTTTTGCAGAATAAAACTGCTTAATTTTGTGTAAAAGTCCTGTACCAAAGGGCCGAGCAACTAACTGGATATTTGTGGTACATTTTCAAACAGCTTAAACTCGCCAGTCTTCACCTAGCATGGAGACCAATGTCCCAAGCTGTATTATGCAGTGTCTGGATCAGGGTTAGATTTGGGTCAATTCGTCTAAAAAAGACACTAAAAAAAGGGGGGGGGGGTATTGGACCGGCCATGGAGCGTTGATGATCATCATGTTGTACGTAACTTTAACGGGCCGCTGTGTGTGCATGGGAATTCGAAATCCTGCAATGGGGATTCTGAATTTTATCCGAAAATTTCATCGGATTCAATCGACACTGTCGGTCGCAAATTTACTAATTATTATTAAGTCACCTACACCCTGTTTGTAGGGATATGTCAGGAACGTCTGCCCATGGTTCGTGACTCCCCAAGTTTAAGGCCTCAGCAGGTAGATGGTTGTAAATCACTTGCTGGTCGGAGTTTTGGCCTAAATTAATCGATTTATGAAATATATTTATACTGGACAGAGATTATAATCAGTTATGCCACCAAATCGCATATTTGGGGTTAAATTTTTCAAAAATTTCCAGGGGAAGAGCCCCGGACCCGCCGCCCGGACTCCGCGGTCAGTAAAATGGGCAGCTACGACACGGGAGCCCGGGTCGATTCCCACCGGCCCTAATCCGCCCCTGGTCTGGATTCATAGACCTCTATTGAACGAGAATCGATTATCAGGTCACCCAACGAAAATGCTGACCCGAAATCTGAAAAGGTTTATGTGCCCGAATAAGGATTTTTGACGTTGCCGTCCAAAATACTCAATATTTTGCTCTGAAATTTAGAGACAAGGTAAATAAACCTCCCCTCCAAATTTTGGCGCATAAATCTTATACCTACTCTGACTTTTATTTTTGTGACTGTTCAAATCGTAATATTTAACTAAGAAATTTGACCACATAACTCCTGTTTTATATAATTTACACTGGTTACGTGTTAAATATCGAATTGATTTCAAGATTTTATTCATACTTTTGTACTAATGAACCTAGACGTTTTTTTTGGTCTCTATACCTAGGTTTGTATGTATGAGTAATCGAACAAAAATAAAATAAACATGATTGGGGCATATCTTCTCTTACATTGAATCTTATATTCAACTTCTATCGATATTCAACGTACTGAGAATTTGCATTCCGGGGTTACCCCCCTTTGCGAAAGACACTGTGAACGGGATTGAGACTATATCCGTTAACTGATTTCTTTCAAATTTAATGGGACGTGTTGGTTTCATGCGAGGCTGAGCCCTATTGATATCAAGTGTTTTGAGATTTTCTATTTAGGGTTCATCAAATCTGTTCAACATCCCTGCTGTTGTATGGGTCCTTAGCAATGCAAAGAAACTGGAGGACACAGAGCATCATTCATACCGGGAATCGAACAATGCAACTTGATTCAGATCTTGTCATTTCACGCCCACCACTAGTACAAACAGGGACTGAAATCCAGGATCAAAAGGAACCAAGATCTTGGGGATACATTTAAAGTTTCAACAAAATCGGATAAAAATTGTGATATGTAGAGTGTCCAAAAACAAATCGTGGACCGACGGACAGGGGAGACAACAATATACGTCCACATAAAAACTGATCTGCAACAATCTAAATTCAGAGTAAAACAACACGTTCACTACATTTTTTCGACTTTTTATTTTTATTTCTTGATTTTAAAAGGGTTAAAGATGTGCATGACTGCTTGTATAATATTAAATGTGAGATGTTGTTTTCCAATACACAGAATAATAGCACAGGCACTTGAAGGGATTAAAATAAAACTGCTTACTACTGCTTGATTATATATTATAGTATAACAACAAAACACATACTTATGGAAAACAGCTACTACTGTATTTAAAGGAGCTAAATCGCTAACATCTGAGACCTAGAAATTCACAAAAGTGGGTCGCAACGCATTTAATAATGTAATATGAACGTATATAAACTGATTTACATTCTATGGTTTCCATTTTTACTCCAATTTCAAATCAGCTATGTTCGACGAAATACGCTAGCAGTCGCAATCAAGTGCGTTGATTTAAATTGACCAATAATTCGTGTTTTCGATGTCAACGATTTGGGGGGAATTTGAGTTACGGACTTAGGTCCTTTAAGGCTACGTTTCGTAGAGTATTCTCTCTAATCAAGCTTATATAATATATAGTGAAGCAGTAGTAAGAAGTTTATTTTAATCCCTTAAAGTGCCTGTTGATAATAGGTAAAATATAACCCACATTCATTCTCATATATTACACTTACATATATCCACTAATTCACTCACTCACTCACGTACATATATATATTACATCTAAACATTAATAACCAGGTCTTGTATCCAACTATCCTCATATATAACAAGGGTTGCCAGACAACTTATAGAGATTGGGGTTTAACATCCACTCGACACATGTAATAATAACCAGGTCTTGTATCCAACTATCCTCAGATATAAAAGGGGTTGCCAGACAACTTATAGAGATTGGGGTTCAACGTCCACCTGACACAAACCACATGTAATAACCGGTTGTTGTAACAGGAGTTGCCAGACAAATTATAGAGAGAAATGGGGTTTAACGTCCACTCGACACAAACCACATGTAATAACCGGTTGTTGTAACAGGGGTTGCCAGACAACTTATAGAGGTTGGGGTGAAACGTCCACTCGACACATGTAATAAGAGGTTGGAAAATAAAGAGAGAGAGATGGACATATGGGGTTTAACATCCAACGTCCACTTTATACAAACTAGATCATTTTGGAATCAACACATGGTTCAATTTATTTCAAAAAAATAAATTGGGGAGATGATAGTATGAGGAAATTGAAGGACCTGGAGCAAACCCACGAGGTTGGACAGACAACCCTACTCCTTGTCGTGCAGAACCAGGGAATCAGAAATGTTCCATTTCAATATACCCCCCCCCCTCTTTTTGGTTAATTATAATTATTAACGAATCCTAGGCTGAGTCTTCAACTTGAGAATTTTTCTGAGTATTGTATATGAATAAACTGTTTTTTTGGACACAGTAACGTTCTAATTTTTAAAAGAGAGAAATACAGAAATGGGGTATAACAGTACGAGTAGTAGTATGAATAAAACAAATGTCTTAACCTTCCAAACGTCTGGACGCCTCTAGTAAGATTTTTAAATACATCTTCTTTAAATGGTATTTAGTATGGGTTCAGATTCTTAACAGAGGGGGGAAACCAGAAGACCTACATGTAGTAAAAACACACGGGATTGGACAGACAACCCTATTGCTTGTCACGTACAAAAGGGGAATCGAAAACATGTGACTTGACTGGACTCCATGACAGACCTTATAAATCAAATGTGCACACAATGACAACTAGGTAAAAGATGGTTTGAGGGTTAATAAAAATATTAATAATAATAATAATAATAATAATCTCGTCATTTTACAAGGGTAGCAACTTAAGCATGAGGCTTATTTTCAATTTGGCCCTTGGCACAGATCGTTGATCGAACGGGAGACCGAATATCCCTCTCACTTACAACGATAAAGTTCTATATATCAAATCTTTTTATATATATAATATATATTTTACATTTAAACAAACAAAAAAATAATAGTTTTTGAAAAAAAGAACTACATTAATAATCGACAAATAATGTAATTCTTTTTTCAAAAACTGTTATTTTTTTGTCCATTGAATACCTAAGAGTAGTAATCTTTAACTTTTCATATATATTTACATTAAAAAAAAAAAAAATCTTATGATCAAATGTGCACAAAATGATAAAGAAGCAAGAGACGGTTCGAGGACACATATAAATGAAATTTGTATCTATATTTTATATATTTTTACATTCAAACAAAAAACAAACAAATTTCTCAAACAAACAAACAAAACTCAATCATTCTTAACTTTCTTAACTTGAACTGACAGCTGATTATAAATTAAACCTAATCTTCAAATTTGTTATAATTCACTTTTCTCTTTTCGGGCTTTCGCGGCCTCAGGTTCGTATTTGGGTAAAAGTTCTTCGATTTTTTTCACAAAGTCAGATTTCTCAGCACATCCCTTACAAGCGTTGTATTCGCCCCATGCATCCAGGATCTTCTTTAATTCCTTTACTTTCAATTTATTCAAATTCACCGTCAAGAAATCAACTGTTTTTTCTGGAAAAAAATCAATGGAAATGCAATAAACGTCCTCCAATTATGGGCCCTGTTTATCGAAAATTCAAATTTTAGTCGATACTTCCATTTTGATTGGCTAAGCATTAAAATCAATCTAACATTATCTAATAAATGGCTAAAATTTGGATTTTATCTTAGTTAAAATTTGTGAAACAGGGCCCTGGACCGACTGGGCTCATGATGAGGGGTTATGCACCATACAGTGTGCTATAAGGGAAATTTTGTCCAGGCAGCGGCGGAATGGCCTACGCTTATATCAAATTCAAACTGCCAGTAAAAAAATTTTGTGTGCACACCAATGTGTACACAGGACCTTGTTTTTTTTCCATCCTATCCGGACGACTAGACAGCTGTCTTTGTCAGACCCTCCTTCCTGCATCACTGACAAGAGTAAACTACGCAGAAAAATCCTGATGAACTTTCTCTGAAAATGCAGGGATCGAACACGCGACCTCCTGACTAACCAGTCAGCTCATTACACACCATGGTCCCTGGACTAAAATAACATTTTGACCGAGCTGGATTTCATCAAATCTTGTCCAAATTACTGATTATGTAATTTTTGGTGGCCAGACAAATGAACAATGTCAAAAATGAATGAGGCATTGAGTCGACGTTAAGCCTCGTTTTGGGTGTAAATCTTGATACCAATGAGTGGTAACCACACCATCCAACCCCCCACCCTGGAAGGACTGATGCCATGGGGATACGAAAAGATATAAAAACCGTGTAAACATACCGTATTTCAGCTCACAGATCTGACTGTCGGCTTTCTTCAATCGTTCACAGATTAAATCGGCAGGTAAATGATTTTTAACGGGACCCGAAATCTTGTTGAGTATTCCAGTCGCGGACGTCTCTAAACCTCCCAGATAATAACACTGAAATATGAATGAATGAATGAAATGGGGTTTCCATTTAACGTCCTACGCTTAAGAACCTAACCTGGGCTAATTGAGGATGGGATAAACAAACACCACTCACATAATAACACTTAGTGAAATAGAAATGAATGAGATGGGGTTAACGTCATAATGTTCTGCTCCCACTGGGCATATGAAGACGAGCATACGCCATACAATGTGCTATATGAAAATTTGCCTTGTCGGCGGCACTAGGGCCTACTTTTATATTGAATTTCCTTGGCGGCGGCACTAGGGCCTACTTTTATATTGAATTTTCTTGGCGGAGGCACTAGGGCCTACTTTTATATTAAATTTCAACCGCCAAGGGATCTTTTACGTGCATGCCAATGTGTACATGGGACCTCTGTTTTTGTTCCATCCGAATGACTTGACAGCTGTCCTTGTCAGGCCTTCAAATACCACACGGACAATAACACTGACCTAGAGAAAGATTATAACACTGAACTGAAATGAAATGTTGTTTAGTGTCTTACTGGGCTAATGAAGACGAGCATATGCCATACACTGGGTCCTACTCTGATATCGAATTCCAACCAGCAAGGATTCTTTACATGCACACTAATTAGTTCACAGTCGCGAGTTTTATCCCATCCGAATGGCAATACACTTATATTGGTCCTTGCCAGACCCTCCTTACAACGCCACTAAAATATTGTTTAAAAAACAAAATGGCAAAACTTACAAATCTTTCTTCTTTGCCTTTTAGACCTTTACAGAACTTTCGGAAAAGGTTTTCAACGTCATCAATGGATGGATTTTTGCTGGCTAATTTTGTTTCATATTCATCTTGGAATTTCTTCACTGTCTTCAGGCAGACTGAAAAGATAATAAAATATTGTTTACATTTCTAATAAATTCTTGTATATCTTTACGGGGATGCTTGAGTGAATTTTCCAGAATTGAATTCTGTCAAACCCAAAAATAGTCACTGACAATCGAGTGGAAATGGGGATTAGGTGTTAGAATGCATGTGCAGACTGCATGAGCAAATATCTCAAACAATCATGACAGCTGAAACATATTTGTTACTTAAAATACGTCACAATTCAACTCACACCACCTTATTGTAGGGACTGACAGAACTATGACAGGACTGAATTCTCATATCAATCATTGCCTACATGTGTTCTTAGTCTTAGCTGTGTGACAAAAAATTCCAAGGTCGCATGCAGTTCCCTTAAACTTTTTAAACGAGCTGAACCTCTAATTCAATATCCATAATATCAGAAATTAAAAACAGGAATAAGAATTAAATAGCGTTTTGTCAATTTTAATCAATATTTACATAAGACATAATGAACATTTTTAAATCAGTTGAAGACTATATATATATACATGATAACAATGCATTGTGTACACAATAGAGATAATGGTTCATTTTGTCATTCCATCATTTGTTTAAAAGGTAAAGGCCTATAGGCCTAGCCCCACTCTTTTGAACCTTAAAATTGACAAAAATGGGTCGAAAAACAGGTATTATAATTAAAGCATGGAACGCGATTGTACAAACTGATTTACTTTCTAGATTTTTCATTCCACTGTCTAATCTGTTGTGTTTGGTGAAATGCATGTGAGCAGTCAAAACTGAATGGTACATTGTGTTCCAATCTTCAAATTTAACTTTTTGTCGTTTTTGGAAAAGCCATTATTATATAAGATATATTACTTTATCATTGCAGACTTGTCGTAGGTTGTTTTGCTTTGTTCATTACAAATGGTGGCCAAGGAAGGCGAAATGAAACCAGACACTGGATGATTTTTAAAAAGTTCATTATGATCTATTGATTTATAAATTGGACATCTGGAGCCAATTAATCAATTATTTGATTGAATGATACTGGTACGCTTGATCTGAGATTAAACTCTAATTAAGTAATTCATAATAAATTTCATACAAACATCAATGGACATCAGGGCCAGCGGAAGCAATTCTTGATTGGGGGGGCTTCCATACTAGGGGCCATCCATAAAGTATGTACGCTCAAAATGGGTAAAATTCAGACCCCCCCTCCCCCCTGTACGCTCCTGTAGGCACATTTTACCATTGAATTAATGCACCTGTACGCTTTTGGCGTGACCCCCCTCCCCCTTCAAGCGCGTACATACTTTATGGATGGCCCCCCCAAGTCCCTATATAGGCCTTGGTACAGGGGCCGCAATAACCTGAAGAAAAAAGTACTTGCTCCCAAATTATTGGGGGCTAAAGACCCCCTTACTCCGTCGGGCCTTGACATCAATGTGTAGGTTGTCGCCCTGCTTATACTTGTTAAATTTTTAGAGGTTTTAATTCTGAACATCTCCGGCCGGGCAGTGGGTTTTCAATCAACAAATATTAACGTTGATCCTATTTTCCACGAACCCAAAAGTCCCAAAGGTAAAATTTGTGATAATAAAAAAAATAAACCCGAGAAACCCAGAAGTAGGCTACTCACCTTCGCAGTCGTCGCCTTTCAAAGCAGCTGACGCCGAGTTGAAATATACCACGACCAAAACACAACACGCTGTCAAATAATTCTTCATTTTATAAACTTATTTAACAAAAAAATTCAACAATTTTTTGTCAAACAATCAAGAAGAACTCTTAACAAATATGTTTAATTTAAAAAATACCAACAACTCTACGTAGTTTTCGATTAGTTTCAGTCATAAATTCAGTATTTTCAATGCGTCTATGGACAGAAGCCGGCTTATCCTTGTGTCTAGTGTGTAGTTTTGATAGAAAACGTGGTTTCCTAAATAAGTGTACAGTTGGCGAGATTTGATTGGCTGTTTTGAGTTTATTTATAGAATTGACGCGTCATTGGGTAGACCGGAAATGCAAAACCGGAAAGAAGGAATTCGCGTCAAACTACAAGAAAATGGCGGCGTTCGGAATACATTTCGGCACGTGTTCTTCTTGCCTTGCTGTTTACAAGGTATTTTAACTACAAGAACTATAAATCGGTCAATTATATCGATAGATTAAAAAATTATAATTTACAAGAAGTTATTTTTAAACTCTTGGACATAAATTCCCGCATAAAACCAGTTAAAAAAGGTTGATATTTTCAAGAATTCCAGTCCCCCACCCCACCCGTCCTATTTATATATGGAGATTAGCCCACATGTCATAATCCGACTCATTGATTGTCTATTGCATACATGCTTTATAATATGTAACAGGCATTGCGTTAGGAGAGCGAAGCTGATGTCAAATATAAAACCTTTATAATTAACTTTCTCAGTTACAAGTCAAATCAAATGAAAATGGTCAAATAATGTTATGACATGATGTTAATAAATTTGTTTTTCCAAATTAATTTAGAATTCTAGATCTAAATTGTATGATTAATTTTGTTTAAACAAAATATTGTGAGAATTATTTTCTTTGAAATCAAAAATATGTGACATCATTGATTAAATGCGTCATAAGAAGAAATAGTTAGATATGAGACGCGTAATCTCGCTTGGCTTGGGCGAGACTTGGTAAGTTCGCATGCGCATCAGTGTATCCGGTTCCGGTCTGAATGTTTTTAAAAATCGGGTCTGTGGGTGACATTTACGCTCCTGCTCCTGTGTTACGGGAAAAGAGCTTTGCTGAAGCACTGTGCTTCCCGTGATGCTTTAGAGCTTTGCTCTACATGTATATTAAAATGAAGAACATTCCTAATCTGGTATTTGATAATTAAAATTTAATTAATTACTTTACTCACTGTAATCATAAGATTCTTTGTCGCATTATTACTTATAATAACGGGTACTGACTGCTGACATGATAATCCTACCCTACACAGTAGTTCACATCACATAGATATGAATATGAGTACAGGTACAGCATGTGTACATTAATAACCATGTGTAGCTATAACTACTGTACATGTATATAAACGAGGCTGTTGTGTTTCTTTTTTTTACAGCTATGATTATGATTGGTTCCCTTGATTTAATCTGGTGTTGCACTTTATACTCAGATTACATAATAAAGGTTTTATATAGCGTCTTCTCCATGTTGACACATGCTCAAAACGCTTTAAGTAATGGCTTTAGTGGTAAAACTGTCGAAACAGGAAAGTCTTTAGTGCAGATTTAAATTGATTAAAAGTTTGTTGATTCTTGATCTGTTGTGTAAGTTCGTTTCATAATCTAGGACCTGTTTAACTCAAAGACCTATACCAATATGACTTTAAATTATATCTTTTAACAACTATTACATGTAGCCTATATGCCTGGAACTGGACCAGTTAAAAGTAGCAATTGAATTATTTATGCCTGCCACGACTGATATTGAAGCTGTTAATTGCAACATAACTTATTTTCATTGATTAACCTTGACTTATGAGAAAATACCTTTTACAAATGAAAGTATATACAGTAATGGTCATATAATTGTTTATTACCAGTAGTATTAATCAGTAATCAGACAGTGATGTGTCATTAAGTTTAAGTAGGTGTTACAAAGAGACTATTTAATGATATACACCACTATTGGCCAGGTTTTTGTATTCAATAGTGGTGGGTATTATAATAAGGAAATTCAACTATGGCCATGGGCCCCATGAAGGCAGGGATCGATGTTTCCGCGCACATGCACATTTGCTTTAAAAAAAAATTTGCAGGCACATTTAAGTTTTTTTGTTTTTTTTAAAAAATTATTACTGTCACGTAAATCATGTACAATAAAGAATAAGTTACGGTCACCGTTACGGTGCATGAATATCTTGTCATTGTCAAGGGAAACAACTCTTATAATTTCTTCTTCTCCCGAGTCCAATCCAAAAAGCTTTCCCAAGCCCCCCCCTCCCCTACAATCATACTACCATTAAATACCTGGCAATAGAATGCTCTTCTTTTGAGTATGACCCTGCAGGAACATTTTCAAGTGTCTGCACAGGCACATTCAACTTTTATAGAGACCTGAATGAAGGTCTACCCACAGTTCCATGGCCACACAATAAGAACTTTACTACACAGACCGATGGATTAGGTAATCCCTCTATTCAACCAGAAAGCGGATTAAGACAAGTGATGGCAACAAAAACAACATTTTGAACTATATAAAAATCAAACAAAATAGGATCTGTGTTTTAATACGATTGTTTTTTAAGTGATTAATTATAATTTGATTACAGGAAGGACAAACTGATGTTATAGCTAATGATTTAGGTGATCGAGTTACACCATGTGTTGTAGCTTTTACAGACTACGAACAGGTGATTATTTTAATTGTTTTTTTTTTTGATCTTCATAGAGTTTCACCTCCTACTTTTTGGCACAAATTTTTTGGGGGAGTTTCTAGTTTCACACTTTCTACAACAGAAGCTACAAGGCCTTTTGCAAAAGAAGTTCACTATTGAATCTTGAAAGACACAAACAAGGATTTATGATAAATTAGTAAAGCAATAAGTATTTTTGATTTTTGAATCAATCTTTCTCCAAGAGACAAGACACAAAAAGTTGAATTTGAAGCAGTTAAAAAACTTTTTGCTGGTTTTATATTTTATGAAACTGTTATCCTTCATAGAAGACAAAACACCCATATGGTCTGGTTCTATATAAGTTTGAGATTTCGTTCTGATAACTTTTATTTTGCGTTAATTATAATAAAATAATTATGATTTTTCTTTCCAGTCTGTTGGAGCTGCGGCGAAACAAGGAATTATACGAAATGCTAATAATTCAATCTGTCATGTAAAACAAGTTATTGGCCGAGATTTTAACGATGCCTTGGTTCAAGATTATATATCTACATGGCCAGTGACCGTAAGTTTTCTTTTCTGGTAAAATATCGGATTTCTCTATTGCAGCCTCGACTTTTTTTTTACGACTTATATTATTGAGCTAACACCGTACTCACCCAGCCATCAACTTATAACATTCGAATATAGATTTTGTACTTTGTTAAAAATACAACTTTCGAATAATAATTACCTCCTAAAGCAGCTTTGGCAGCAAAATCTGCTCGATTATTCCCCCTTATGTCAATGTGACTGGGGAGCCAGCAAAAGATGACATATTGTGACAGATGAATCTCTAATAGGAATATCATCTAAAAAAAAAACGTTCAATTACATTCAGTATTACAAAGATATGTTGTCCTGAAATTTCATTGATCTTTTCTGCTCGCTATGTAAACCAGCCTGCTGCCATTTTGTTGTCTGTGAATAATTTTTGATTTAAATCTGACTGAATCAAAAATTTGCACTATGATTTAAAATCGAAATAAAAATATTAGACATGTATTAGCATGACAAGACTATAATGAACTCTCAATGCCATCTGATTGGTATGATTCTAAACAGATTTGAATCTGATCTGTGATTCATCTGATGTTCACGATTGACCATAAAAATTGATAATTGAGACATTGTTTATAATCGTAACAACGGTACCGATGACAATCAAGTCTAACATGTTATTTAAATTCAGTCTTAACATGTTTTCTCAGCTCAAGAGTGAAGTAATTTGACTTAAATTTTAAGCATATTCACTTTACATTATCTATATTTAAACTATTATAGCGAGAACTGTCAACTCTTTGTCTAACATCCCATAATGTATCTTTAAAATTTTCATGAATAAGGCCCCTGGTTGTAATTTGTTTGTTTAATCCTTTCCGTGTTTTTTCCAGGTGACCAATAAAGATGGCCTCTGTCAGTTTGATGTTGAATTTAAAGGGAAACCAGCATCTTTCAGTCCAGTTGAAATAGCTTCTAATATTTATTCCAAGATGTTAGGTAGGTGATTCTCTCACACAGGGGGGGGGGGGATGGCCTAGTGGTCTAGAGTGTCGCGCTTCAACCTCTAGCTGGCCGGTCACCTCTGGCTTGCGGCTGTAGTTTCGAGCCCTGGTGTGAGCGTATGTGGCATGGAGATAGGGGTGCCTTCTCAAACCCGTGGGTTTCCTCCGGACACTCCGGTTTCCTCCCACATCTAAAGCCCTTACGCGCAAGCAAGTTATTAAAATAAAATTGAATCATATGTTAGTCCCAAAATGACCTAGTTGTGTTGAGTCAAGTGGACGTTAAACCCCATTTCTCAGGGGTGCACAAAATGTACTGGTCCTGGTTGTAGTAAAACAGATCTAATTTCAATCGAGTTATGAACTATATCTGGTTTCCCCTTGTCAGCTGTCTAGTCGTTCGGATGACATAAAAAGATCCCTTGGCAGTTGGAATTTGATACAAGAGTAGTACGTAGGGCCGCTGCCTGGGCAAAATTTCCCTCATAGCACTCTGTATGGTGTATGTCTGTCTTTGTTAGCCCAGTTTAGGAGCAGAACAGTAAGACATTAAACCCTATTTCATTTTCCTTTCTTATTATGAATGTTTAGCTTTATCCATCAAATAAATAAAGAGAGAGAGATAAGTGGGGTTTAACGACCACTCGACATAAACTAGGTAATTTGGGTACTTACACATACATATGTAGTTCAATTTTATTTCAATAACTCGCTTGCGTGTAGGGGTCTTTAGCAGTGGGAGGAAACCGGAGGACCCTGAGAAAACCCCCTATGTTGGACCTGCGTCACATACAACCAGGCAGACAGTAATTTTTAAATTTTGGTTTGAATCTTTTTATTTTCTTAATTAAATGTTCAATAATCAATGTGAGTAGGCTACATATTTAGCCTAGATTAAGTCGGGAGATATTTGATATTTTAGCCAATGCTTTTTACTTTAATTTATAAATTTTGGTTTGAATATTTTGATTTTGATTATAGAAACTGCTCAAAGTCATGGAGGACGGGGTATTAAAGATGCTGTCCTGGCTGTTCCATCAAACTTCACTCCCCAACAAAAAGAACTGATAAGGTAAATAGACAAATCTGGCTGTTCTATCAAACCTGCTAAGTTGGTAAGGCGCTGGCTCACTAGCCGGGCGGTCGAGTGTTCGATCCCTGCACTGGCCGAGAAAATTTATCTTGATTTTCTGGCGTGGCTTCCACTTGTCAGTGATGCAGACCGAAGGAGGTCTTACAAGGCAGTTGGAATTCGATATAAGAGTAGGCTGTAGCGCCGCTGCCCGGGCAAAATTTCCCTCATAGCACACTGTGTGGCGTATGCCCCTCTTAAATTAGCCCAGTTTATTTTAGGTGCATGACAGTGGGACGTTAAACCCTATTTCATTTCTATCAAATTTTTCTATCCAACAAAAAGGTTAAAAAATAGACAAATCTGGCTGTTCTATCAGAGCAGGAGTTTTTTTTTTTACATAACATAAAAGAAAATCCCAATTTCAACCGTCTGAGTATAGTGTGAGTTTTTTTAAGTGTATAAATATGTTGATGAATTAAATATGATTGTATTTTGTAGTGAATCGGCCATTAAAGCTGGATTTAATGTTCTACGATTGATCAATGAACCTGCCGCTGCTGCCTTGGCGTACAATCTAGGTCAAGAGAACAATAATGAAGAAAGGTTCGTAGTATGATCTTTTTGGTCTGCTCCTTGAGGGTTGGATGGCTGAATGGTTAGTGTGCCCACGCTGTATCGCAAAGCCTGTCACTGAGTCAACTTTGGATCCTCCAGTTTCCTCACACTGCTAAAGACCCCTACTCGCAAGCAAATTATTAAAAAAATTGAACCATGTTAGTCCCAAAATAACCTAGTTTGTGTCCAGTGGACGTTAAACCCCATTTCTCTCTCTCTCTCTCTCTCTCTCTCTCTCTCTCTTCACAAACATTAATTAAATCATTGTATTTGTTTGGTGACTATTTAGATGAGTCTTTTTGTTTGTTTTAGCTGTGTGTTGGTGTTAAGATTAGGAGGGACGTCCACGGATGCGACAATTCTTCAGGTGAATCGTGGGATTTATCAAGTGGTCAGTTCTGTCACATTAGAGAAATATGGTGGAGAGAATTTTACCGATGTTTTAACAGAAAATTTAGTCTCAGAATTTAAGAGGTAGGTTGGTTGTCAGGTGGATACTTCAGAGTGTCCATTTGACACAAATTAGGTAATTGGTTTCATATGGTTTCATTTTATTTCTATAATTCGATTGCTCACACAGGAGTCTTTAGCCGTGTGAGGAAACTGGAAGACCCGGAGAAAACCCACGAGGTTGGACAGGGCGACCCTACTCCTTGTCATGTAAAACAGGGTGAATATTTCAGGTTTATGACAAGTGCCAATATTCTGAAATGTAGATTGTATATCGGATAAAAATTGTTTATGGTTATCATTTGGGTCAATATTGTGAACTGTAGTCAACAATGTGTACAAAAAATTGTTTTATGATTGTCATCTTGGATTTGGGGGGGGGGGGTAAGGGCATTGGATCACAAGGTCTTGTCTTGTCATTGAGTCAAGTGGTGTGGTTTCGATTTCTCGCTTGCATGCGACAAGGGATCAGGTTGCCTGTCCAACCTCATTGGTTTTCTACAGGTCCTCTGGTTTCCTTCCACTGCTAAAAAAAAAAAACCTACTTGCAAGCGAATTATTGAAATAAAATTAAATCATATGTTAGTCCCAAAATGACCTAGTACTATAGTCTCTCTTTCTCCCCGTGTTGGATTGTTTTGTCAGTAATTCAAATTGTTCGTCCCAAAATTACCTAGTCTTTCTCACTCCATGTTAGATTGTTTTGTCAGTCATGCAAATTGTTTGCAACGTTAACCTAGTATTTTGGTGTGTTTACTATATGTAACCTATTATTTTGGTGTGTTTTAGACAAGCTAAATGTGATATTAAAGGTAATAGACGATCAATGACGAAATTACGACTCGCTGCGGAGATGTGTAAACACACGTTATCAACGTTACCTAATGCTCAATGTGCTGTAGATTCTCTTTACGATGGTATCGACTTTCATTACAACGTATCAAGGTTAGTCATGTTAATTTATCACATTCTATCTTTTATAGGCCCACTATTTATTCCTTTAAGGCCCATTCTTTGTTAGTCACGTTAATTTATACATTCTAGCTCTTAATAGGCCCACTCTTTGTGCCCCATCTTTGTTTCTTATAGGCCCACTCTGTTTCTTATAGGCCCATTCTTTGTTTCTAAAGAGGCCCCCTCTTTTTTTTCTTATAGGCTCACTCTTTGTTTCTTATAGGCTCACTCTTTGTTTCTTATAGGCCCACTCTTTGATTCTTCAAAGGCCCACTCTTTGTTTCTTATAGGCTCACTCTTTGTTTCTTATAGGCCCACTCTTTGTTTCTTATAGGCCCATTCTTTGTTTCTAAAGAGGCCCCCTCTTTTTTTTCTTATAGGCCCACTCTTTGTTTCTTATAGGCCCACTCTTTGTTTCTAAAGAGGCCCCCTCTTTTTTTTCTTATAGGCTCACTCTTTGATTCTTATAGGCCCACTCTTTGTTTCTTATAGGCTCACTCTTTGTTTCTTATAGGCTCACTCTTTGTTTCTTATAGGCCCACTCTTTGATTCTTCAAAGGCCCACTCTTTTTGCTTCTTATAGGCCAATTCTTTTATTTCTTATAAGACCACTCTTAACTTTTCTATAGGACTGCAAAAACTTACTTATAGGACCACTCTAACTTTTTTATAGGACCACACTCTCTCTAGCTCTTGCTTTAGAAAACACTCGTTTTTTCTTTCTGAAATGACTGCTCTATCTCTGTTATAGGACCCTATTGGATCTAATTTTAATTCTTAGTATGTTGGATATATTTATGCCGTATTTTATTTGTCCATGTATTTTAATTCTTAGTATGTTGGATGTTATGAAAAATGAAATCAAGTATATTTATGCCGTATTTTATTTGTCCATGTATTTTCAGGGGGAGGTTTGAGATATTATGTAATAATTTATTACAACAGTGTGTTCAGCTGATAGAACAGATTCTACGAGAAGCCAAACTCGCAAAATCAGACATTAATAAGGTCAGTAGTAATGACAGTACTGGGATGAATTCACTAAATTTGATAATTGTTTAGTTTTTGCAATGTCTGTTTTCTGTCTTGTCCACAGGTTTATCTTGTAAAAAAATTTGTTTTTGTTTTGCGTGTAGTGCAGTCCTCCTGCATTTACTATTAGATAATAATATTTTGGTGCAACCTCTATTTCTTGCTGAAATTTTCAATCAGACATCTAGTTGGCTAATACAGGAGCTTAATCGGCTACAGCGACATCTTAATCAGCTTGAGGTAGTTAATCAGTTACAACGGATTGCTGTTCAGATGGGATACAAAAATTGAGGTCCCGTGTACACATTGGCATGCATGTAAAGGATCCCTTGGCAGTTGGAATTCAATATAAGAGTAGATGGTAGCAATGGTGTTGAGGCCAACTTCCCCTCGTAGTAAACTGTAGGGAGAATGTCCGTCTTCGTTAGCCCAGTAGGATGTTCAATCCCATTTTAGTTCGGGGGGGGGGGATGGCCTATTGGTCTAAAGTGCAGCTCTTCGCCCTCTAGCTGGCTGGCCACCTCTGTCTTGCGGCTGTGGTTTCGAGTCCTGGTGTGAGCATATGTGGCATGGAGATAGGGGCGATTTCTCAACCTCGTGGGTTTCCTCTGGGCACTCCAGTTTCCTACCACTGCTAAAGACCCCTACGCGCAAGTTAATTATTGAACTTAAAAAAAATAAACCATATGTAAGTCCCGAAATGACCTTTTTGTTTTGTAGTGGGGGTTAAACCCCATTTCTCTCTCTCTCTCTCCCATGGGACCATCCATAAAGTACGTACGCTTGAAGGGGGGGGGGGGTCCCGCCAATAGCGTACAGGTGCGTTAATTCAATGGCAAAACGTGCGTACAGGGGGGAGGGGGGTCTGAATTTTACCCATTTTGAGCGTACGTACTTTATGGATGGCCCCCATTTTAGTTTATTTGAACTGTATATATTACAGGTGATATTATGTGGTGTTGGAGCTAATGTACCTATTTTACAGGTGATAGTATTTATTATAGGTGATATTATTTATCATAGGTGATATTTTTTTGTTAAATTCCAGGTGATATTATGTGGCGGTGGAGCTAATGTACCTATTTTACAGAAAACTATCAATGATTGTCTTCTAGATTCTGTTTTATTAACAACTATAACTTGTGATGAGGTCATAGCTTTAGGTGCTGCTAAACAGGTAAATATTGTAATTAACACAGGTAAATATTGTAATTGACTCAGGTTAATATTGTAATTAACTCAGGTAAATATTGTCATTAACTCAGGTAAATATTGTAATTAACTCAGGTAGATATTGTAATTGACTCAGGTAAATATTGTAATTAACTCAGGTTAATATTGTCATTAGCTCAGGTAGATATTGTAATTAGCTCAGGTTAATATTGTAATTGACTCAGGTAAATATTGTAATTAGCTCAGGTAAATATTGTCATTAACAAAGGTAAATATTCTAATTAGCCCAGGTAAATATTGTCATTAACAAAGGTAGATATTGTCATTAACAAAGGTAGATATTGTCATTAACACAGGTAAATATTCTAATTAGCCCAGGTAAATATTGTCATTAACAAAGGTAGATATTGTCATTAACACAGGTAAATATTGTCATTAACTCAGGTAGATATTGTAATTGGCTCAGGTAAATATTGTAATTAGCTCAGGTAAATATTGTAATTAGCTCAGGTAATTTATGTAGATTTTAAAAGGTTTAAAGTCGATTTAAGAACAGTTCAAAGAAATATGTTGTAATTAATGGAGCCACAGGGAACATGTTGTTGCCTGACAATAGACCAACTAGATGATAATTACAGAAAGTCTTACATGTGCATATTATATCATTGAACTTGAATGGAAGCTAATTGGGACCATGGCTGATTGGGACCATGGCTGATTGGGACCACGGCTGATTGAGACCACGGCTGATTCAGACCACATTTGTGGCTTATTGGAACTATATAAAAAATAGTAGAAACCAAGGGTTTAGACCGTAGCGCCGCTGTCCAGGCAAAATTACCCTCATAGTCATAGCACACTGTATGGTGGATGCCTGTTTTTATTAGCCCAGGTTAGGAGCAGAACAGTAGGACATGAAACCCCATTTCATTTTATTATTCAGGCAGTGTTTTTAGTGGGTAAAGAACAGGGAGATATCAAGAGATACACATAGCACACTGTATAGCATATGCCCGTCTACATTAGCCAAGTTCGACGTTAAACCCCATTTGATTTGATTTTACTTAATTTAAATCCATGTTTGGATCTTACACTGCCAATACTTGTATGGTGTATGCCTGTCTACATTAGCCCGGTGGGTGCAGACATTACACCCCCAATGCATTTCATTTGATTTTATTATTCAGGCAGCGTTTTTAGTGGGTAAAGAACGGGGAGATATCAAGAGAAACGAAGAATCGGCTGAAATCCGATGTTTATCTCACGGCGTAGCTGTCAAGGTGGAGGACGAATCAAACAAACCACTTGTAGTTTTACCCAAGTCAAGTTTAATACCTTCCCGTAAACAAGCGAATTTTATTTTACAAGAGGAGCAGACAACTCTTCGTATGGAGATATACGAAACAGATTCAGAGAATCAATGCCAAGATTTATTAGCCAAGGTATAGAAAGTTATTATCTTCGCCATTCTTCTATTAAAGTTCCAATTTCAAATTTTCAAGTTGTTTTTTTAAAATGTATTAAAAAAAAGCCTTAAAATAGATGGTATCCATAAACAGTCCTACCATGTTAAAGAAAAATCCTATAATTCACTATTGCAGGCTGAGAAATTAGCAAAAATATCATTTTCAACTTCAAATTCCAACGTTTGAAGGTAGCTAATGCATGGGAGGCAATGGGAAAACAAAGGAGATAATTGTGTTATTATTTCCTGTGTCAATGGTTTTTGAGGGTGGGAAATAATGCCCATGGTCGTTTAATAGTGAGTTGATAACCTATTGAGCGAAAGACATAATAGAAATAATTATGTTTTTTGACTTTCATAGAAAATATGAAATTCTCGCTTTAAAGACATGACAGGGTTTCTCGTATTGTACTGTTAATGTAAAAGTAGAACTTAGGGGTTTTTCTCAAATTGTTCGATTACTGTAAACTAAGGGCTTTCATGTTTCCATGGTAAAACAGGGATGTAATGTAGTCTCTGTTAATTGGTGTTTTATATTATTGTAGATAATTATGAGAGATTTACCTGCTGGTTCAACAATACAATCAAATTTTCATCTCCGAAGGTAGATTTATATTTATTGTCCTTCAAACTGTGTGTAGCCTCTGGAGCTGGAATTAAGGAATCTAGAGCTGGACTGATAAAATCTTGACTGTTAGCATCTAGAGCTTGACTTGTAGCATCTAGAGTTAGACTGATAGCATCTAGAGCTTGACCTGTAGCATCTAGAGTTAGACTGATAACATCTAGAGCTAGACTGACATCATCTAGACCTAGATTTATAGCATCTAGAGTTAGACTTATAGCATCTAGACCTAGACTTATAGCATCTAGAGTTAGACTGACTTCATCTAGACCTAGACCTATAGCATCTAGAGCTAGACTAACATCAAATAGAGCTAGACCAAAAGCATCTAGAGTTGGATTCATAGCATCTAAATTCAGAACAATAACATCTAGAGTTAGATTTGTAGCATCTAGAGTTTAGAGTTGGACCTATAGCATCTAGAGTTAGATTGGTAGCCTCTAGAGCTGGACTAGAGTTAGATTGGTAGCCTCTAGAGTTGGACTAGAGTTAGATTGGTAGCCTCTAGAGCTGGACTAGAGTTAGATTGGTAGCCTCTAGAGTTGGACTAGAGTTAGATTGGTAGCCTCTAGAGCTGGACTGAGTTAGATTGGTAGCCTCTAGAGCTGGACCTTGGCTTTTCATCCCATCCTCACAACTAGAAGCAGTCCCTGCCAGGTCCTCCATCAAAGCATCTAGCTTATATTCCTGATTGTAAAAAATCTAATCTTGTAATTGTGTCTTTGTTATAGGGACGGAGATCTTCACATAACTTGTCACGAAACAACGTCACAGAAAGAAGAATCAGTAACCATAGCAATCAGTTGACCAATTAGCAGCTAGTTCATATTATTATAAATTCATATTTATCCTGGCCAGTGCAGAACTTCATCAATTATTAATCAGACTTGACATCTTTCACCAGAAATTGTTTTTGTTTTATCCAATTGTTTGGGAAATGTTTCACACTTAGCAAATTTTGTGTCCTGAATTTTTTTTTTAACATGTAACATTATTAATGAATGGTTAGTGTGTCCGCGCTGTATCATAAAGCCTGTCATTTAGGCAACTGGCGTGGTTTCGAATCCCCAGTTGTGCGAGGCAAGGAGTAGGGTTGCCTGTCCAACCTTGTCGGTTTTCTCCGTTTTCCTCTTACTGCTAAAAACCGCTTTGCGCAAGCAAATTATTGAAATACAATTAAACCATATTTTAGTCCTGAAATGACCTAGTTTGTATCTAGTGGAAGTTAAACCTCATTTTTCTCTCACCAAACGAATGTCTCTATCATAAGGTTTTGTCATTGAGTCGAGTGGTTTCGTTTCACTGGTTGTACATGACGGCAACTTAGGTGTCCAGTCTAGTATATTTTTATTATTATTGACCATGGCACGCTGTAATAACATTTTGTTTTCAAATAAAATTATTTTTTTCCCGCAAGAAATAGTCGGCAAAATTTGAATAGATGTGACCTGACACTCCGTTAAATTTTCTTCATTGATCGTTAATTAATTTGATTAATGTTTCAGTTTTGTTGCCATGACAACAAGCAATAATTGCATGCGGCACTGTTTGTTAGGTTTTACAGTATAATTTATTCAGTCTGTTTGATCCCCCACCTTAAAGATGTGAAAGAGTGTATATTATTTCGTTTGTATAAATGTATAATAAATTACCATTTAACTTTATTATGGTGTTGATAATAGTGTTCCTCAGAGTATCGTCAAGCCCTGAGTTCAAGTTTTGTCCGTTTTAGCAGTTTAGTGATTACATATGAGGGCTAGACTGTAAACCGGGGCTGTCCATCCCCCACCAGGGATCACGTGGCTAAGTGGGTAAGGTGCTGGCTCGCTAGCCTGGAGGTCAGGTGTTTGATCACTGCATTGGCCGTGAAAGTTCATCTTGATTTTCCGGCGTGATTTCCTCTTGTTAGTGATGCAGACGGGGAGGGCCTGACAAGGACATCTGCCTAGTTGTTAGGATGGGACGAAAAACCAAGGTCCCGTGTACACATTGGCATGCACGTAAAAGATCCCTTGGCAGTTAGAATTCGATATAAGAGTAGGCTGTTTGTACCCAAACTGGAAAAGTTAAGATGGTTTTTTACATCAAGTTCACATTGTGCAAAGAATAAGCTTACCCATCTTCAATAGAAGGTTTAATCTCGCTTGACTACGTACATCTTATCAAGCCCTTCACGTTATACTCTGTATATTTCCGCACTAAGTTTGATTGGGTATTAAGCCCAGCTTGTGAGCCTATCAGATTCCTTGGTTGTTATGAATACCAAGTCTCAGAGTTACAAAGTTTAAGGTTCGTTCAATGTCAAAGTTTCCATGGGGTTCGCTATGTCATAAATTTGATTGGATGCTACTGTTCACATGTCTTCAGATAACGTAGCTATAAGTTCGGGAATCATGAAGTAAACCAGAAACAGCCAGATGTTGTATAACTCGTAGTCGTTGATTCAGGAACATGAAGAATACCCAGTATCATGTTGATTATACTCAAATTAACGAAGACTTGGGGGTTTTATGAACTTGTCACTCAGGGAAAGAGAAAGAGAGAGAGAAATGGGGTTTAACGTCCACTAGACACTAACTAGGTAATTTCGGGACTCACATATGGTTTAATTTTATTTCAATAATTCGCTTGCGCGTAGGGGTCTTTAGCAGTGGGAGGAAACCAGAGGACCCCGGGAAAACCCACGAGGTTGGATATGCGACCCTACTCCTGGGCATGTACAACTGGGGATTAGAAACCATGGCGGACGACTGAATGACCGGCTTTATGATACAGCGCGCACATGCTATCTATTTGGCCATGCAATCCTCCATCACTCAGAGAATAACATAACAAGAGGTGTTATAGTGTATAAATTGTTAATTTTATTTAAAAAAAAATAAATATATAAACATGATATTAACCTGATACATAATATATTATCAATACACTTATTAAACAAATTTTGTATTTAAATTTCTATTTATTTCTATATAAAGACATGGGGTTAGTCACTGGTTAAGTCAAAGAATTCCCTTAGATGGCATCCATCTCACAATGTTACAACCAGGCCCGAAGCCAGAAACCAAAATTTAGTCGACATAGGGGGTGAGGAAGATACATTTCCGACAACAAAAAATCGATGAACGAAGGTCATCGCCGACTGCCGTAAGCAGGAGTAGGGGAGAGCACGAAAATTAGAAGCGTTGAGAGTGAATTTAGGCCTCCATAACATGCAGGTGGCGAATGTGTCGGAAAATTAAGATTTTATAGCCGGCATTAACTATCTCTCGGCAGAATTTGAGAGGATTTGTCGTACTAAAACTCTCTCACGGCGAACATGCGAGCATAGTTAACCAGCAATTTTTTTCCGACGCAGACAGAAAAATTCAGACAGGAACGGCCATGGGTTCGGGCCTGGTTACAACCCAAATAAAACTTCTTTTTTTTATATAAATGCAAAGAAGTCAAATATTAATGTGGTGATCTGAAGCGCATGTTCATAGCCCGATCCGCGTCCTCAGTTTAGACGAACTCATCGCGCAGGTTTCAGTCATTGTTTATTGGTCACTGAGCGAGGAAGACCGTTTCCCTCACGGTTAGTAATTACTAATTATTAAACTTGATTGTACATATTGTTAAGAACTCTGATAATGTTATTTTGTAGCTATGTTTCATTCTTATGTATATTGTAAATGTATTTTTATAAATCCGTCCTAACACGCGCTGTCGTCAGCCCGCTATCTATTGGCTGCACGTGTTTACGATTGACAAGAGTAGTAGGTGTGTCTTGTACCACGTGCTTACGTCACGTGATTTAGGGGTATATATTACCTTGTCCTTGCCCAATTCAGTAGGTGAGAGTTGAGTCGTGATTAGTGGTGGTAAGACAGAGACCTTTTCACTAACGAGTCTGACCCCGACTTATAGGGAGCGATTTATGGAGCCCTTTTAGGAGCGATACCGAGAGTCTGACCCCGACGTATAGGGAGCGAATTATAGAGCCCGTTAAGGAGTGTTTGAGAGAGCCCGATAAGGAGCGTTGAAGAGAGCCCGATTAAGAACAGGTTTAGAGCTGACGAGTGTTAGACGGAAATCATTATTTGTGTATTGAGGAACAATAAAGAGAGTTGCTGATTGATCCGGTGTTAGTCTTTCTGAGCCAGCTGCTTGGTTGGCTACTCCCACGTTTCTTCAGTAGTGAGCCCTCGACAGAATTGACGGATAGAGCCGGGCCCACTCTACCACAGTAATCCGCTCTATCCGGAGATCTGGTTCACTACAGAAGTTTTCTGGTGGCTGGAGTGGGATACAGACAGACGACCCCGGATTCAGATTGGCAAACCCTGAGACGGCGCCAGATACAGATAGTCAGATCGGATGGAGCCAGATAGCCAGACCTCTCCAAGTTGTTTCAGAGCTGAAGATCAACTTGTCTTTCCTGAGGAAGGAGCTGCTCATATTGGTGTTAACTCAACTGTAGAATCCACAGAAAAGCCAAGGAGGCAGAATGCACTTGAAAGGCTTCGCGATACGATCTCAAGACAAAGAGCAAAACCTATTAGTTCTGATGCGCAGAGCTTAATAAAGAATTTGTCGGGAGCCAGAGCTGGTTTTAGCGAACAGAAGAAAGAGCCAGTATATCAACAGTTGGATATGTTGACTCCGAGGAACAGCTCTGAAGCTCCAGTGTGTGATAACTGGCGACTTGCAAGTAATTTTAGACCTTCCGCCAGAGCTGCGACTCCTGATGTCATGGGAAGTCCTGATTTAATGAGAAGTGAGAACCAATATTCTGAAATGGCGAATCTCAGTAAGAACGAGCGCAATTTTATTTCTGGACCGAGCCACAGTATAAGAGAATTTAATAACACCAAATTGAACGAACAAGATCAGAGAAAGCCTAATATGCCCAGAAGGAACATGATTACTCCTCAGCCATTTGATGGAACGAGCTCTATTATGGACTATCAGATTCATTTCGAGACCTGTGCTGAATTGAATGGATGGGATGAAACGGAACAGGCATCGTACTTGGCTGGAGTTTTAAAGGGAAGTGCACAATCTGTGTTGCCATCGATGCCGACGGAAGAACGAAGAAATTATAAAAGACTAATGGAAGCTCTCAGAAATAGATTTCTACCTCCAAACCAAACCCAGATGTACAGAGCAGAGCTTAGAGCCACACGCAGGAAAATGGGAGAGACTCTTCCAGAACTTGGACAGGCGGTTAGAAGAAAAGTGAGCCTAGCGTATCCTACCGCTACTTTAGAGTTACAAGATGTGCTTTCACGAGATGCATTCTTTGATGCTCTCCAGGAGAATAGAGAATTGGTCTGGAGAATTCAGCAATCAAGACCATCGAACTTAGAGCAAGCTATCCAGGTTGCAGTGGAATTTGAAGCTTTTATGTATGCCAATAATCAAGTTCAACAACCAGGTCGTGCAAGAGCTGTTGAGAGTGAACCAGATACTGAGAGACTTCGAAAGGAGATTTGCGAGCTGAAGAGTACTATAGAGCAAATGAAGACTTTGAATGATAAGTCGGTACCTAAAGCTCATCACACAGACGCAGGCAGACACCAATTTAACGCAACAAGGAGAGACGGGGCAAGTTTTGGTAATCAGCGAGCATGCTTTCGATGTGGAGGAAAAGGACACATTGCTCGTCGGTGTGGTACCCCGAGAGCTGAATTTAGAGGAATTTCGAAGAGGCGTAGGAGAAAGAGCCGAATCTCTTCAGCCGTGTTCCATGAACCAAGCGAGTCTGGTCTTCATATAGCTGCCAAAGTGGGCGGTGATCTTGCTTATTGTCTCCTTGATACCGGTGCAACGTTGACAATCGTTTCATTGAGATTGTATGAGAGCATCTCGAATCGACCAGAGTTATCACCAGTTGGACACGTCCTAAAAGCTGCCAATGGTGAATCACTGAAATCATATGGGAAGTCCATCTTCATTTTCAATCTTGATGGAACTGAATATAGACAGGAAGCGGTAGTTGCTGAGATTGGATCCCAATGTATCATTGGACTTGATTTCATGCAAGCTCACAGATGTACTTTGGATATTACTGGGAAATCATTGACAGTCGAAGATGTAGAGCACCCCGAACAGATGCAAGGCTCTATTGGTATTTGCAGAATACAACTAGCTGAAACAGTTACGGTACCCCCGAAACATGAACAATTGGTTAAAGCTTATTTGAAGGGAAACCAGTCAAAGCTCTTTATGTCTACCCCTGGAATAATTGAACCCGTTGAAGATTTCGTGAATAGAAATAATGTAATACCTGCCCGTACTTTAGTTGAGGCGAAGGAAGACAGACACGAATTTGCTATTAGAGTCATGAATCCCTCAGATAGTGCAAAGACGTTGCATAGAGATGTGACCATTGGAAGTTTCGCCCCCGTGGAAATTGTGGAGAGACCTGAAGATGCCATTATTGGTGGAACCGAGCAGAAACGTAATAATCTCCCAGGGCATCTACTAGACTTATATAGCCGATCAATTGAAGGATTAACGACAGAGCAAACGCATGATATTGGAAAACTTTTGATGCGTCATCAGACTTTATTCGCTGCTTCATCTGATGATTTGGGACGAGCCAATAAAGTGAAACATGAGATAAAGACAGGCTCTGCGAAACCAATAAAACAGAAGATACGACGAGTCCCTATCCACCAACGAAAAGATATTGAAACTCTGCTTCAAGACATGCTCAAGAGAGATGTGATCGAGCCTTCAGTAAGTCCTTGGGCGAGCCCGATCGTATTGGTGAGGAAGAAGGACGGATCCCTTAGATTCTGTGTGGATTATAGAGAACTAAATATGGTTACTGAAAAAGACGCATACCCATTGCCACGTATTGACCAGACTCTGGACTGTCTTGGGGGCGTCAAGTGGTTTTCTACTGTAGATTTGTTATCGGGATACTGGCAGGTGGAGCTGAAGCCAGAGGATAAGCCTAAAACAGCGTTTACCACGATGCACGGTCTGTTCCAGTTCAGAGTCATGCCATTCGGATTGTGCAACGCCCCCAGTACTTTCGAAAGACTTATGGAGTCAGTGCTTGCTGGACTCCAGTGGGACATCTGCTTAGTATATCTAGACGATGTGATTATTTTTTCGAAGACGTTTGCTGAGCATATACAGCACTTGGATGTAGTCTTTAGTAAGATTGAAGCTGCTGGTTTAAAGCTGAAACCCTCGAAGTGTTTCCTTTTGAAGCATAAGGTAGAATTTCTGGGGCATATTGTGTCGCCAGAGGGAGTATCCACAGATCCAACTAAGGTGAAATCCATTAGAGAATGCCCGGTTCCCGCCGATGTGACACAGCTTAGGAGTTTCTTGGGAATATGCAGCTACTATCGGCGTTTTATTGCAGGTTATGCCAAAATAGCAGCGCCACTTCATAAAATGACCGAGAAAGGAAGAGCATATTTGTGGACCTCGGAATGTCAAGAAGCGTTTGAAATGCTAAAGGATCGACTCACGAGCGCTCCTATTTTAGTTTATCCAGACCATACCATTCCATTTGTACTGGATACCGATGCTAGTGGGTGTGGCATTGGAGCCGTACTATCCCAGATTATCGACGGAAAAGAAAGAGTCGTGGCTTACGCGAGTCGGAGCTTAAGTAAGGCAGAGCGTAACTACTGTGTAACCAGAAGGGAACTCTTGGCCGTAGTACATTTTGTAAAATATTTCAAGCCGTATTTATATGGAAGAAAGTTTGAAATAAGAACTGACCACGGAGCACTACGGTGGCTGCTGCACTTCAAGAACCCCGAAGGACAACTCGCCAGATGGCTCGAAGTGTTGGCAGCCTATGATTTCAATATTGTACACAGAGCCGGAAGAGTCCATGGAAACGCTGACGCACTATCCAGGAAACCCTGTGTTCAGTGTGGACAAACACATGAATCGGCGAGGCCACCAGGAGCAGTGAACGTTATAGAAGTGGAAAATACAAGGATGAAAGATCAACAAAGAGCTGATCCAGATATCTCAATGGTGATTGGTTGGAAGGAAGGTGACCTTAAACCAGAATGGAAAACCATATCTCCAGAGAGCATACTGGTGAAGAAACTTTGGTCTAAATGGAATCAACTTCACGTTCGAAACGATGTACTGTGTCTAGAAGAGAGAAAAGAATTCCGACCCCTACGAAAACGAGTCGTGGTACCCTTAGCTGCTAGAAGTGAAATTATTGCTCTTTCACATGACCCTCCAACGAGCGCTCACTTGGGTATCACAAAGACGATAGACCGAATAAAACTGAAATACTTTTGGCCAGGAATGAAATCCGATGTAGAAGACTATGTGAAAACGTGTAATGTTTGCTCTCCAATTAAACTTAGGAAGCGAAAAGCTGCTTTAGAAGCATACACTGCTGGAGCACCAATGGAGAGAGTAGCTGTTGACATTGTTGGAAGAATTGAGCCTGCTACCACTCAAGGAAATAGCTATATTTTGGTCGTGACAGATTACTTTACTAAGTATGCGGAGGCTTACCCGATGCCGAACATGGAAGCAATAACGGTTGCCAAGGTTTTGGTGGAGAACTTCTTCCTGAGGTTTGGACTCCCCCGCCAACTCCATTCGGATCAAGGGCGACAGTTTGAGAGTGAACTTTTCCAGGAGATGTGCAGATTGTTAGGCATTAACAAAACTAGAACGACACCTTATCGGCCGCAATCGAATGGTCAAGTTGAGCGAATGAACAGAACACTGAAGTCGATGCTGTCATCGTATGTACAAGAGAAAGGAGATAACTGGGACGACGTGTTACCCCACGTGATGTTTGCCTATCGTTCCACGGTACATCAATCTACGAACAGTACCCCGAATTTTCTGATGTTTGGACGAGAAGTAAATACACCGGTCGACCTCCAGTTTGGTTTGCCACCTGATGAAGTTTACAAAGAGACCCAGTATTGGAGCCGAGCTCTTCGCCAAACCATGGAAGAGGCGCATTCATTTACAAGACGATATTTAAGCGGTCAGTTAAAGAGACAGAAGAATTATTATGATCCGAAGCAGGGACGAGAGCCGTTATATGAAGATTCGCTTGTATGGTTGTATTCCCCTGTGAAGAAGAAAGGGATCCCGAACAAGTTACAGAAACACTGGAGTGGTCCGTACCTTGTTACTAAGAGGATATCGGACATTACTTACGAGATTTTGGACGAAGAATCCGACCGAAGACAAGTGGTGCACATAGATCGTCTTAGAGAGTATCGGAGGAGAGTTATCATAGATCCAGAAGAAGATTACCACAGCGCCGTATCAGAGCAGGAGTCTGACCAGGAATTTTCTGATGGCTGTATTGGTGATAATAACGAAGACACCGACGAAGATTCTCCTTTGAGGCTAGGTTTTCGCTCTCGCACCGGTCGACTCTCTCGACGTCCCAATTACTTACAGAATTATGTGTGTTAATAGAACAATGATGCCCATCGATTAGATGTTGATAAATCTTTAGTTTATCCTGTTGTTATTAGAGACTTTCGGTTGTGATGTGATTTGTGTTATTCGTGTACTTTCCTGATTGAACCCAAATGGTGGATGAACGTTGGAGATACCTGTGAAACTTCGTGAACTTTTGTTTATTTTTAGAGACGTTTTATTTCCGTATGGAAGTAACAGTCCAGTTGCTTCATTGTTTTATATATAGATGTATTTGATACTTTATGTGTTATTTCATAACTTTTGTAACTTTTGCTAATTTTGTATAATGCGAGACGCATTAGGCGGAGGCGTGGGTTATGTGGTGATCTGAAGCGCATGTTCATAGCCCGATCCGCGTCCTCAGTTTAGACGAACTCATCGCGCAGGTTTCAGTCATTGTTTATTGGTCACTGAGCGAGGAAGACCGTTTCCCTCACGGTTAGTAATTACTAATTATTAAACTTGATTGTACATATTGTTAAGAACTCTGATAATGTTATTTTGTAGCTATGTTTCATTCTTATGTATATTGTAAATGTATTTTTATAAATCCGTCCTAACACGCGCTGTCGTCAGCCCGCTATCTATTGGCTGCACGTGTTTACGATTGACAAGAGTAGTAGGTGTGTCTTGTACCACGTGCTTACGTCACGTGATTTAGGGGTATATATTACCTTGTCCTTGCCCAATTCAGTAGGTGAGAGTTGAGTCGTGATTAGTGGTGGTAAGACAGAGACCTTTTCACTAACGAGTCTGACCCCGACTTATAGGGAGCGATTTATGGAGCCCTTTTAGGAGCGATACCGAGAGTCTGACCCCGACGTATAGGGAGCGAATTATAGAGCACGTTAAGGAGTGTTTGAGAGAGCCCGATAAGGAGCGTTGAAGAGAGCCCGATTAAGAACAGGTTTAGAGCTGACGAGTGTTAGACGGAAATCATTATTTGTGTATTATGGAACAATAAAGAGAGTTGCTGATTGATCCGGATAGAGCCGGGCCCACTCTACCACAGTAATCCGCTCTATCCGGAGGTCTGGTTCACTACATTAATACATGATTTAGTTAATTATAAAAACAATGTTTATAGAGTGATCTGATGAGTTACATTGGGTTGATACTAAATGATGGTCCCCTTATATTTACAGTTTTAAATGATATACAATACAATAATTCGCTGAATACAACATTGATAAAAGTCATATTGACCAGCATCCGAGGCATTGTGGTTAATAAAGCCTAAATTTGTCTGACAGGTGCTTGATTTCAAGGCCTACTGATATTTCAAGAGAATTACAATATAATCAAAACTTGAGCCCTGTTTTGTATCGTATAAAATACAATAATTTACTGAATACAACATGGATAGAAGTCAAGTTGACCAGCATTGTGGTTGATAAAGTGTGAATGTATTTCTGACAATATGTGTTCAGGTGCCTACTGGATATTCCCAAAGAATTACAAAATATAACTTGAGCCATCTTTCGTATCACAGATTTAGTGTGACAATATGAAAATATCATTCTATAAAGTAAGTGCAGGACGACCTCGACCACATGACACACAAAACCAAACCGATATGACAAACCTGTGGACACCAAAAACTACACAGACATTGTAAGAAATTAATAACAAATATAAGATCATGTGATACCTCATTCAAATACACCTTGACAAACACTTCCGACATTTTTCAATATTTTTTCATAAACTGAAATATCTCCATGAGCAGTTGCATGTCATGTCATTGCTTGAGATGTGAGCAGGGGTCTGAGATGTGAGTAGGGGCCTGTTTCACGAAATTTGAACCAAGATAAAATCCTAATTTTAGCAATTAAGATTGATTTTAGTGCTTAGAATCAATCAAAATTTGAGTATCTACTATAATTTGGATTTTCTCCATAGTTAAGATTTCGAGAAACAGGGCCCTGATACAAATCTAACTGTTTAGGTTCTGCATTTATTGAGATGGGAGTTTATACAAAGATGTGCTTAAAGGACAATATTGGTGCCAGTCATTATCACTTATGTGATAGAGCTGGTTAAACACATTCATAATATACTTTTAATGTAGAGATCAGTCCTATGATAGATGAGTAATACAGGTTTCATGAATCTGTTTTTCTTTCGTGTTCCCTTATCTAATGACATTCAATTACTTTATTGAAATGTGAGATATCCTCTTACAGTCCCATATAACAATTTTTGGTCCTTGAAGAATTACCGGCACCAATATTGTCCTTCAAATCAAACTCTTTATCCCCTGCGGCCATGAATAAATTATAAAATGTCTATCTAGTAAAGATTGATGTGATGCTAAGACTTCTCCTGTAATTTATGTTTATGTAAAATCTTTAATGTCTCCTCAAAACCACTGGAAAAAACAAAACAAACAACACATTAATTTAAAGTCCTAAGCAAACTATAATATTGTGAAATATGACTCGCTAAAGGAATATCAGTCTAAAAATGGTTGAATTGTGTATGTTGAGTATGAAAATTTAATCATAGTCACGTTTTAAATCTGATAGAATCCCTTTGTCAGTGGTGCTGAACAGAGGGCCTGGTTTTCCGCTTCGTCAGTGGTGCTGAACAGAGGGCCTGGCTTTCCCCCTCTTCAAAGCCTGGCAATGAACAGGATGAGATAGCGAGATCTTATGCACACCATTGAGCCAGAGAGAGAGAGAGAGAAATGGGGTTTAACGTCCACTCTACACCACTAGGTCATTTCAGGACTGGCATATGTTTCAATTTTAAATTCTTTAGCAGTGGACCTGTAGAAAAAGCACGAGATTGGACAGGCGACGACCCTACTCCTTGTCACATACAGCCGGGGAATCAAAACCACACCAGTTGGCTAAAAACGGACCTCATACAGCGAGCATAAACCGTGTTTTGAAAACAGTATTAAAAGTTAAGTAATTACCTCCCCTGTTGTATAATTCTATAAAAGTTAAGTAATTACCTCCCCTGTCGTATAATTCTATAAAAGTTAAGTAATTACCTCCCCTGTCGTATAATTCTATAAAAGCCTGAAGTTGATAAATCGACAACAGTTGACCCTGACCTTTCTCCACTTGAACTTAAAATACCTCCATCTATTATTAGATCCAACTTGGGCCATAAATCTTTAAACTCCTACAAATATATAAAATAATTCTTCAGAATACATAAAATGGAATGGAATGGGGTTTAACGTCCTACTGTTATGCACTTAACCTGAGCTAATTGAAGACGGGGAATACATAAAACAATAATTATACAGAATATATAAAACAACAATTATACAGAATACATAAAACAACAATTACACAGAATACATAAAACAACAATTATACAGAACACATAAAACAACAATTATACAAAATACATAAAACAACAATTATACAGAATACATAAAACAACAATATACATAATACATAAAACAACAATTATACAGTTTACATAAAACAACAATTATACAGAATACATAAAACAACAATTACACAGAATACATAAAACAACAATTACACAGAATACATAAAACAACAATTATACAGTATACATAAAACAACAATTATACAGAATACATAAAACAACAATTATACAGAATACGTAAAACAACAATTATACAGAATACGTAAAACAACAATTATACAGAATACGTAAAACAACAATAATACAGAATACATAAAACAACAGTTATACAGAATACATAAAACAACAATTATACAGAATACATAAAACAACAATAATACAGAATACATATAACAACAATTATACAGAATACGTAAAACAACAATTAGCAGTGGGAGGAAACCAGAGAACCTGGATAAAACCCACGAGGTTTGACAGCCCTACTCCTTGTACATGTAACATACAAGCAGTGATTCAAAACTACGCCAGTTGACTCAATGACAGATCAAGTGATTAAATGCGCATATGTATGCATTGAGATGTGAGTTTATACAAAGATGTGCTTAAATAAAACTCTTTATTTTCTGCGGCAAAAACGTCTTGTATGAATAACTTATTAAACTTCTTTTTAGTAAAGATTGATGCGATGCTAAGACTTCTCCTGTAATTGGTGTTTATGTAAAATCTTTAATGTCACATAGTAATCATTCTCTGATAAAAATTATTTTGCTAACGCGAGGTAAACAAAATATTTCATAGACAGACTGATTTTAGAAATAAACTTAAAGGGACAATAACACTCTTGCTGGCTTTACAGGTCCAGAAAAAAAAATTAACCTTATTCTAACTACAAGATGTTTAAGTGTCCTACCTGTTGTGTAAATTATCCATTACAACCTATCTTACTTGTCGAGAGGGTTCGAAAATATGTTTAAATCCAAGTTGCATTTGAAAGTGCTTACGTAAGGCTTTTCAAACCATGTTACGGCATGTAGTTGAATTTTTCCATCTTTTAAAATTAGGTGTGTTAAGATGAAATTTGTATCATTTTTTAATTAAAATATTGTAAAATAGTACAAATTGTTGACCAGAATAAAGATTGGAACATATTATTCAGTTACAACAAGAGTGTTATTGGGGCTTTAAATGGGGATGAGTGTCCTATATTCCTACATCCTCTCGGTTTAGTGGCTAAGTGCATACATTGGCGTATTAAAGTTGGGTAGTAATGTATATAAACCAATGTGTGCACACACAGAATCTCAGTATTGTCATCCCATACTAGACATTGTCCTTGTCAGGCCCTCCCCGACCTGCAACACTGACAAGGGCAAACTGCATTGGAAAAAAAATTAGAACAAAGTCTTTTCCCAGTTTAAACAGGTCTTTGGTTTTTCGTTCCATCTGAACAATGTCAGACCCTCTATCCTGCCACACTGACATGGAGAAACTGCGCTGGAAAAAAATTAGAGCTAATGTCTTTCTTACCTCTACTGATAGAGAGCTCCTATCATAACTAATATTAGCGCTGGTTAGAGCTATCGGTTGTCGACATTGTTGTGCTAAACTACGAATAAACTTGTGATCGGGAATGCGTACACCGATTAGTTTCGTATCTGGGTTTAGTCGTGGATTTAATTCCTCAGATCTTTCCATCACCACGGTAACCGGACCTGGTAATAATTCTGATAACAGATCATTATTCACTGTAACTTTACTCCATCTGAAAAAACCCAAACACTTTGTTGTCATAGCAACAAAAATACTAGTGATGGTTGATATATAATCCTCTCATGATTTGCATATTGAATTGCGAGATGCTAAATCGATTTGTTTTTAAACGTTTTGTCGCATCAGTAAGTAATCTGTTACTTAAACATGCATTATGCGAGAGCTAAATCTGCCTATTGCAGATCTTTCTTTTGGCCGGAAATGTTATCTAAATTTTTATTTAGACAGTAATTAAATTATCTGTACCATAATCAACTTTAAGCAAATTGCCTTTACATTATCTAGTTTTTATGGATAGCTACTTTATGGTTCAATTTAATTTCAATAATTCACTTTAGCAGTGGGAGAAAACAGAAGGACCCTCGGAAAACCCAAGAAGTCAGCAGGCAATCCCCATATACTCCTTGTCACATTCAACTGGGGAATGGAAACCATTTGACTTAATGACAGACCTTATGATGCAACACACATACATTCAAGGGCGTGGATTTGTCATAACTTTGGGGGATGGGGTGGATGCACCCTGGAACCTGTTATTACCAAACAAAAATTATAATTACGAACAGTATACCAGTGTTATTTCAATGAAAGCTGTAACTAAGGGTAAAATGATGACGATATGGAAAAATTTACTACCTACATGTACAAATAAGGAGGAAGATATCATGAAGATGAATTACCCCCCCCCCCCCAGGAAAGTAGAATTTCCATTACCTGTATATATCATCAATATCCCCAACACTGATTGCGATTGGTTTCTGTAAATCGCGCTGTTTAATATTATAGATTCTATTTATAGCTTCTACATCCTGTGATAACGCAGCAATACCATATATTGTATCAGTTGGTACAGCTATCACACCACCTGATAATAACACGTCGGAGGCGGCTTTCTGTAATAAATGTTGTTCTGAAATAAAATATAATGAAATGCGGTTTAACGTCTTACTATTATGCACCTAACCTGGACTAATGAAAGCGGAGCTACGGCCTATTCTTTTATCAAATTCCAACTGCCAAGGGATCTTTTACGTGCATGTAAATGTGACACAGGACCTTAGTTTTTTTATACCAACCGAATGGCTAGACAGCTGTCCTTGTCTGGCCCTTTGTTCTGCATCACTGAAACCACGTCGAAAAATCGAGATAAACTTTCTTGGAAAATGCAGGGATCGAACACTCGACCTCCGATTAGCGAGTCAGCATCTTACCCACTTAACGGTTAACCACCGTGCGTGACACCCGAAATAAAATATAAACATTTCAACTCAACTTGTTCAAAACAATAACACCCGTCAGTCAGCTGGGTCGAATTAAAATTACGGGGTATGCTCCCTGGCTGAAAATATTTTTGTAATAAATTTAATTGTATTATTGTCTGATCATTCGCGATTTGTGTAATTATAATTAAACTATTTGTATTAAGATTAGTTTACCTTTCCCTTCCAGAAGAGACAATAATTTAACTATTCTAGCCATGACACCAGTCTAGTTATGTTGTATCATCAGTCCGCCTTGCTGTTTTCACTCAATCTCTATGGTAAAATCTAAACCAACGTGTTTACAATCTGTGTTGACATATTTCTTGTTATTACACGTGCTTCCGGTCAAGTTGCATCCAAATTTCATCAGCTTTTTACGGTACGAAAATATGAACCTGCTCAAAGGGACACAACTCAATTTCAGAACTACCGGATTCAGATGGAAGCAGACCACTATTAATTTCCCCATTGACTTGAATGTTAATTCTGGCCTCTTTGCCCACCCCCAACTTTTCCCCAAATTTTCGTTGGGCTGAATGCTTTTCACTATGGACAGAGGAACCAATGACTATGTCTTTACACCAAAATTTGTATGAGGTTGACCACCACAATTTTGAGATACACAAACTTTAAGAATCATACCTAAAACATGTAACCCTCTGTTCTGCATTGGCCGAGAAAGTTCATCTCGATTTTCCAGCGTGGTTTTCACTTGTCAGTGATGCAGAAAGAGTGTCTTACAAGCTGCATAGTTGTTTGGATGGGACGGAACACCGAGGTCCTGTGTACACATTGGCGTGCATATAAAAGATCCTTTGGCAATTGGAATTCGATATTACAGTAGGCCACTGTATGGTGTATGCCCGTCCTCAATTAGCCCAGGTTAGGTTCAGAAGAGTAGGACGTTAAACCACATTTCATTTATATTTAGAACTGAAAACACTCTATAGATTGACATTTCGTTTTATATTCACTCCATTGTAATATATTTACCACAAAGAACAATTTGTTTTGTACAACAGACAGCAAAAGGGGTTAAAGGTCCACTCGACACTAACTATGTAATTTTGGGACTAACACATAGTTTCATTTTATTTCAATAATTTGGTTGCACGTAGGGGTCTTAGCAGTGGGAGGAAACCTATGGACCCGAAGAAAAATGTGGAATTGACCCCCCCCCCCCCCCCGCCTTTTGTACGAGGGATTTGACTCAGGACGTAAAAGAAACCAATCACGAAAGGAGAGAAGAGCAGGCATTCAAGTTTAAAAAATTGTGCAGGAGCCATAAAAAGCTCGTGCCAATATCAAAAATGAGAAACAGCTCCCGTAAAACAACCTCTTCTTTATTATTAAGGAGAGTCTAATTGTATCTCAGCTTTAGTCTTGTTTAAAATGTTATGAATGTGTTTGGTGAATATGGTAGCATCAGAATTATTATCGTGGAAACTGGTTGCGCAAATGTATGCTGTTAAAAAATAAACAAAAACTGAAAGTAGTTTATTAATTAATCTCCATATTTAGGAGAAAGATTTATGTAATTTGGAGGAGTCTTAAATGACTCACGCGAAGGAAGGTTGAGGTGCGCCCAGGGGAGCAGGAGCGAAAGCTTGCCTTAAACGTGAAGGCCTGGAAGAGGCATTCTCAACACTTCATAAAACAGAAATTAGAACTATTTTAGAGAGATACTAAGTCTCTATGCAAGTTGGAATAATTTGCTGTTATATAAAGATGCATTATAATATAATGTAAGAGGTAAATCTCACTATTGCAGGTCTTTCTCTAGACGGGGGTTGGGATAGCCTAATGGTCTAAAGAGCCGCGCTTGACGTCTAGCCGGCCGGTCACCTCTGGCTTGCGGCTGTAGCATGGAGATACGGGCGCCTTCTCAACCTCGTAGGTTTTCTTCCGAGCACTTCGGTTCCTCCCACTGCTAAAGACCCCTACGCGCAAGCCAATTATTGAGATAAAATTAAACCATGTTAGTCCCGAAATTACCTAGTTTGCGTCGAATGGACATTAAACCCCATTTCTCTCTCCTTTAGTTTCATCATGTTAACTTCATTTCATTATTAATGCATGTAACAGCTTAAAAATAAGTTAATTTGATACTATTAGAACTTAGTAACCGGTTAGTGTCCAGGATTTGGTTGCTCAAAACTAAGTTATTTTAACGATCCGTTAACTCTAACGAACATATCTTGGTAATGTGTTGTTTACGTTAAATTTACTACAGAAAACACTATAGTCAGAATACTTATTATTTCCTTAGAAATATTAGCATAAATCTGTAGGAAAAATTTGCACCACAAAATGTTCGGGGACTTTCCAGCAACAATCTTTCTCTCCGTTAAAGTTAACGGATCGTTAAAAAAGATAACGGGAGCTTTGAGCAACCGGCCCCTGGTTGTTGTATTACGTCGTGGACAACTGCCACTCACTGTGTGTGGGACGTAATATAACGCCTTGGAGGTATTGTCCCCAGCCCAACCATACGATTGTAGCATGTGCAGGACATAAATTACGCCTGGAAGAGCAAATCTTTTTAAAGAGAGACAACTCTATTTACCATTCGTTTTAATATGGATTCAGACTACTGTCATTTGTATTCAGGAATAAAATGGTCTAACAATGATGTTTTTCGTCAAATTAATTACACAATAAGGGGTAGTTAACGTTTTAAAAACTACACAGTTAATGGGATAAACATACGCAGCCCCAGTCAAGTGAAAGAACCTTCATTTATCAGCATATATGGACAATAAAATAAATCAGGCGGTGTTTTTATAATTACGATATATTACTCCTGTGCAACTCTGATCAGATAAGTACTTTATAATAATAATAATAATAATCTTGTCATTTTACAAGGGTAGCAAACTAGGCTTAAGGCCTGTTTTCGATTTGGCCCTTGGCACAGATCGTGCTAATGATTACGATCATTACTGCAGGAAGAACTCGGGGGGGGAAACCTGCCTGATCGAACGGGAGACCGATATCCCTCACACTTACAACGATAAAGTTCTTGCTATTGCACACAAGACCCCGTCTTTGTGTTACAGGCGTAAATTTAAAATGTTAAAGAGGAGTCCAGAACGATGAAATTTCAATGGAGTTACTGTAACAGTTCTATATAAGCTCTATTAACAGATATGCATCAGCTTTGGTGATAGATCCAGATATTATTGTTGCCTTGGTTACCAAGAAGTCTTCTATTACTCAAGTTAAACAAGTAACAGTGATTAAGAAAGTTAAATTCCAGAAACTCAATCGAGTATGCTAGACCAGACCCCAAAATGTCGATTTCACATTGTTCACAAAGTTTTATTTATAGCACAGCTTTCATGAGTTAACAGGTTTAAACATCGAGACCGAATGTAAAGGAGAATTAAGCGTCCATATTAAAAGTTCATTTAAACAATTTTCACACTTTTTCACTACACCCACTTTTAGCACTACACGTCACATATTTACATATAATATGGAGATATATTCTCTACTTTCAGTTTGTCACTATAAGTCTACTTTCAGTTTATCACTATAAGTCAATTATTTAAATAAAATATACAAATTTTTGTCTGCTTTAACCCTTTGAACCCTGACTATACATGGGGTGTTGCACGTCCCTCCCTGGATTTACAGGACGTCATAATAATTATGACGTCAACGTAACTGGAACTTGACACGCCCCCCAAGCCGCGAAAACGATATTTCTGGTATATGCGATATAACGTCAAGCTGGTTTTGTGGCATTTCAGGTTCTAAGGGTTAACGATTATTTTTCTTTATTTAAAGCTTGAACAAATTCTTCTAGCTTGTCTTGTATCTGTCTAACACGTTCTGAAAGAGAAGAAAAATAAAATGTGGATAAAAATGCTTAAAAATTTGGAATGGCTGAATAGGTGGAAAGCTATAGAGAAGTTGTTGAGAGAGGAGAGAGAGAGAGAAATGGGGTGTAACGTCCACTCGACACAACTAGGTCATTTCAGAGTTAACATGTGGTTTCATTTTATTTCAATAATTCGCTTGCGCGTAGGGGTCTTTAGCAGTTGGAGGAAACCGGAGTGCCCGGAGGAAACCCACGAGGTTGATAAGGCGCCCCTATCTCCATGCCACATACACTCACACCAGGGATCGAAACCACAACCGCAGGCCAGAGGTGACCGAAGTTGTTGAGTGTGCACTGAATAATCAATCTGATTAAAATACACATCTATATTTCGCTTCGTTTTTTTATACTTTCGATGACCTGTTCTTCATAGAGATCAGACGGGTTGTAGTGGAAGGTCGTGTCAGAAGTCATACGAGTAACTTTTGATCAACCAATCTGCGTTGATGTTTCTAGTAGAATACCCACAGTACCAAGCACAGCACAACAAGAATTTGCCATAACAGACTGTTTCATTGGCTAATCCCTCACTTCAACCAGAACATCGGTTATATAATAACTCTTCCAGATTCTAGTGCAGTAAAGACAAGTAAAACGAAATTTCGAACAATAAAAAATAAAATGAAATATGATCTGTGTTTTACTCAGATTAAGTTTTTAGTGTGTTGTAGTAAATCTGATTGAACAGTGTATATTATAATAAGCCTTTTTTTTTAAAAGAACACAATTTTACATTATTATTTGCCCTGAAGAAACCTCAACGGTTGCAAGTATTCTTCGGAATGTGATAAATTTATTAGTTTTAATGAATCATTAATTGTGTTTTTTTAAAAATATTATATACTGAGAGCAGCTTTATTTAGTTTACATTTATAATAAGCCTATATATAAAATACTTACTGAGTTCTTCCGCTAGTTGAACGCGTCGACCTGTTAATAATTGACTTAGTTGTTCTTTATCTTCACCGATGTCTTCTAAACCTTCTTTTATTATTCTCTCTAATCGACGAGCTACACAAAATATAAAATAACAACAATATCAGCTGGCTAGGTCATTTTAGAACTAGAGAGAGAGAGAGAGAGAGGGGGGGGGAGAGAGAGAGGGGGGGAGAGAGAGAGAGATATGGGGTTTAATGTCCACTCGATACAAACTCTAATCCAAACTCTAATTGACCAGCTACACAAAAAAAAAAAATAACATGGGTTTTAACCTCCACTTGACACAAACTAGGGTGTTTCAGGACTAACATAGGGTTAAAATTTATTTCAACAATTTGGTTGCGCATTGGGATCTTTAGCAGATGACCAGAGAAAACCCATGAGGTTAGACAGGCGACCCTAATCCATGTCACGCACAACCGGGGAATCGAAACCACACCAGCTGGCTCAATCACAGACTTTATGATACAGCATGCTAACCATTTGGCCATCCATGAGGTTTGGAATACAAGTACAAGTATGAGGTTGAAACCACACTACTTGACTCAATGGCAGACCTTGTGATCTAAAGTGGATCAGGCGACTTACCTTCATTATTCATAACTTGTTGTCGTAATGCGTTACTCGTAACTTGTAACATTCTCTGTAACCGCCAGAATAAAACAACATCGTGACAATCTAACTGTTAAAATAAAAATAAACACAATATAATTCATTCATCACCTTCGTTCGTTCGTGGTTCTTATTTCAATAATAGATAATAGAAGATGAATATATATCAAATTTAATCCCAATTACTTTATTTTTAGTGAAGTTATCATGTTTTTTTTATCACATCCAAAAGACTAGACAGCTGTCAATGTTAGGCCTGACAAAAGAGAGAGACAAATGGGGTTTCACGTCCACACGACACAAACTAGGTCATTTTGGGACTAAAATCTGGTTCAATTTTATTTCAATAATTCACTTGCGCATAGGCGTCTTTAGCAGTGGGAAGAAACCAGAGGACCAAGATAAAACCCACGAGGTTAGACAGGAGACTTGTTGTATAAACTAATGATTGTTTTCCAAATAAATTGTGTTGGGATTTTTAATGAGTCAGCTTTAAAGACACCTAGATACACCATGCAGCTAGTTTACTACTGACTTAATGAAATTTTGCCCGGATAGCGGCGCCACAACCTGTTCTTATATCGATTATTTGACCATTTTATTAATGACGATAAGACAAGACTTACCCCTGTATCAGCGAATCCTCGTTGATAATAATAAAAACCCTTACGACAATTATTCGCCTGACTCAACGCATTTTTAAAGAAATTTTTACGATATACATGGTACCATGTTTCACGAATCTGAAAATAAACATCCAATATAATAGTAATATTGATGGAAATAAAGATTTTCAAGCCAACTTTAATTGGATATGAAAATGGATAATTCAGTTACCAATTGGAAGATCAGAGCACAAGTGATCTAACTACCTACCGTTTTAGTTGGTTGCTAGATCAGTTGTGCTCTAGACCCTCCAATTATATAAATGAAATGAGGTTTGCTTGCCTTGCTTCTCCGTCACAACTCGGATAATTAACGGGCATACGTCATAAAGTGTGCTTTGAGAGAGAAATTGTGTTTGAAGAGTGGTGCTATAGCATTCTCTTTTTTCAAATTCTAACTGCCAAGGGATGTTTTACTGCAGGCCAATGTGTACACAGGACCTCTGTTTTTGTCTCATCTGACCAACTAGACACTGTCTTTGGAAGGCCCTCTATTCTATGCTTGAACTCTCTCGACCTACACCAAGATTGAACCCTGGACCCCCTGATTTAACACAACGCTTAAAAATCCTGGTGAACTCTCTCGACCACCACCGAGATCAAATCCTCGGAGATCTGGTTAGTGAGTCAGCACCATACTAACTGAGCCACTGCAGCTCCGTCCGAGAATGGAAAGAATAAAAATAACATGATCAAACTTACAAAGTCTTTATCAACGTCTATATTTTGTGTTTGTAGATTTTTACGGACTGTTGTTAATTCATCCACGGAAAGATGTGACTGATGAACCTGCAATTATAAATGAGTTAATGATGTGTATAAACAGATGGGTTGATGACGTGTATTAAGGAGTTATAGTGCCTCATGTATGCACCACTGGAAGTTTATGAGTTTAACATCAAACACAAAGTACATGTAGGTCATTTTGGGACTAACATATGGTTCAGTTTTATTTCAATAAAACAAGGAGCAAAGGCATGAGGTTGGACAAGTTGAACAGGTGACATCTACCCTAGAAGCCATGAGGTTGGACAGGCTAACACCTACCCTAGAAGCCATGAGGTTGGACAGGGCGATTAGTACCCTAGAAGCCATGAGGTTGGACAGGCTAACACCTACCCTAGAAGCCATGAGGTTGGACAGGGCGATTAGTACCCTAGAAGCCATGAGGTTAGACAGGCTAACACCTACCCTAAAAGCCATGAGGTTGGACAGGGCGATTAGTACCCTAGAAGCCATGAGGTTGGAAATGCTAACACCTACCCTAGAAGCCATGAGGTTGGACAGGGCGATTAGTACCCTAGAAGCCATGAGGTTGGAAAGGCTAACACCTACCCTAGAAGCTATGAGGCTGGACAGGGGACACCTACCCTAGAAGAATGTAATAATTTTTCTAATTCATTATTTGTTGCGATCCGATTCCAGTGATCGGGTGTCCGACTCTTCCAGTTGAACCATTGTTCTTTAAAACCGGGACCAGTTAATTCATTCAGAGCATCCTCCGCTGTTAAAAAACCAACAAATCATTAAGTTAATTCATTAAGTGCATCCTCTGGGTGTAAAAAATACAACACGTCATTCGTTTAATATACCTATAAATTGTTTTAAACATAAAACTGGATCATTGCTGCCAAAAGATTTAAAAACTATGCATACATTTGACTTGTACAAGATTAATATTTTATTGATACAACATGGTTTAATATTTCCTACTATTGTTTTCACCAACCGAGCTAGTTAAGATGTTGAAGATGGGCATGCAGGAGCTGCAGGGGATCAGTGAATAAGACAGAAGGGAGAGAAATTGGTTTAATATCAACTTGACACAAACTTGGTCATTTTGTGATTAACATATGGTTCGATTTTATTTCAATAATTCCCTTCTGCCTAGAGATCTTTTGGCAGTGGGAGGAAACCATAGGACTTAGAGAAAACTCACCAGGTTGGAAAGGCGACCTAACTCCTTTTCAAGTATAACAGGGGTATCAAAAACACGTCAGTTGACTCAATAACAGACCTTTGATACAGCCCGCATATACTAACAATTCGACCATCCAGTCCACCCCAACATGGTTTCATGTTTCCTACTTTTGTTTTCACCAACCAAGCCAGTGAAGATGGGAATACAGGAGCCACAGTGAATCGGTGAGTAAAGCACTGGCTTAATAACCTGGAGCTCCAATCTTGGAGAGAGAGAGAAATGGGGTTTAATGTTCACTTGACACAAACTAGGTTATTTTGGGACTAACATATGGTTTAATTCTATTTCAATAATTCTCTCTTGCGCATAGGGGTCTTTAGCAGTGGGAGGAAACTGGAGAACACAGAGAAAATCCACAAGGCTGGTTGTGACATTTCCCGGGGATGTTTCAGCCGGGTTCTCTCCCTTTATATAAAAGATTATCAAAGTTACCTTGTTGTAATTTGCCTTTTAAAGAATCTTCCATGAATTTAATGGCTGAATCCCACTGTTGTTTATCTGTAACTGATCTATCTTCTAATATATTATTCTGTATAACTCTCTAAAATATAATATACATAACTCTCTAAAATATAATATATTATTCTGTATAACTCTCTAAACTATATTATACATCACTCTCTAAAATATAATATACATAACTCTCTAAAATATAATAAATATTCTGTATAACTCTCTAAAATATAATATATCATTCTGTATAACTCTCTAAAATATAATATATTATTCTGTATAACTCTCTAAACTATAATAAATTATTCTGTATAACTCTCTAAAATATAATATATTATTCTGTATAACTCTCTAAAATATAATAAATATTCTGTATAACTCTCTAAAATATAATATATCATTCTGTATAACTCTCTAAAATATAATAAATATTCTGTATAACTCTCTAAAATATAATAAATATTCTGTATAACTCTCTAAAATATAATATATCATTCTGTATAACTCTCTAAAATATAATATATTATTCTGTATAACTCTCTAAAATATAATATATCATTCTGTATAACTCTCTAAAATATAATAAATATTCTTTATAACTCTCTAAAATATAATATATCATTCTGTATAACTCTCTAAAATATAATATATCATTCTGTATAACTCTCTAAAATATAATATATTATTCTGTATAACTCTCTAAAATATAATAAATTATTCTGTATAACTCTCTAAAATATAATATATCATTCTGTATAACTCTCTAAAATATAATATATCATTCTGTATAACTCTCTAAAATATAATATATTATTCTGTATAACTCTCTAAAATATAATATATCATTCTGTATAACTCTCTAAAATATAATAAATATTCTTTATAACTCTCTAAAATATAATATATCATTCTGTATAACTCTCTAAAATATAATAAATATTCTGTATAACTCTCTAAAATATAATATATTATTCTGTATAACTCTCTAAAATATAATATATCATTCTGTATAACTCTCTAAAATATAATAAATATTCTGTATAACTCTCTAAAATATAATAAATATTCTGTATAACTCTCTAAAATATAATATATCATTCTGTATAACTCTCTAAAATATAATATATTATTCTGTATAACTCTCTAAAATATAATATATCATTCTGTATAACTCTCTAAAATATAATAAATATTCTTTATAACTCTCTAAAATATAATATATCATTCTGTATAACTCTCTAAAATATAATATATCATTCTGTATAACTCTCTAAAATATAATATATCATTCTGTATAACTCTCTAAAATATAATAAATATTCTTTATAACTCTCTAAAATATAATATATCATTCTGTATAACTCTCTAAAATATAATATATCATTCTGTATAACTCTCTAAAATATAATATATCATTCTGTATAACTCTCTAAAATATAATATATTATTCTGTATAACTCTCTAAAATATAATATATCATTCTGTATAACTCTCTAAAATATAATAAATATTCTGTATAACTCTCTAAAATATAATATATTATTCTGTATAACTCTCTAAAATATAATATATCATTCTGTATAACTCTCTAAAATATAATATATCATTCTGTATAACTCTCTAAACTATAATAAATTATTCTGTATAACTCTCTAAAATATAATAAATATTCTGTATAACTCTCTAAAATATAATATATCATTCTGTATAACTCTCTAAAATATAATATATCATTCTGTATAACTCTCTAAAATATAATATATTATTCTGTATAACTCTCTAAAATATAATATATCATTCTGTATAACTCTCTAAAATATAATAAATATTCTGTATAACTCTCTAAAATATAATATATTATTCTGTATAACTCTCTAAAATATAATCATTCTGTATAACTCTCTAAAATATAATAAATATTCTGTATAACTCTCTAAAATATAATATATTATTCTGTATAACTCTCTAAAATATAATATATCATTCTGTATAACTCTCTAAAATATAATATATTATTCTGTATAACTCTCTAAAATAAAATATATTATTCTGTATAACTCTCTAAAATAAAATATATTATTCTGTATAACTCTCTAAAATAAAATATGACATACATATCATATTTTCAGCAGTGCATGTGACAGAGGGGTTTGGGTGGTCTAAGTGCTAAAGGGTTAAACCAAGAACTATCAATAAGATGTAGCTGATATATGAGAGAGAGAGTGAGAGAGAGGGAAGAGAGAGAGAGAAATGAGGTTAAACATTGGACACAAACTAGGTCATTTCGGGACTATTATATGGTTTTAATTTTGTTTCAATAATTGGCTTGATTGTGGGGGTCTTTAGCAGTGGGAGGAAACCAGAGGACCTGGAGTAATCCCACGAGGTTGAAAATTACAGGCCCCCCTTATCCTTGCCACATTCAACCGGGGATACGAAACCCCACCAGTTGACTCAGTGACAGGCTTTATGATACAGCACTCACGTGCTAACCATTGGGTCATCCCCCCCCCCAAAGAAGGTATACACTGTGCATTTCGTGCTGCATCAACCAAAGTTGTTTTCCATTGTATGCAGCATTTAGGTACAATGTCAATTTGTTTCACTTTTTTTTTGGCTTAGAAATGTTGAGTTTGTGGTCGCAATAGAAAAACTCAGTAATTGTTTATCAAATGTTTTTAATCTAAACAACCTTGGTCATATTTTTAGTGTGTATACTTTCTTTTGGACATAAGTATATATTAATGTCGTTTTCCATATTCTAAAACAGTAAGATCATATATAGCCCCTATTACTTGCTCACCATTCTACTTTAACAAAGTAGATTAATACTAATTAGTTAAATGTGGTCTGAAGCCTTCTTAAAACTATTATGGTATTTAGAGTTGTTTCCCTCGTTAATAAAAGGGCTAGAGGATTCTGAGATTGGGTGAATTTAAAGATGGATATTGTTTTGATGGAATCTAATAAATAAAACCAATCCAGGACAATCCTAAGAAGAAACACTCCAACATAACAGTAATCTAAACCATAAATATTCCATACATCACTGTTTTAAGTTCGGAGAAAGACTTACCAAACTATCTTCAGCCTTGCCCTCCCAGCTATGACCAGTACTGGACTTCCCTAACACGGCCTGTTTTAACTTATCGTAAATATCGTCATGTCCTTTCTTAATTTGTTCTCTTTTAACCAGTTTCTCAAACTGATCATGTAGCGTCTCCCATCCAACCTGTTAAAATAATATCAATAAATAATTACCTACCCCAAAAGTGATATAATCACAGAGGAAAATGAAATGGAGTTTAACGTCCTACTGTTCTGCTCTTACTGGGTTAATGAAGACGGGTATACGCCACATGATGCCAAGGGTTCTTTTACATGCACACCAATCTTTACATAGGACATATAATTACCCTGACTGGGCTAATAAAGACGGGAATGAGGGGAATTTCTAGGCACTATGACCTACTTTTATTACAAATTCCAACTGTCGAGGCTTCTTTTATGTGCATGCCAATGTTTATACACCAGGACTTCCATGTCAGCTGTATATGCCGGTCATGATCGAGGCAAATGTAAAAGGACTAAAACTAGATCTAACTAATTGGTCATTTTGCATGCTGGAAAAAAGCGTCTATTTCAAAACCCAATTTTAAAACAGGGCTACAATAGACTTCCGTGATGTAACTATAAAATTCTACGGCTTGCACAGAATAATGTACACATACTGAAGTCACATAATACAGGTTGATGGTGTGGCACAGAGTTTAGATTGTCATTGATTTCATAATGTAGTAGGTCATTGTACTATTTAAGAATCTTGAGGACCTTTCAAATTAGAACATGAATTTTATAACAACTTAATTTCTTATCATACAGAAATAAATTTTACCTCAACACATTTTTTAGGTAGTTGTTCATCAGCCCATTTCTTTAACTTGATATCAACAACAGTATTAAATGTTCTGGTAAATAAAATACAACAGTGCGGTGTGAGTATCAAAATAGTAATTGTTCCGATTTATTAAATTATCTATTTTATTTAAATTATTTTTTGGTAGAAAACAGGAAGGGTTATCAAAATAGTATACATGTATATTCCTTTGTTTTCTGCTCCTGATATATATATATATATATATGCACATAAATTTTCGAAGTGTTTAGGGTAGTGATATGAATTTGCACTGAGTGAAGTGGGGGTATTTACACTCTATTGTTATTCATACTTTTATTTATTATTAATGTGTATTTTTATATTTGTATACATGTTTATAGGCTACAGCAAACATTTTGCTTCACCTGTAATAAAGTTCAAGTTCAAAGGGGTATGTTTCAGAATGTCGTTTAAAGGACAATGTATTAGAATGATGTTTAAAGGGGAATGTTTCAGAATGTAGTTTAAAGGGTAATGTTTCAGAATGATATTTAAACAGGTATGTTTCAAAATGACATTTAAATGTTATTAGGCTTAATTTCTATTTTGATGTGAATATAAAACAAGCTAACCAGGTGTTTGGGGTTTAAGATATAAAACTAACTTACCCTGTGTTCATGGACTGAGCCGCTGGTAAATAAATATTCTCTATAACAAACGTAGCATTCTTCTCCCATAACTTCCGATAAAATGCATCTTCCCTGAAAATATATAAATAACTCAATTACTATAATTAATATAACAAACCCTCCCTAACCACAATTACAACCATTAATATAACAAACCCTCCCTCAGCACAATTACAATATTACATATAACAACCCCCCCCCCTTAACAGAATTACAAACATTTATATAACAAACCCTCCCCCCTCACCACAATTACAATCATAAATACAACAAACCCTCACTCAATTACTATAATCAATATAACAAACCCTCCCCCCTAACCACAATTACTGTAATCAATATAACAACCCCTCCCTCACCTCAATTACATTCATTAATATAACAAAGAGAGAGAGAAATGGGGTTTAACGTCCACTCGACACAAACTAGGTCATTTCGGGACTAACAAAATAACAAACACTCCCTCATCTTTTGTTTGAATCAAGCCTTACATTAATTAGCTCCTTGAATAAGATGTGATATTAGCTGTTCTAGAAAGTCACCTTGTCTTGCGTTTGAATGAAAGCTGTCCCAACTTATAACTGACTACAGCTATATGGGAACAAGAAATATTCTAACACCCTATCAAATCACACAAGAATCTTTTAGTGTTCTGGGAAGGATGTGGTATAAGTTGTTCTAGGTAGGATGGGGTATGAGGTGTTCTAGGAAGGATGTGGTATGAGGTGTTCTAGAAAGGATGTGGTATGAGGTGTTCTAGGAAGGATGTGGTATTAGATGTTCTAGGATGGATGTGGTATGAGGTGTTCTAGAAAGGATGTGGTATGAGGTGTTCTAGGAAGGATGTGGTATTAGATGTTCTAGGATGGATGTGGTATGAGGTGTTCTAGGTAGGATGTGGTATTAGGTGTTCTGGGAAAAATCTTACCATTGTTTTGGTGTAACTTGGCTTAAATTTATGACTTCATCTAATATTTCACCTCGAGCTTTCTCAAACAATTCATCCTGTAAGTTAAAAAGAAAGCTAAATATGAATAAGGTTTATGATACAGCGTGCACGTGCCAACCATTCGGCCATCAACACTCCCCCCCCACCACATATATATATAAGCCTAGTAATAAGGAGCCTGTCACAGCTTTAATTATACACAAATTATCATATAACATTAGGTGCCCTATGTTCAGGCTTATTACTGCATGTGATAATTTGTAATTGACAAAGTTTGTGACAGGTGCCTTATCTCCAGGCTGGAACATCTAAGAAGTTTGTGACAGGTGCCCTATCTGCAGGCTGGAACATCTAAGAAGTTTGTGACAGGTGCCCTATCTCCAGGCTGGAACATCCAAGAAGGTAATGAAAACTGTTATAATCTAAGTGATAAATAAACGTGATGTACTCACTCTATCTAACTCTCGTAAAGTAGGATATGTATTCTTCCATTCCGTTTCTAGATTAAATCTTGTTGCTATAAAACATAATACGGTTTGAAATTAAAGATACATTATGTAAGATTTACATAAAGTGCTATAATAAATCAAAAACAGATAATGAAAATGGAATGTGTTGAAAATAACAGTCCAATTACTTCATTCTGAGTGGAGTTATGGTCGTTTGAAGAAAAAAGTAGTCAAACATCATTATATAGTCCATTGTCATTTGGATTCCTATCAAAAATAAATAAATAGTCCACTGTCAATATTCAAAAAATCCTAAAATCTGTGTAAGATTCTGGTAAATAATACGGATTCAGACTTTTGTAAATACTTCAATTTGGCAGCTGAAAATCATGCTGAGATCAATTTATAGGGTCGATCAGTCAGGTTAGGGGCCATCCATAAAGTACGTACGCTTGAAGGGGGGAAGGGGGGGTCACGCCAAAAGCGTACAGGCGCTTAAATTCAATGGCAAAACATACATACAGGAGTGACAGGGGGGGAGGGGGGGGGGGCTGAATTTTACCCTTTTTGAGCGTACGTACTTTATGGATGGCCCCTTATCATTAAAACTGTAAAATGTAAAACATGTAAAAAATGCAACCTTTAAATGCATCTGTTTGTTGTTCCACTGTTTCTTTCACCATTTTCCAGAAGACTTGAGACACGGCCATACTTAGATTCTGTGTGGTCATCTGTGATGGTTTCAATACACCTTCCCTAGATTAATATAAACAAACATGTTAGACAGAGAGAGAGAGCTCCACACAAACTAAGAGAGCGATTTGGGGAAAACAGAAGGTTCAATTTTATTGCAAAGGCGACCTTACTCATTGTCACGTACAAACTGGGAATCGAGACCACGCCATAAGACTGAACGACAGACCTTATGATCTGCCAATGGTATACAAAGGGCCTTGTAATCCCTTGTAATTCATTGTAAATCCTCTTAATCCCTTGCAATTCCTGGTAATCTGTTGTAAGTTTTAATAGAATAAACTATAATACTAATATATCTCAAATATCAAATATATCTTCAACATATCTAAAATATCAAATATATCTAAAATATATAGAATCCGATTTTATTTTGAAAACTCTGAGGTTCTAACTGCTTTATTGATTATTTTACATTTGATTAAAACGGTATTATGTAAGCGCTTAATCTACCTATTGTGGGTCTTTTGGCTTCAACTGTTCTGTAAATTACGGCAACAATTTTCTAGGGCAAACAATATAGACAAGACAAGACAGCAAATTAGGAGAAAAACAAATGTTTTACCAAGAGAGCATATTTGTAAAACTTACTTAAAAAGTCTGGATTGTCGAAAAAACTTATCTTCATAGTCTTTAATAGTGGTAATACTGTCATTCGAATTACCTACAAACACACAACAGATCCTTAATAATAACAATAATTCCCTTGTGTGTGGAGGTCTTGAGCAGTGGGAGGAAACCGGAGAAAACCCACAAGGTTAGACAGGTGACCCTTCTTCTTGTAAAATACAAGTGGAGAATGGAAGTTACGCCACTTGACTCAATGACAGCCCTCATTATGCAACAAGCCCGCTTTAACCATTCAGCCACTGTGACTGTGACACCAATATTTGGACCTAAGAACTTGACACATCCACTAGTCAATTTGTTTGTCTTCTAGCTACTGGGACAGAGACAGAGAGAGAGAAATTGGGATTAATGTCCACTCGACACAAAACTAGGTCATTTCAGGATCAACTTTTTAAAAATTTATTTTAATAATTCATTTGCGCATAGGGTTCTTTAGCAGTGGGAGGAAACAGGAGAAAACCCATGAGGTTTGACAGGCAACTCTACTCCAATGAAAGGATTTATGATACAGCGCACGCATGCTAACCATTCAGCCATCCAACCCCACCTATTTTATATATTCCAACCCCCCTCTAGCTACTGGGGATGAAGCTCTTCAAAAAAAAGAGCTTAAGATTCAGCCAAGTCAGGTATGATCGGCATCAAAGTTGGCACACTTGTTCCGGTAAAAATCCTATTAAAGGGACATTGATCTTGGCACACCGTCTTGTAAAAATTATATTAAAGTTTGTCTTACCTTTACCAGTAACAACAGCGAAATATCCGAGAGCTTTCATCGGAAACAGTCGTCCTTCTAATATAGATTTAATCTGAATATAAACAAAGATATTTTATAATTTATGCATCCAATTTGAGAAATATGTTGGGTTTAACTGATTTATTATCCAATACTAGAAACAATTAGTGATGCTGGGGAGTAATGGACTAAGGGGTGGGGAGTCAAGTGACCTAAAAAATGAAATAAAATAAAATGGAGTTTAACGTCCTACTGTTCTGCTCCTAAACTGGGCTAATAGGAAGCACATACACCAGACAGTGGCGCTACGGCCTACACCTATATCGAATTCCAACTGCCAAGGGATCTTTTACTGTACAGGCGCACAGGACCTCAGTTTTTCGTCCCATCTGAATAACTACAGGTTGTTCTTTGCCAGGTCCTCCCCATTCCACACCACTGGCAAGTAGGAACCTTGACAGAAAATCCTGACAAACTGTCTGGAGTGAACTAACACATCCATTGATCGCGTGGCATCGTTTCAAACTGTCACTTTTAAAGGGAGAATAACACTCTTGCTGGCTTGACAGGTCCAGAAAAAAAAATTAGCCTTATTCTAACTACAAGATGTTTAAGTGTCCTACCTGTTGTGTAAATTATCCATTACAACCTATCTTACTTGTCCAGAGGGTTCGAAAATGTTTAAAATCCAAGTTGCATTTGGAAGTGCTTACGTAAGGCTTTTCGAACCATGTTATGGCATGTAGTTAAATTTTTCCAATTTTTAAAATTAGGTGTGTTAAGATGAAATTTGTATTATTTTTAAATTGAAATATTGTAAAATAGTACAAATTGTTTACCAGAATAAAGATTGGAACATATTATTCAGTTACAACAAGAGTGGTATTGGGGCTTTAAGTGACAAGAAGCAGGGTTGTCTGCCTAACCTTTTGGGTTTCTCTGAGTCACGATTGATTTTTTCCACTGCTTAAGACCCCCACGCACAAGTCAATATTTGAAATAAAATTGTACCATATGTTACTCTCGAAATGACCTTGTTAAGTGGAGTGAGTGTTAAACCCATAAGGATGGACAGGTGAGCCTAATTCTAGTCATGTATGACACTTGACGCAATTACAGACATGTTGATCGTTTAATCAAATATAAATATGTGATCAGACTCAGAGAGAGGGGTTATATAGGCTTTGCCTGTTTCCTAATCCTAATTTTTATTTTTCAATTAAATATTGTTTAGAAAAAAAAAATCAGACTCGCAGCTTGCATAGATGACAGATCTGTGACCCGTAGTGCAATGTCTGGTACAATTTGAAACCCCCCCAGCCCCCCCCCCCCAAACCCCCCATGTGTAGAAACTTACCCTATCAGGATTATACAGATTACTCTCAGCCAGATCAACTTTAGTTAAAACAAATATCGTCCGTTTTCCCTGTGGATCCATCGTCGAAGCTAAATCTGTCACGTTACTTCTTTCAGCATCTAATGATCCATCTAGAAATATAAAGAGAGAGAATGGGGTTTAATGTCCATTCGACACAAACTAAGGGTAAGGATATTTAGCAGTGAGAGGAAACCAGAAGATCCAGCGTAAACCCACAGGGTAAGACAGGCGACCCAACTCCTTGTCACGTACAACCGTCTATAAATAACATATGAAAAATGAAATGAAATGCGGTTTAACGTCCTACTGTTCTGTTGTTCTTGGAAAGAGCTGTGTATCTAGAGGGGTTGGACTGTCTTTGCTCACACAAAGTATATTTTCTACTCTCAAACGAAGAGCGATGCATTGCCATGTTCTCGCCTTCCTCCACTCTTATACTATACATTAGAGAAGGTTTACCTTACATGTAACACAAACTAGGTTATTTCACAACTAACAAATGGTTCATTCCTGTTTTAATAATGCACGTGAGCATTAGGGTCTTGACAATGTAAGGAAACCAGAGAACATGTATACTTAGTAGATACTTAAATTTTGATTGGCTAAGCACTAAAATCAATCTAATATCATCCAATCAAATTACTAAAATTTGGATTTTATCTTAGTTAAAATTTTGTGAAACAGGCCCTAGTATTTTAATCAGGTTAATATAAATAATGACCTTGAATACACAGTATAATAGCGTTTGGATTCTCCATGTAACTTGATGCCATTCTTCGGATTGATTCCTTCGTATCTGGTGCCATGTTTATCGTCTGGGTCTACAAAATAAAAACACAAATAATCCAGATCACAAAGATAGTTCCAATAGACTTAACATTGGTGTGTAGAGGATGGGTGAGGTTAGTATTCAGAAATATGAGAAACGAAAAAGTTGAAAATACGTAAAAATAGATAAATACACTATTCTTCGTAGGGCAGATCGTACAAATTTCTAAAAACTTAATTTTAATTTCATTGTTGACTTAACAACATGTCTTATGATCTGAAATGCATGTTAGACCATGTGACCGACCACCCATCCCCCTTTTTTATCAGATGATTTAGCTAGCTAACATTTAGATTCATATACCAGTAATAATAAACCTACCGATATAATTCTGGGTAAATCCCAATCCTACCCCGACCCTTTCATTACCAGCTAACACTGATATTACTATAATAACACAGTAACCCTATCAATATAATTCAGTCCCCTTCCCGAGCCCAGCCTCTGCAATACCGGAGATTAGTATAATAATAAACCTACGGAAATAATTCCAGGTAAATCCACTGTAAAGACACCCTCCCCATCCTACCCCAACTCTGAGATTAGTATAATATTAAACTTACGGAAATAATTCCAGGTAAATCAACTAAAACCATTCTCTGTAATCCGGGTCCTTTCACAGACATAGATATACACTGGGAATATACAAAAATATACACTGTTAATATACATAAATATACATCAAATTTAATACACATGGAGTATACATAACATATAACACACTCTACAAATGTACATAATATATACATAAATATAACACACTCTACAAATGTACATAATATATACATAAAAAATCATCATGAATCATTTAATCTTGTGTATCTTTCATATTCATTTAACATCAAATCTTTGTTTAAAAATTCAAAAAAATAATTTAAAATCACTCAAAATCATCTAACTTGTATTGGTGTCTGGTGTCTGGTTTAACCCTCTCATAATCACATGCACTAAGCCCTGTCTGGTCTTAGACTACCAGACAATTACAACATGGCTGTCATATTTTGATATGTCTCATAAAAACATGTGTAACTCGAAAACAATTGAATATTTACTATTACAAGTTTGTTTTATTTTGAAGAAAAATAACATACCAATCTTCATACGCAAATTTGGTTGTCTTTCATTAATAAATGGATAATTGAAGTGAAAGTTGTATTACAACACAACAAAAAAAATTAAAAAGTCCCTCGGTAAATCCATTTCGGAAGAAATATCCATATCAGATTCCACATTTCGTCATTTGAATTATATTTCTACGCGGTTGATTATTTTCAATGTCTGTCGATGTATAACCTTCAAATTCTTCATCAGAAGTTGTGAAATTATCACTAAAATCCTCAATAGATTCATCGGAAATATAGGCAGCCATTACTCGAAAATATGTGTCGAAGATAGCCGACTTTAAAATCAAAATATCTTGATAAACATCAATAGCAAACTCTTCAATGTGACACGCCATTTTATAGCTTATTTACACAGGAAGTTAGTTGAAATCTCGTCTCGCCGATACAAGAACGTGATTTCCGATAAAATGGCGAAATATGAATGTGGTATGTATTGGGCGGTTTCAGGCGGTTCAGGGGCATAGAGCAGCCAAAATGACGGGCGGTTTCGGGCGGTCCGGTGATTAATTTGGCGGAGAGAGTCTAATTTACAAATATATATAAATATTATTGACTGACCTCTGTGCTGACTGTTTGACCTTTACGAACACTTGATTTCATTCGAAGTTCAACTTCCCGTCTTAATGCTGCTAACTAAAATAAAATGGTAATAGATGTTCATTAATAGCAAAATTCTTAGAGCTTCTAACTACAATTAAATGGTAATAGATGTTCATTAATATAATAATTCTCTGTAGGTCAATCAAGGTTTCAAATTTACACCAAATTGAGAGAAAGAGAGAGAGAAATGGTGTTTAACTTCCACTCTACAGCAACTAGGTTTGTCCCAGGGCTAACATATGGTTTAATTTTATTTTAATAATTCGCTTGTGTGTAGAAGTTTTTAGCAGTGGAAGAAACCGGACATCAATCTGATTAAAACACAGATCCTTGTTCGTTTCGTTTTTTATAATTCAATATTTTGTTTTATTTGTCTGTACTACTGCTACAATAGGATCTGGAAGGGTTAATACATAACAGGCGTTCTGGATGATGTGAGGAATTAGCCAATAAAACCATCTGTTAGGCGACTTCTTGGCATGCGATATGCGGAACTGTGGGTAAACCACTAGAAATGTCAATGCTAATTAATTAATCAATTTCTGACGTCGTAGGGATAGGGTCAAAAGCTGCTTGTGCAATCCCTGATATGATCTCCCAGTACAACCAGTCAGATCTACATGTAGTGTAGGCCATCGAAAGTATAAAACAACAAAACGAAATATATAGACCTGTATTTTAATCAGATTGGTTTAAAATTAACTAATACTAACATCTGATTCCTTTGTGAGATCAAATTCACGAGAGCTGTCTTTAAACTGTGCCACATGATACGGTCCTTCGCTTAACGTAACTTTTACTGGTGACCTCGTCATCATTTCACCCGAACCCCTAAAATAAACAAGTAAAACATCAAATTACAATTAATAATATTCAAATCAATTTGGACATGAAATTTAATACAATGTCATGAATAAAGCAAATGAAATGGAAAGCGGTTTAATTTCTGGTCAGCACAATGTGGTCATTTTCATTTTAATGCAAGAGGGAGAAATCGGCCTGGACAGCACATTGTTTCCGGCAACTAATCCTCATATTAAAACCCAACAAACCAAATTTTAAAACATTTCTGTTATAGAGATATTGGTATTATTATGTTGGATGTTAAATGTGTTGTCTGCGCTTAGGACATGTCCGTATGTGAAGTGGATTATAGCGTAATATAAATTTTCATATTATTATTTCCCAATCGCTAAAGGCTGAGTCACACTAGTGGATTTATCCTGAGGTTTTATATACATAAGCTAAATCCTTTCATGGAAAGGGCAATCTTTGTAGTTTCCTTTATATTTACATTTCTGCTATTACTGATCACATGACCAAAACCTATAGGATTTTACTTAATGTATGATCATAAAAACCTAGAGGATTTATCCTTTAAGACGTTCGCTAGGATTTGTCTTAAAGGAAAAATCCACTAGTGTGACTCCGCCTTAAAGGTACTTTGTCGAGCATATCAATATGGAACTCAACTTTCGGCCCATCCTAACGACTAATGACACCCTCCTTATGGCGCAATATAACTTTTCATATAATTATTTTTATTATATTCCAACAGCCAAGGGTTCTTTTTCAAGCATGCGGCTTTCTGTCCCCTCCTAACGACTAACCACACTCTCCTTATTCAAGAGACTGAACTACCAGTCCCAACACAACTGGGAAGTGGTATCACATGTTACTAAAGCGAGCAGGACAACTAGTGGCGAGGACAACTACATAATAGGGCCTGTTCATCATTTAATCAATTACACTATAAAAAACACAAATTGACGGCAATTGTTCTGTCAGCAGCTATCCTCACTTTCAGTTTCTTAAAGAGTAAGCATACACTGCCCTGTACATGACCCCCTGGGTAACAAAGATATAACTATTTACCTAGGGAATATTCGGGCCTGGGCGATCATTTCTAAAACACTTGTTTTTCCAGCACTTTGATCTCCCACTACAACAACCTACAAAAATATCAAATTATATCTAAATAATATGCTTCACAACAGATTAAAATTTCCACACAAAAAGTACAGAAGCCAAAGCTGTTTTTTTTCCCCAGGCCTGCCTCCTCAAAAATTGACCTTAATATGATCACTGTGACTACTGTACTTTTTCTGTGGAAATTTTAATCTGTTGTCAAATAAGATAATGGGGAGAGAGAGAGAGAAATGCAGTTTAACATCCACTTGACACTAGATTATTTCAGGAGATAAGGGCTCTTTAGCAGTGAGAGGAAATTGGAGGACCTGGAGAAAACTCACGAGGTTGGACAGGCGATCCTAGTCCTTGTCACATACAACCTGGGAATCGAAAACCATGCCAGTTGATTCAATGACAGACCTATAATGAGATGACGTACACGCTACCATTCGGTCATCCAATCCCCTTTAAGATCATGGGAGAGAGAAATTGGGTTTGACATCAACTCAACACAAACTATGTCACTTCTTGACCAACATATGGCTTAATTTTATTTTAATAATTCGCTTGCACGTAGGGGTCTTTAGCAGTGGGAGGAAACCTGAGAAAACTCACGAGGTTGGAAAGGCGACCCTACTCCTTGTCATTTACAATCAGGGGAATCCAAACCACGCCAATTGACCTAATTACAGACATTATGATACAACGCGCACGTGCTAATCATTTGGTCATCCATCAGTCCTAAGTTGATGGGATTGAATTACTGTTTGAATGGATGTGAGACACACATCTTCGATAATGGGAGTTGAATTAATATTAGAATGGATGCGAGATACATCTAAGTTGATGGGAGTTGAATTAATGTTTGAATGGATGCTAGATACATCTAAGTTGATGGGAGTTGAATTAATGTTTGAATGGATGCTAGATACATCTAAGTTGATGGGAGTTGAATTAATATTAGAATGGATGCGAGATACATCTAAGTTGATGGGAGTTGAATTAATGTTTGAATGGATGCTAGATACATCAGATCCCAACTTACCCTGGGTAGATTATCTTGTGTATTATAACTAGAATCATATTCCGCTAGTTCGTCTAAAACTTCTGAATACATATCTATTGGTGACTTCTGAAACAAACAGGTGATCTTGAGATTAATGGTGTATAAGTTCAGTAGTGTTTACTCTAATTTTTACACAGAAAGTTGGATTTTCGTCCTTATAATTGGACACACTTTATGTGACCAGGCACATCAAAAGAGGGTTGGGTGGGGCAAATGTCCAAGACCAAATCATAAAGCAAAAGTCAATAATAAAAAATTACTCTACAGAATGCTGTCTTTTCCCTTTTTGATACACAACTGATTTTAAAAGTTAAAGTATATTTGTAAAGGGGCTGGAGGCGTTTTTTCTACTGCAGGCTTACGACAGAAATAAGAATCCTAAAATTAAATAAATTACGGTATATTTTTAGGTGACTGAAGACATTTATTTGCAATGGGGGCTCATATCACAAAGGTGAACTGAGTCTAAAAAAATCTTGACATCCTAAAATTTAAAAAGTATTTATGGTAGCGGGCCAGAGACGTTTTTGGGCAGTGGGGGCTCACAGCACAAATGAGAATTGAGTCTGAAAAATCTTGATATCCTAAAAAAATTAGTTAATTTATCTTCACAGTCCAACAAACCTTCATGACTCGTCTTTTACCATCTTTTCTATCTTTCAACATAATCGATTTACGTAATTCACGATTGTCTTTCTCTAACCTCTCGATTTCCTTCTGATAACGGATCTAAAATATATAAATTTATTATCAATACAACATGGGTTGCCAGACTACAACCACCTTTTTTATCTTTTAACATAATCGATTTATGTAATTCCCGATTATCTTTTTCTAATCTCTCTATATTTGATATAAGTCAAACTTGGAATAGGGCTTCTAGCCGATGTATGTCTTATTTCATGTACTTATAATTAATAAAGGTCTTATTATATACTATGCCGATCTTCTGTTATCTGTAACATAGTCTTTACCACATACATGTACACCCACAGCTCTTAACTAATCAGGACAGTCCATCAATGTTGTCACTTTGTGAATCTTTGCGTTCGAGTGCTGGTTCAGACTGCAGTCGCAACCATCGTCTGCATCCGAAGGTCGCCCCCTGTTAATTTACAACCAACCAAGGGAAGATAACTCACCTGTATCTCTATCATTTCTTCTTGTATCTGTTCAATTCTTTCTTTTTGTTTTGCCTGGTTTTCAAAAAAAAAAAAATTTCACCATTAAAAATATCCTGCCAGTATCAACCAGAGAAAAGACCAGGTCATTGGGACGTTACTTATTTTCAGATATATTAGAGTTATCTGAGCAGCATTAACGAACACTTAGTTAAGTACACAAATTTACTACTCTTTTTGTTTTGTCATTCATGGTTAAGAGAGAGAGTGGGATGGGGTTTAACAGCAACTCAACGCAAACCAGATCATTTCCGATTCAGGACTAACGCATGGTTAAATTTCATTTCATTAATAAGTTCGTGCGTAGGGGTCTCCAGCAGTTGGAGGAAACCGGAGGACCAGGAGAAAACCAATGAGGTTTTTACAAAATTTTTAAGCGAATCCTTATAGATTTGCAGCGTTAACTCTTGCGAGAATCCTTGCGCAAATTAGATTCGAAGATTTGTGTGAATTTCTAGCTCTGTTTCAGGACTAACGCATGGTTGAATTTCATTTAATTAATTCGTTCGTATGTAGGGGTCTCCAGCAGTTGGAGGAAACCGGAGGACCAGGAGAAAACCCACAAGGTTGGACAGGCGACCATACTCCTTGTCACATACAACCGGGGAATCGAAACCACACCAGTTGACTCTTTGCGAACTATATGATACAGCCCTCACTTGCTAACCATTCGCCCCCCCCCCCCAACTTCCAATATATAGGGTTATATACTGAGCAACAGTATAGAACACATAGTTAAGTCTACAGGTTACTGCTCGTTTTGTTTTGCCCTTCGTGGATCATTACTTCTACACCGACCTGTGGAATATGTTTTATTTTGTTGATAATATTGAGTTATCATATACTTACTGTTTTATCCTCGGACGAAGATGAGGCCGTTCCTTCGGCTGCTGTTATACTTTGTACGCTAGTAATACCAGCATCTAATAATAGAAAATATTAAACATTGGACAACTAATAATACAAAATATTATACATCAAGACAACAGAATATAACTACATTAAAATCTGAGGTCTTCCAATCAAACAAAACAGGTAATACAAGCCCATTATAGATTGTTTGGCAGGATCAATTTTTACAAAGTCATAATGATGCATTTGAATTTGATATTGAAATAAGTTGTCAATATATTACTTCTTTTATCTTGTTAATTCCTTGTAATTACTGATTAATCTGGTTTATGGTTTCCAACTGTTATCTATATATTGCACCACATTTTTGTTAAATATCATTATTTGCTTGGTATATGTATGTGTATCGAAACGTAGCATATTAATAAATTCAGAAGAACTATATCCATATAAGTGTTTTTAATTCAAAATAAGTTGATATACAATAATAGAATACAATATCAAGAAAACATTGTTTTATCTACTTTGATTTGATTTATACACGGAAATGTGTGAGTATAAAAATTCAAACATCGCCTAATTTCTTTCCTAGACATTTTAGTAACCTGTACTATAATACGACTATAGACAGGTATGTTGATGTCAGGTGTGAGGGGTCATGGGTCATCAAAGGTCAAGGGTCGCCAAAGGTCAAAGGGTCGTCAAAGGAATCATGGATGAAACCCAACACAAAATATAGGACGTGAAACAATTAAAATTTTACACAGAGAGAAATATCTAACATCAATATTAATTTCAAGCATATATTTTTAATTTTTTTAAAGAGATAATTTATTCTCAGAACATTATTAGGAGATCGACAAAGTGTCAAACTTCCTATAAAGAACTCAGTAGCCCATCATTTATTCTTGTGTATCTGACACTAATTTCTTTTACATTCTTTTAATATCAAATCTTTGTTTAAAAACACCATCCATCATTTAATTTGTAATTGTGTCCAGTTTAAAGCTGATCATTCAATTTTGATAATGAGTGTCCAATTTACAAGTGTTTAATTTCTCAATCACTGTTTAAAAATAAACAACCCAATTGATTATTGATGTGTATTGTTTAATTTTCGAAGAGTGGTCAGGAAATTAAATATTTGTAAATTGAACACTTATTATAAAAATTAATCAGTCAGCTTTAAACTGAACACAAGTACAAATTATTGTGATTTTAAACAGTTTTAATATTAAACGAACGTGAGAGAAATTAGAGCTAGATACACAAGATTAAATGATACCTTGGTTACAGTGTAAGACCTCTATTCATTGACTATCAAAATAATTTTTGAGAAAATATCATTTATCTGTTGTGATGATTTGAACTCCTACTTGATCGTAAAAATGAAATGATCTGAAAGCAGCATTAACCTTAAGGTGACCTATAAGTTGGGGGTTTTCCATGTTTCTATAAATAGTAACTATACCTGCTGCCATGTGATGAAGATGGGAATTCCGCCTCACACCTGACAATATAATATAATAGAAAAAACTTGGCTTAAATGTTTCGCTTCATTTTTCGATGATGCAGAAAAACTGCAGAAGAAAAACAAGATAGAGCAAACAATCGGCTGAGAGACAGTGATATAATATTTGACGAAAAATTAAAATTATGGTACCCCAAGATCCTAAAATTTTCAAGTTTGCTACACTACAACTATCGTGTAGTTGGTACTGTTTTAGCACGAGTTTCTGTATTCAATGTTTAATTTCAAACTATTTTTGGCTATTTATTAAAGTTTGTTAAGAATCATTGGTTTCCTCCCACGGATATTAACATATTTTGACTAAGTCATAATGATACATTTGATACTAAAATAAATTGATATACAATAATTAGTTGAATACAATATCAAGAAAACATTTTTTTACCTACTTTGATATAGTTGTCAATAGGAGCCAGCTGATAGTAACGTAGAAGAGAGCAGAGCCGATATAATTTATGTAACTTAAGTAACTAGTTCAAGTGATGTGGTTTTGATTCCCCACTTGCACGTTTCAAGGAGTAAGGTTGCCGTTATAATGTACGTTACTGAAGTAACAACACTTGAACGTGCACACCTTAGTCCATCCGACAACCACCCCTAACATCCTAAATAATTATTTACTGCTATGATATAAAATATGAATAAAACCGAAGTGAGTACCTTCCATCATCGTAGACCCCAAATCACCCTCGGGTAAACTATTCCAATAATCCGATAAATCTTCCATACTGGGTAATCTAGCCTTTATATCCTCTAGACTAGGTACTCCAGACGTAACTTCTTCTAGACTTGGTAAACCAGCAGCTTTATCTCTTAATCCATCCATTTTATTTTTAAACCATTCCTACGAATTAAAAAAATTGTAATAAATATTTCAAAACTGCTTACCTTTTAATTGTTTATGAAATGGTGCATCCTATTTTAAAGCTTGATGTGTCACTTAAATTTTTGCTAAATATAAAATTTCTCACATTCTGATTAAAATACATATTTATATTTCTTTTTTTTTTATACTTTTAATGGCCACCACTGCTTGAAGATCTGAGAAGTTGCCAGGTATTGATTAATCAATCAGCGTTGATATTTCTAGTGATTCACCCACAGTTCCATGCATGGCACATAACAGACCGTTTCATTGGCTAACCATTCGGTCATCCCTCAGATTGTACATGGTCAATAATCATACTGGTTCTCGGTCCGTTATACGATATTATTTACCCACAGTTCCATGCATAGCACGCCAAGAGCTCGCTGTAACAGACCGTTTCATTGGCTAACCATCCCCCAGACTGTATATGAACAATAATCAAACCTGATCCGTTATATAATATTATTTAATTCTGAATATCAATAATCATACCAGTACTTGGTTCGTAGTATATCGGTAATTATAATATTATCCTTATAAGACGTATAGAAATAGATTGCACTAAAAATAAACACACTTATATGGATATACTACTTCTAAATTTTATTAACAGGCTACACGTTTCTCTTTGTTGTGTATATATTATATCTATCATCTTGTTAATCAATCATTATTGTATTGATAACGATACCTGCATGTGTATTGAAACGTAGCATGTTAATAAAATTCAGAAGTAGTATATCCATATAAGTGTATTTATTTTTTATTATAATACTATTTTAATTATAAATATTATCGTACCCGTTTTGGTTCTGAAACTCGGTACGTATAATCCCTCATAGAAACGGCCAGTTTTTCTATAGCATCATATTCAGGTATATAATCCTTCATCCAGGAAATATCAGGCCAGTATTCCTTTAAACTCTCAAATTTCTATAAAAATATAAAATTATTACCTGGTATGATAACAGTATTTATTTCGAGAATATTATGAAATATAAAAAGCATAAATAATAGGATACAAGACTTGTTACGGATGCTTTGTCATTAAAAAGAAATATAGTTCAGACAAAACTCTAAAGGAATGCCTGACAACTCATCCCAAAGACAAACTCATCCCAAAGACAACTCATCCCAATAACAACTCATTCGGACAACTTATCCCAATATAAAAGACAACTCATCCCAGAGATTCTAGTATGTCTTATGATTAAGTCAAATTTCAATTGTCAAGCTATTCTTTGACTTGCATCCCAATGTTTACAAGACACCTTAGTTTTTAATCTCATTCAAATTGCCTGTTAAAATTCCATCATGCATCACAGTAATAAGGAGCAGCTGTAACGATGTATAAAATCAAGCCTGGAAATAAGGCACCTGTCACAGACAATTCAGACTTTACCGTTACAAAACCTCTTGTGTCTGTCATTTTGTTCTGCACTGATTTGTCTTTTTTATTGATATCATTAATAAAAGTACTGCACTAAGTTGAAAATGTCAGGAACTATTTTATTAGTGCCTGACATTTTGTCAGGTACATCTAAAACCATTATTTCCAGGCCTGGATGTATACCAACTCGAATTTCAAACTTTGTGTGTTTTTTCATACCTTGTTAACAGCCACTCCTCCACCGACTGCTCCAGTTAATATTAGATACCGTAACCTAAGAAACCGTCCCAGACCTCCGAGTAACCTAGCAACACTAGACATCTGTTGGTAACTTCCTGTCTGTAATATAATTCCCCGATTGTAAAGAACTGGATTTCGTAAAATGGTAGAACCTGTGTAAAAGGTCATTGTATGGTATGACCTTGAACTACCGAGTCTGGCTAGATTGATCACATGACTTCTAAATAAGGCAGTGTTTGTATTTGGTTGTGTAGAGTATGTGGTGTGTAAATTACGAACACCGATTCTATGAGAATTAAATAACACCACAGCTTGTTGGCGACCATCATGGCTGACTGTTTTCACTGATTTCTCTGCATATTTTTTGGCACAATATTCACACAGGGGTCTGAAATTCGAAAAAAAAATAATTAAATAAATAACTAGAGGCCTTACTATGAACTTGAACGTCCATTATACAACATAAACAACAAGAAATTTTGGCAACCATATTTTCTCATATCTGGTGCAGTATAAAATAATCCTAATTTTGACACGCCCAAATCCACCATTTGCCTATCACAATACTCTATATACATATTTGATTATATGCTGTTCTATGCAAAATTGGCGTTTTTAATTTACGCTTTTGTGTCAAGATGCAAATTCCAACCAAGTTTAGGAGTCATAACAGTCAAAGGAGCAAATTTATGCATAACCACCATGACTGTATTTCAACATTACATTTGGACAGAGACAAACTACAATTTTAAATTAAAAGAGAGAGAGAGAGAGAGAGAGAGATGGGTTTTACCTCCATTCAACACAACTAGGTCATTTCGGGACTAACATGGTTTAATTTTTTTATTTCAATAAATCGCTTGCGTGTAGGGGTCTTTAGCAGTGGGAGGAAACCAGAGTGCCAGGGGGAAACCCACGAGGTTGAGAAGGCGCCCTATCTCCATGCCACATAAGCTCACACCAGGGCTTGAAACCACAGCCGCAAGAAAGAGGTGGCCGGCCAGCTAGAGGTCGAAGCGTTGCACTCTAGACCACTAGGCCATACCCCCTTGAATCTAAAATAACATTGAGGGCATATGGTAAAGAACGGTAAATTATCAATAATCAAAATTAATGTACCCGGTAATAGGAGTTGAAATAATGGTTGATTTTGATAGACGTGTGTTTTGCCAGATTTCGATAAATCGTGCTACCAGTGGCAGTGCATAACAGCTTGTTATTTTTAGGCATTTATTATTTAATTTGTCCATTTTGGCATTTGAAGTCGCATCATAATCTCATCTGATCTATAATTTAAACGGTGCAACATTTTTAATTACATTTCTACGTATGGTGCGTGGACCAGGTATTTAGGGTTTTCAAAGAATATATGATAACATTTAAAGAAAACCAACGATTTAGACGGGTCAGTTCGGTCGGAAGCACGACAGTAAGCACAAGAAACAACTTCATGAATAAAGATGATGAAAATGTCAAAGTGAAATGTCAGACGACGACACGTGAGTGTGATTAAACTGCGACTTTCTACAGATGGCATTCTTATCATCACTCAATTTTGCTTTTAAAACAAAGAGAGAGTTTGTCTGGTTCCAGTGCTACATAAATATATAATTCATAATCACCCAAAATTTCCTCGAAGCAGAATCTTCAGCATTATGAAATATTTCAGTTTCTCAAAACTTTAAAACGGAAGTTGATGAAGGACGAAGTAAAGTAAGCAATGACATGAGTTTCGTATTTTAAAAAAAAATCTAAATTCGAGTATTTACAATGTTCCTTATTTCATTTAAATAGAAAAAACATACACGCATTAATTAGGCATCATTTTCTTCTTTACTTTAATACGAAAATATAATATTTTAGAAATTCGTTTCAAGGGAGATAACTCCAAATTACCTTTGCCGAGCACGAAGAATTCACTCACTGACTTTGCTTATAAAATTGAGCCGAATAAAATCAACCTAAACTTTGATTTACAGCATTTCTAAACTTAACAGAAGCTGAAAATGGAGGAGGAAAAAGGTTATCGCTGGGAAACAGAATATGAGAAAACATGGTAAAAATAATATTTCTAAAACCAGCGGATTTTAGTCTTTGACTTTCCTAAAATTAAAAAAAACAAGCCAACTCAACAAAACAACTAACAAGGCAACAAAAAAACCCCAAATGAACAGAAATCGAGACCGTCTCACCGTAAAAAAATGAGTTTACCAAAAATTAAAATTAAAAAGCAACCTCTCCAACAAATCTCAATTTAGACTACTGTACTGTACTGACTAATAAATTTAGTTATAATCTTCTGGAGAGCTGCGGTGGCTCAGTCAGTAAGGCGCTAGCTCACTATCCAGGAGGTCTGGGGGATCGATCCTTGTTCAAGAACTTGTTGCGTTGGTTGAAAAAGTTCCCAGGGATTTTTCAGCTTGGTTTCCCCTTGTCAGTGGTGCAGGGCAAAGGCCCTGGCAAGGACAGCGGTCTTGTCGTTCGGATGCGACGAAAAACCTACATAGGTGCCGAGTACACATTGAACTAAGTGTACTTAAGCTAAGATTTCTTTGCAATTGGAATTCAATAAGAGTAGTCTATAAGCTGACCTGCAGCATTGTTGTCCGGCTCCAGTCAAAATTTCCCTCATAGCAAACAGTATGGTGTATGCCCGTCTTCATTAACCCAGTTGGAGCAGAACAGTAGAACGTTAAACTCCATTTCATTGATTTCGTCACCTTTCCAAGTGGTTATAATTGAACTTTATTTATATTACAGGGAAGCCATCCACGAGGATGAGTCTGGGTCACTTCAAGCCAGTATTGATGACATCATACAGAAAGCCAAACGACGGAAAATGCTGGAGAAGATTGGGAACATTAGACTTGGGATGGTACGATCACAATATGAATATATTAGGGAATTAGAAATTAATCTCGGTCTTTGTAATCAAATTAAATGGTTGTATTCACATGGATAACTACCGTTCTATTTGCACAGGTGGTAAAAAAATTAAAAAGCACTGATGGGATGACCATACCATCATCACATTATGGGGAAGCTACGGAGGGTAAGTGGGTAACCCGAAGGTCGTTTGTTTGATCCCTGAGAAATTTCATCAGAATTTGCCTGCGTGGTTTCCTCTTGTCAGTGTTGCAGAACGTTCAACAGAGGGTCTGACAAGAACATCTGTCTAGTTGTTTGGATGTGACAAAAAACCGATGTCCCTTGGCAGTTTGAATTCGATATAAAATGTAAGAGTAGGAATTAGAAATAATCACGGTCTTAATAATTAAACTAAATGGTTGTATTCCCATTGATAACCACATTGCCACATGTACCTTTTTTGGCCTGTAGTACTATGGTTCGTCTCTCAGAAATAATAATAATAAAAATAATAAAAATAACTTTATTTAAGAAGGGTAAATGATTAGGCTATAGAAGCCTTTCTACCATCCTGCCCTTCGTGAAAAAAATATAATACAAAAGATGATAGCAAAACAAATAAAAGAGATGGATGAATAGGAGTATACAGTAATCCGAATGAAATTACATGTATAATACACAAGATGAATGCATCAATAATAACACATAATAAATCTCGTGGGTTTTCTCCGGGTCCTCCGGTTTCCTCCCACTGCTAAAGACCCCTACGCGCAAGCCTATATTGAAATAAAAAATAAACCATGTTAGTCCCAAAATAACTTAGTTAAATTCTGTCATTGAGTCAACTGTCATGGTTTTGATTTTCTGTTTGTACGTGACCAGGAGTAGGGTCAGCTCATCGAGTGGACGTTTAAACCCCATTTCTCTCATTTCTGTCTCTATTTATAATTAATTGTTGATTTTATTCTCTGTCTATTTATAATCAAATGTTGATTTTATTTCCTGGTTTGTTTCAGATGAGACATTTATATCTGATAGTTGACATGTCAGATGTAATGAACGATCAGGATTTAAAACCAACTCGACTTTATTCAACTGTAAAGGTAGGTTGATAAATCAGTACAGATCTACCTACTGTAGGGGAGGGGGGGTAGATGGCCGAATGGTAAGCCTGTGCGCGATGTATCATATAGCCTGTCATTGAGTCAACTGGCAGGGTTTAGAGTCCCCTGTTGTACGTGACAAGAAGTAAAACAAACTCAACATTATTCAACTGTAAATGTAGGTAGATAAATCAGTACACATCCATCTACTGTCCCCTCAAAAAGCAATACCTAGTAACTCACTTTTTTCTTATTTTGAGAAAACAGAGGAAAACGTAATTAATGAATATTAAACGCCAGTTCCTAGTTTGCTATTGGCTTACTAGGTTTTGTTATGGGTGTAACTGCTTACAAAATCAAAAGATACTGACACTTACGTCTTTAATCTTAGGGAGGTTGGGTGGCCGAATGGACGCTTTAGATAATAAGGTCTGTCATTGAGACAACTAGCTTGGTTTTGAGCTCAAAGGTTTTCTGTTTAACCTTGTGGGTTTTCTCTGGGTACTCTGGTTTCATCCCACTGTTAAAGATTCCAAAGCGCAATCAAATTATTTAAATAAAATTTAACCATATGTTAGTCCTGAAATGACCTAGTTTCTGTCAAGTGGACTTTAAACCCCATTTCTATCTAACTTTTAATGTAGGTCCACTTTTAACAGAGCCTTTCTATATGCCCACATGGAAATGTGGTTGTATATTGCCATCCTGTCCGCCTGTTTGTCAGTCTGTCCGGCAGTCATCCACAATTGCTTGTGAACACTCTACAGACTAGTTTGTCATCTGATTGTTTTGAAATTGAAGGGATTTAGCTGCTGTGGGTTTATGTTTTGTTGCCTGTCAACCTATCTTTGTGTTTACTCAGTGTCCTATTGTTAAATCCTTTTTTCATTCTTGATTTATTCAGTTACTGGAACATTTTATAGAGGAATATTTTGATCAGAATCCCATCAGTCAGCTTGGTATATTAGTTACTAGAAATAAGAGAGCTGAGAAAATCACAGAACTTGGAGGTAAAAATAGATAAATGATCCGAACTGGGTTGAAAATATGATTTTTTTATTTTATAAGGAGCTCATAAGTTCGTTTCCAGTATTAAACGAGATAGTTTATGTTATTTTCCACCCCCATGCAGGACAAGGTATAGTCGTTCGTATGGAATTTAAAAACCGAGGTCCTGTGTACACATTGGCAAAGTATGCACATGAAAATTTTCCCTTGATTTGATTTGCTATTTTGATGTAATTTGTGTGTAGTTTGTTATCTTCCCACAGGTTTGTCTCTCTGTTTCCATGTAGTACGGTCCTCCTGCACTTATTATTAAATTCAACTTATTGTATTTAAGATTCCAACAACGTATATTTCTCTATGTCTGATTACAGGTAATCCTCGTCGCCATATCAACGCATTACAAGGTTTAAAGGACAGAAAATGTCAAGGTGAACCATCACTTCAGAATTCACTCGACTTGGCTCTTCAAACTCTCAAGTAAGTTTACTATAATAATAATAATAATATTAAAAAACAATAATAATAAATTGTCTTGTATATTGCTAAGTTATGTCCGCTGATCATTTCTAAGCACTTCACACTGAGCTCAACTATTTGTTCTTGCAAAAATATTTAGGAAACAAAGGGGCCATCCATAAAGTACGTACGCTCAAAATGGGTAAAATTCAGCCCCCCCTCCCCTGCCCTGTACGCTTCTGTACGTACGTTTTGCCAATGAATTTACGCACCTGTACGTTTTTGGCGTGACCCCCCTCCCTCCCCCCTTCAAGCGTACGTACTTTATGGATGGCCCGAAATTAAATGTCTCTTTAGTTTTGACTAAAATCTTAAAAATAGAGGTGTCGGCACATCTGTCAGAGAAGCTCATTTTATAAATATGCCCCATGAACTGGTAAAGCAAGGCCGGTTGTCATTTGCAATTGTCAAGCAAATACAACTTTTTTCATACCTTAATTAATTTATATGTACTCAGATTGATTATTTAAATTTAATTAAGACGACTGAATTCTTCACATAATGACCGGTTGCTTCAACTTCAGATTCAGGGGCCTGTTTCATGAAATTTTAACAAAGATCAAATCCAAATTTTAGTAATCTGATTGGATAATATTAGATTGATGTTAGTGCTTAGCCAATCAAAATTCAAGTATCCACTAAAATTTGCATTTTATCTTTAGTTAAGATTTCGAGAAACAGGGCCCAGGTGAGTAAAATAATGTAATTTGAAAGTAGAATATGTGAACGTGTATTATTTGATATTGATATTTGTGTTTCTAGACATATGCCGAGTCATGCTAGTCGAGAAGTATTGATTATATTTGGTAGTTTAACAACATGTGACCCTGGTGATATAGATACTACTATACAGGTACGTTATATAGACGGGGGTGGTTTCCCCTTGTCAGCGATGCAGGATGGAGGGTCTGATAAGGACACCTGTCTAGTAATTCGGATGAGACGGTAAAGTGAGCTACCATGTACACATTGGAGTGCACGTAAAAGTTCCTTGGCGATTGGAATTCGATATAGGAGTAGGCCGTATGGCTTATGCCCGTCTTCATTAGCCCAGTTTAGGAGCATAACAGTAAGATGTTAAACCCCATTTCATTTCATTTATATACTATACAGGTAGGGTATAGGGGTGAATGGGTGCAAAAATGGTAATCTGACTAAAATACAGATCTATATTTTGATTTATTTTTTTATACTTTTGATGACCTACACTACATGAAGATCTGACCAGTTGTACTGGGAGATGGTGTCAGGGGTCGTACAAGTGACTTTTAACCCTATGATGTCATACATTGATTGATCAATCAGCTTTGACGTGCAGAGCGCCAGGCCAGTTATATAACAACTATTCCAGATCCAAAGTAGAAGTGGAATTAGTGTGCCAGTAAATGAAAACATCCGGATTCTATATATCAAATAAAATACACTTAACCCATATGATGATGAAATCGAAAGTGGAATTTGTGTGTACAAACATCCCGATTTAAACCAATGAAAATACCTGTATTATTTCTTCTTGATTTAAACCAATGAAAATACCTGTATTATTTATTCCTGATTTAAACCAATGAAATTACCTGTATTATTTTTTCCTGATTTAAATCAATGAAATTACCTGTGTTATTTGTTCCTGATTTAAACCAATGAAAATACCTGTATTATTTGTTGTAGATAATGAATGAGAACAATATAAGATGTTCTATTATTGGTCTAGCAGCTGAAGTTTGTGTTTGTAAGAAAATATGTAAACAGACTCAGGGTAAGTTTCATCAGGGTTCTCTCTCAGTATTGACCAAGATAGTTTGTCGTTATTTTTCCGCCGTTGTTTTTACCTTGTCAGTGGTGCATGACAATGGCAGCAACCCATTGGCCAAATCTGCACATAAAATACCCTTTATAGTTAGAATTCGATACAAGAGTGAATATTATTAAATATATTGTCATTCACCATTATCAAAATCAGACTTACTTTGATAAAACACGAAGTTGAAATTCGTGTGAACTTATGTGGGGGAAATGACACCAAATATCTGAGTTATGCAGTTGCTTTATGACTGAGATGATAGTTAATGGATACCCATTTCTCCAGTTTCCATGTCTCAAGACTCGAGGTATGGTAGTACTAGACAAGGTAACTTCTCTCCATGGAGTCTCCCTGTCTAGAGACTCGAGGTATCGTAGTAATAGATAGTAACTCATCTTTCAATGGACCCTCCATGTCTTTCAGGTTTCCTCCCTCTGCTAAAGACCCCTTCGAGCAAGAGAATTATTGAAATAAAATTAAACTATATTATGTTAGTCCCGAAATGACCTAGTTTGTATCGAGTGGATGTTAAACCCCCGTTTCTCTCTCTCCTCCTTGTCTTGAGATATCGTATTAATAGATTATAACTCATCTTTTCATTGACCGTCCAAATCTTGAGGTATCGTAGTAATATAGCTGAGTTTTATATGGTTATTATTAACAACCAACACAAGATGTATTCTAGATGTGATCTCGCTGTGTTTTATATAGTTTAATGTTGTTTCCAGTAATCAATTACTGTTGAGGACAATTAACAATAGACACTACATAGTTCCCCTTCCCTGGGCGACCTTCGGATGCAGACTATGGTCGCGACTATAGTCTGAACCAGCAACCGAACGCAAATGGCCCTAGCCTTTAACTATTCAATATGGTGGCGACAATGTCAGTTGTTTCGCCTGCTATGTTTACTCATGTATTTTTTAAAAACTGGTTAAGTTTTCATCCTGCGATGTGAAAGCAAGATTAAAAAGGGTTACAAATAGGATTAGTCAATATCAGAGTAATTTTCGTTTGATTTATGTCACCTAACCAAGATCATTTTACGCGTACAGTTTTTTTGTCGTGGGCCTATGGCTATATATTATTTCGAATAAGAAGATGCTAATATTCCTAATCTGTCAAATTCATCAAAAAAAGACGAACAAAAAATCAAACTTAACATGTAGGCCTATACCCCAATGCCCATTCACTAAATTTCTGGTGTTAAAATGGACCCTATAATACCGGCAATCGGAAATTTTATTATATTTTTAAGAAAATCTTCTCAAGTGTCAGTTTTGTCAGCCATCTTTGAACTATCCCGACCGTGCTCTATCGCATGGTACGTCTGGTCACGACCACTGGTCGAACTAAATGCCATTCGGATGCAGATGGTTCGACTATAGTACGAAAATCACTGCAACCGAAGGTCGCCCTAGCTGGAGGAGTAGAACTTTAGCCTGTTAAACCCCATTACCTGGATTTTGTATGCAGGAATATTATTATTATTATTTATATATGTTCCAGGTAAATATAATGTTATATTAGATGAAAGTCATTATAAAGATTTACTCTATCAACATCTGTCACCTCCTCCAGCTACAGTAAGTTTACTTTAAGATACTTTACTTTATTTAAGGTTTTTTACTTTTCGTCAGGAATGTTTTTTGTGGTAGGAGAAGAAACTTCAAGTTTGCGTTTACTAAGGGTGGGGGGTTGGGATTAGAGTGCAGCGCTTCGACCTCTAGCTGGCCGGCCGTCTCTGGCTTGCGGCTGTGGTTTCGAACCCTGGTGTGAGTGTAAGTAAGTAATTTTATTGCATAAAAACGCCCACAAGGAGCAGCATACAATTACAAATAATGACATTAATACAATGTATGTGGCATGGAGATAGGGGCGCCTTCTCAACCTCGTGGCTTTCCTCTGGTAACTCCGGTTTCCTTCCACCGCTAAAAAGACCCCTACGTGCAAGAGAATTATTGAAATAAAAATTGAAAACCATACTTTAGTCCCAAAATGACCTAGTTTTTGTCGAGTGGACGTTAAACCCCATTTCTCTCTCTCTCTCTCTCTTTACTAAGGGTGAAGCCTGTAATGGTTACACAGGAGTATGTGTTTATACATTCTGATAATATAAATAAACAATCTGTCATTAGTCCAGTAGGGGAGCAGGGTGGGGGATAGTCACCCCATTGAACGTTTGGGAATTGAATTCTTCCAATCCCTCGAAAGACATCAACCAATTAAATAAGAGAATTCTGGCCTCAACTGAATATGGTACAATTCCAAGCAGTCACCCAAGCTGAAACATTTGATTAAGTCACGATTCTTCTCAAACAACCTTTGTATTCATGATTGGCAGAACAGTGCAGGACTCAATTCTGTATCTTACGATTGCAAATGGGTTATTTTATCGCTGATGAGCGAGCTTGAAAATATAAAAGATGAGAGTTAATAGCCTGCTAAGTTGGAATGTATTTAATATAACAAAAAACAGAATTATAAAAGAATAGATTACAATGTTTTACAGAACCTGTCATATATAGGGGGTGTCAATCAGTCAGTGTGACAATATGTTGTTGTACTTAGTGTTTTGTCTTCGATATCACCCTTGTTGAAATAAGAAGACGTAAAACTCCAGGAACAAACGACTTAGTCTTTATCGTCTGCTTCCACTGATGGTGAAATCTCTGACAAGTTGTCTTATTTTCTTTCTTATTATCATATCGCATGCGCAGGGGTTTTTGGTGTGGGAGGAAACCAGACTACCTGGAGCAAACCCACGAGGTTGAGATGTAATAGTAATACTCACTTTAGATATCATCATTAATGTTCTTCACTCTGAACACCAATGTCTGGGTTTCATAATTGTTCAATGACAATGTACCTATATATTACACTGTCACAAAAAAAAAAAAAAATCCTCATTTGTAATTTGTATGCTTGATAACAACAAGTATATAATATAGTGATTGTTTTCCATAGAACTGTGTTTTGTTATATTATGTTCAATCTCTAAATGCCATTCGAAGATTATACCAATGTCTGAATCAGTATATTTTTATCTTCTCTCTTCAACAGGCAAACACGTCTTCATCTCTTATAAGAATGGGTGAGTTATTTATATATTTATATTGTTCTGGGAGATCCTTTCACCAAAACTGACTCTCTCATGGAGGTGTGGAGCTATGGTGGCTCAGTGAATAAGGCGCTGGTCCACTAACCAAGTGGTCTTGGGTTCGATGCTGGTGTGGATAGGGATTCCATGTTTCCCATGATAGGATACTCAGAAATTAAGGACTTTCCCCGGTTGTAATTTAACAAGGAGTAAAGTTGTCAGTCCAACCTCGTGCGTTTTTTCCAGGTCCTCCAGTTTCCTTCAACTGTTTTGGGGTTTTTCTTGGTACTCTAGTGCTAATGGAGAGGGTAATCATAAGGTCTGTCAGTAGTGTCAACTGGCGTGGTTTCAATTCTCAGCTTAACAATAATAAGGAGAAGGGTCGCCAGGCCAACCTTGTGGGTTTCCTCCAAATGCTTAAGATTTCTACGTGCAAGTGACTTTCTGAAATAAAATTGACCATATGTTAGTCCTGAAGTGACCTGGTTTGTGTCGCTTGGATGTTAAACCCCATTTCTCCGCTATCTCCCTCTCTCTCTCTCTCTCTCTTACTCACTCTCTGGTGTTTATATTTGTATTAACTGTATATTTGATTTGCAGGTTTTCCACATCATACATTAAATCTTGTTAATAAAGAAGAAAGACCATCAATGTGTATGTGGTAAGTATTGACAGATGAGACAAGTGTATCAATGTTTGTATATTTATTTACCATCAATGTGTATGTGGTGAGTATTAACAGATGAGACAAGTGTATCCATGTACATGTATTTATTTACCATCAATGTGTATGTGGTAAGTATTGACACATGAGACAAGTGTATCAATGTACATATATTTATTTACCATCAATGTGTGTGGTCAACGGTAGATTAACAATGGGGCACCTTTAGGCCCAAGGGCCCCCACAAAAATCTCAGTTGGTCCACTGAAATAACGCCAGAATGTTCTAATTGTGTGGCAGAATTTTTTTTTTTTCTGGGTGGGGGGGTACTTCTAAATGGCGCCGAGACAAGTGCCTGAAATGCAAGGAAATTTTGCCAGCCACAGCTTCGCGGTCGATGATCAGGGCCCCCCCCCCACATGTTCCAGGCCCCAGGGCCCCAACCATGGTTAATCCTGCATTCTGTGTGGTAAGTAGAGAGCATCTGTATCTGTGTACATGTCATTTTTTAATGGAAATCTTTTGCTCGATATTTATTGAAATGTTATTACTGGTTTCTTTTTCTTTATTCATAATCTAATGCTTGTTGTATTAGGCTCAAATTCCAGGGTCAGTTTTCAATGAGGGTCGGGGTCAGAGAAATAGCCAATCAAGCTTCTCCTGTATGTTCTGTAAATGGCCGGATTTTTTTCTTTATTTATAGTCTAATGCCAGTTGTATTAGGCTCTGGTTTTCAATGAGGGGGGGGGGGGGTGCAGAGGGGACATAGGAAATGAAATGAAATGGGGTTTATGTCCTACTATTATGCACCTAACCTGGGCTAATTGAAGATGGGCATACACCATACAGTGTGCTATGAGGGAAATTTTGCCCGGGCAGCGGCGCTACGTCCTACTCTTATATCGAATTCCAACTGCCAAGGGATCTTTTAAGTGCACTCTTAAGTGTACACAGGACCTGGAAATAAACAATGAAGCCTCCCCCTGTATATTGTATACAGTATTTTATTATTTCAGTCATCTAGACAGTAAGACTTGTGAAGGTTTTAATACAACCGGATATTTCTGTCCTCAATGTAAAAGTAAATACTGTGAATTACCCGTAGAATGCAAGGCCTGTGGTAAGTTTTAATCTAACAGAATTAAAGGCTCTGGACCCTGTTTCTCGAAATCTTAACTAATAATAAAATCTAAATTTTAGTAGATGCTTTAATTTTGGTTGGCTAAACACTAAAATCCTTCTAATATCGCCCAATCAAATTACTAAAATTTAAATTTTATCTTAAAATTTCGTGAAACAGGGTCCTGAACGTCATTTCAGAGATTAATGATAACATTGTGAAAGATCGATCTTTAAAATATCGTTCCAAAATTATGTCAACACAAACAGCGCCACCGTTCACAATATTTTTGTTTATAAGGGGATTCAAAATATCTCAAGATGAAAGATAAAGGGAGGCAATCACGATTTGATCTGTGTCCTGTTTTCAGGTATTGTGGAGTAAAGCAGATTATAAAAGCATACATTATTATTAGTTCACTATTATCCTAATGAAGGAGGAGGGGGAGGGGCTGCAGCGAATGGATGGGGGTCCATTTCATGGGTTAATTTGGCACTGGTAAAATCAAAGGGAACCAATGTTTGCAAAGGGCTGTGAACCGTCGAGTATTGTCCGACACTGGTACTGACTTACCCGTCCTTTAAGAAAATGAAATGGAGTTTACTGCTCTTCTGCTATGCCCTTACTTGGCTAATGAAGACGGGCATACGCCATACAGTGTGCTATGAGGACAGTTTTGCCCAGACAGTGTCACCACAGCCTACTCTTATATCAAATTCCAACTGTGAAGGGATCTTTTATGTGCATATTAATATTAGACTGTATTAAATGTATTGCACAATTATTCCAGTTTTAACGTAAGTATTGGCACATTATCTATTATTCCAGGTTTAAACGTTTGTATCGTTACTTCTGTCACTTCATCTAGCTCTTGTGTAGAGTGAACGTTATACGCTCTCTTGTTATATCCATAAAAAAAATATAAGACAATTAAATATCATCTATTCCAGGTTTCACGTTAGTATTGCCACCTCATCTAATATGATCATTTATTTCAGGTTTAACGTTGGTATCAGAACCTCATCTAACTCTTGTGTAGCGTGAACTATATACGCTCTCTTGTTATATTTATTAGACTATTAAATATATTGCACCATTATTTCACGTTGTTAGTATCGCTACCTCATCTAATATCACTATCTATTCCCGGTTTAAAGGTGGTATAGGCACCTCATCTAATATCACTATCTATTCCAGGTTTAACGTTGGTATCGCCACCTCATCTATTATCACTATCAATTCCAGGTTTAACGTTGGTATCAGAACCTCATCTAGCTCTTGTGTAGTGTGAACGTTATACGCTCTCTTGTTATATCCATAATAATAATATAAGACAATTAAATATCATGATTATTCCTGGTTTCACGTCGTTAATATTGCCACCTCATCTAATATCATCTATTCCAGGTTTAACGTTGGTATCGGCACCTCATCTAGCTCTTTGTGTAGAGTGAACTATATACGCTCTCTTGTTATATTTATTCCAGGTTTAAAGCTGGTATCAGCACCTCTTCTAGCTCTTGTGTAGAGTGAACTATATACGCTCTCTTGTTATATTTATTCCAGGTTTAAAGCTGGTATCAGCACCTCTTCTAGCTCTTTAGTAGAGTGAACTATATACGCTCTCTTGTTATATTTATTAGACTATTAAATATATTGCACCATTATTCCAGGTTTAACGTTGTTAGTATTTGAGTATCGGCACCTCATCTTATATCACTATCTATTTCAGGTTTAACGTTGGTATCGGCACCCCATCTAGCTCTTGTGTAGCGTGAACTATATACGCTCTCTTGTTATATTTATTAGAATATTAAATATATATATCACGTTTATTCCAGGTTTCACTTTGTTAGTATTGGTACATCATCTAATATCATCTATTCCAGGTTTAACGTTGGTATCGGCACCTCATCTAGCGAGGTCGTATCATCATCTGTTTCCTCTCGATAATTTTATTGAGACAACTCTAGCAACTTTACACGATTCAGAAAACTTGTAAGTATTTTTATACTTTCAAAGGGACAGTCGCAAAACTTCAACTCTTGCGTTCAAACGAATAATCTGTGGACCTATATAGATCTCGACCAACACACCTGCTCATCCACTGTAAAAAGTTATTATATTTGTGTTCATGATTCAACATTTAATAAATTTTTATCCGTTGTTCCATGGGTTATTTGTTTGGACGCAAATGTTGAAATTATGCGAAAGTTCATTATATCATATAATGTAGAGAATTTGGTCAAATTAGAGAATTTGGTCAAATTAGAGAATTTGGTCAAATTAGAGAATTTGGTCAAATTAGAGAATTTGGTCAAATTAGAGAATTTGGTCAAATTAGAGAATTTGGTCAAATTAGAGAATTTGGTCAAATTAGAGAATTCCATCAAATGACAAATACAATTAGACGATTCCCAACTGTTCCTAATAGACAAGCCAGCACTGTTGTTCGTAATGAACAGCACGGTTCCTGGTAAGACAATTAGAAAAATGGGATTCATGCTAATGATAGGTTGCCAGGAAAAACTTACATCACAGCAGCCAAGTCGTTTGGGAGCATGTTAGGATTAATATATGATTATATAATCCTTTAGTGGTTGTAAACGATAAATTAATATGTGTTGAAATATTGTGCCAAACCGTGACTGTGTTCCATATTGTTTTGTATTATTTCCCTTTTCAGACATTGTTTTTCTTGTTTACTTCACTTAAAGGACATTAATGTAAGTACCATAACGAACTTGTTATACATTTACAGCTATTGTAGTAATCCTTTATTCTAATTAGATATTTCTCAGATTTGATCATTTTTGTGTTTCCATGGAGTCTTCTTATTGGTAGTTGGGGAAACCAATCCCAAGAATTTAAACATTCAGCTCAGTTGCTTATTAGTGCCTACTTCCTACATATTGTATAACCTACAACTGACTATTATATATCAAATTAGATTGATGACAGAAGAATTGTGTGTACACGGCACTTGATTTTCAAAATCTGTCTGTGATTATTGCCAGAATATTAAACTTTGGCTTGTAAAATCTCTGATTATTTCTTGTAAATGACTCACTCCTGTTACTTGAAAAAAAAACTCTTTTTATCTTGTTATCTTGAAAATGGCTCATTTTAGCCAGATAATACAATTAGTTGACCAAAAGAATCATCCATTTGCACACCTGTTGAAGAGCAGAAAGCCTACCTGCGGATTTCATGTTTTTGTATTTGGCCTATTTCTATATACAATTTTTATTCTGGAGCATATCTCATTAACCGTTCAAGATATATTTATGAAACTTTGTATAGTTGCTGAGTCGTTTGCCAATTCAAAATTTCTCAATTGAATAACTTTAGTGTTTCCATAGACACAAATTTCACTTGTATGTCCAGTTTGTATAAATATATTAAAGCCCCAATACCAATCTTGTTGTAACTGAATAATATGTCCCAATCTTTATTCTGATCAACAATTTATACTATTTTACAATATTTCAATTAAAAAATAATACAAATTTCATCTTAACACACTTAATTTAAAAATTGGAAAAATTCAACTACATGCCGTAACATGGTTTGAAAAGCCTTACGTAAACCTTTTCAAATGTAACTTAGATTTAAACATATTTTCGAACCCTCTTGAAAAGTAAGATAGGTTGTAATGGATAATTTACATAACAGTAGGACACTTAAACATCTTGTAGTTAGAATAAGGCTAATTTTTGTTTTCTGGACCTGTCAAGCCAACAAGAGTGTTATTGTCCCTTTAAACAGGGGCTCAAAAATGAAAGTCTGAGAATGTATGAAAATAAAAAGCCAAAATATAGGAATGGTGTATTTACCTTGTCTTAAAATTTCAACTCAAAATATTTAGTCGTTTGGACGTGAATGCCAAAACTGATTATCCGGACATGTAACCCTTTTAAGATTTCGGGTCAATTGTTTCGTTTGGTGACCTTATAACCGATTACGGTTACTTGAGAGGGTTATGCAGTGAATAACCCCCATGTGCCGTACCTGATAAAGAAAGGCAAATTTCAACTACACATTATTATCCGGACATGTAACCCTTTTAAGATTTCGGGTCAATTGTTTCGTTTGGTGACCTTATAACCGATTACGGTTACTTGAGAGGGTTATGCAGTGAATAACCCCCATGTGCCGTACCTGATAAAGAAAGGCAAATTTCAACTACACATTATTTTTATAAAAAAATGTTTGGTTTAATCCAGATACCACAAAATACACCTTGGGGCACCGGTCTCAAATTCCAAAGAAGACTGACGGATTTCAGTTGTTTAAAAATGTATCATAAATACTGAAGTAGTTGCTCTGCCCTTGACTCGAATATTTTAAGGGATTTTAACACAAAATGAGGTAGTTTTATTTCCAAACCAAATATTGGGATTAGTCCTTTAATGTATGTATTTTTTGTATATTTTTCAGGTATATAAATGTCCGGTTTGTTTAAAGATATTTTGTTTGGACTGTGATTTATTTATACATGAAACTCTACATTCATGTCCTGGATGTTCTAGTAACCGTGGTAACCAACATGAGAAAATGGATGTTACCTAACATAAAAGATCTGTTAATACCTCAATAAAAAATAAATAATAATTATACCATTACCAAGGCTTAACTTCTTATTCCTATCAGAGCTGGCGGTAGCAATTCTTGATTTGGGGGGCTTCCATCCTAGGTCCCTATAGCCAAAATAACCTGGAGAAAAGAAAAGAGTACTTGCGACTTAATTATATGGGGGGGGTTAGCCCCCCCCCCCCCCCCAACCCCCTACTCCGCCGGGCCTGCCTATATAGAAATATTAATGTTACCCACACTGACAAACTGATATACACCATTGAATATATGAATTGCCCATTCCTACAATGCACAGCGAGAAGCCATTTTTTAGGGAATGGGCGATTTATGTATCGTCCCCCCATTTTGCTTGGAAATTTTGGTCTAGAAACAAAGAAGATTGTTTAAATTTATTCTGGTATTTTTGAGATGGAAAGAATAAGAGAAATCACCTGTAGATTCCTATGAAATGAAATCTCCTACTTTTTTGCACTGACTTGCCTACTCTTTATAATTCTAATTCCAACTGTCAAGGGTTCTTCTACATCCCGTCCAATCCCCAACCATCACAACTAGATAAAAATGGTAGAATGTTTTAAATACAATTCAGCAAAGCCGAGGGCCGAGACTCCCATAGACGCCTTTCAAAAAAATATTCCACATAAAAGGACCACCCAATCCCCAACCCTCACAGATAATAATAAAAATAATAATATGTATATTTATATTGCGCACAATTCCATGCTAATATGCATGCTCAAGGCGCTACACAGACTAGGTGCCATAATAGGCCGTAAATAGATGGGTTTTTAAATTAGATTTGAAAGTTTCTAGACTAGGTTACAGTTTAATATTTAGCGGTAATGAATTCCACAGAACAGGCACAATATGAACAAACGATCTGTATCCAAATGATTTGAGATAAAGATGGTACTGTGTTTAAAATACAATTCAGCATAGGTGGTTTAAACTACCGGTATTTCTGGCATTGACAGACAGAGCCTCCTAGATCTTGGGACCTTAGGTTTGAGTCTTGCCAAGTTCTGTCCAGCTAAGTAAATCAGGCACTGACAGAGGGCCCTAAATCTTAGAATCAGTCTGCCCAGTAAGGGTTGTGACATATTGGACTTTGTGTTGTGTTCATCCAAATGTTCAAAAAATTGCCATGAGAGAGAGAGAGAAATGGGTTTAACGTCCACTCCAGACAATCTAGGGAATTTCGGGACTAACGTATGGTTAACTTTTATTTCAATAATCCGCTTGCACGTAGGGGTCTGTAGCATTGGAGAGACGCCAGAGAAAACCTACGAGGTGGTACTGGCCATGAAATGACACGGATTTAACATTGATGTCAATGGAGAAAGAATTAGTAGTCTAATCCCACATGAAAAATCTGGATTTTGGAGTTATTTCCCTTGATTGAAATTTGGCTTCATCATCTCAATTTATGTCTAAGTGTATGTGTATGCATGCTGTCCTTAATGGACGTTTTGATGCAATAAACATAAACGTAAACATCTCTATCTATACCGTACTTTATAAATTGTTGCCTACCCAAAACCATGGTATTATAAGGTCCATGCTATTAAAAACCTATATGTATTTTTTGTCGTGGTCTTTTATAAACCTCCGACCTTTCGTTAATAATGATTAGACGGTTTGTTTTATCTGATTGCGTCTGAAGTAACGTTAGTATTATTAGGGGTGTGGTCCACCAATGCGTAATAAAACAATGATTAATTTGTCGAGGATCGATAATATTGGAAGAAGCATCAGGAGATACAAGATCATGACTCATAGTCGTCTGCTAGTTGATTCCGTTGCTCAATCAAACTGCGCATCAGTTATCCTTGGTAATTGACATTTTCAAAGGTTACGAGTGAAATGCCAGGGGTTGGGTTAGTGGCGAATTCTGTCAGGGCAGCGTTGTTTATCAGTAATAGCGGATCTTGAAGCTGAGTAAGAGAGAGAGAGGGAGAGAGATAAAGAAAGGGTTTAACGCCCACTCGACACAGACTAGGTCATTTCGGGACTAACATATTTTTTAAATTTTATTTCAATAATTCGCTCGAACGTAGGGGTTCTTTAGCACTGGGGAGGACCCTGTGAAACCTCACGAGGTTAGACAGGCGACACTACTCCTTTGTCACGTACACACGGGGATTCGAAACCACGCCAGTTGACTCAATGACAGGCTTGATGATACAGCGCGCACGTGCTTAGCATTCATTCAGCCATCCAACACCCTTTATCAGACCAGTAGCGGATATTAAAGCTGGGGTTTAGTATGGAGGGCCATCCCTATAATCCAGGGCACCGCGCCTTTCAACAATTTAATCTTACCCTATAATGTCAACAAACTACTGTCTATAATAAAACTGATCGCCCCCGTAGAACATGGATCGTATTGTCTCATATTATTATAGTTATTCGCCGATCGTTATCTTGCTGTTTGTATTCAAGTCGACATATAGCTACGTGACATATTGTGATTGGTATTGATTTTTTAAAAATTATTTTCTTGTGAACCTTTGGGGCGTTTACTTGGTTTTGTGGGGTGGGGAGGGGTGTTAACGTCCTATACCCTTTTGCCCCAACCGGGGTATGTAGTCAGGAATGTAAGGGGATATTTGGCCCAGGCAGACATTGAATTCTAACAGTTAAGTGTTCTTTTATGTGCACGCCAAGGTGTACACGTGGCCTCGGTATTTATCGTCCCATTTGAGTAACTAGACAGTGTCCACCACTAACAAGGGGGGGGGGGGGGCATGCGTTAGATCCCCCCCCCCCCCCGGTATGAACCGGCAGAATGCCGTATCGGTTTTCATTCACATTGATGTCATCTTTATAACGATCAAATTCATTTAAAGACTCGATGACATGGGGTTTAACGTCCACTCGAACCACACTAGGTTATTTTGGGACCAACATATCGTTTAATTTTCTTTCAAAAATTGTGTGTAGGGGTCTTAAGCAGTGGGAGGAAACCACATGAAAACCACGTTATACAACCGGAAAATCGAAAATCACGCATGTTGACCCATTAACAGACCTTATGACACAACGCGCACGCGCTAACCATTCAACCCGGCAAATATGGTCAACGAAGACACATGATTAACATTCTGTCCTCACACCGACGATACCAAGGTTCTTTTAAGTGCACACCGATGTCGACCTGGCGCTCAGGTCGGCACCAGGCAGAAAAATCCCAGAGGAACTGTCTTGGTTGTAACTGGATCTTGAGAGATTTCCGATGGTAAATGGAGAGAGAGAGAGGGGGGGGAGAGAGAGAGAGAGAGAGAGAGAGAGAGAGAGAGAGATGGGGTTTAAAGTCGACTCGACACAAACTAGATCATTTCAGGACTAACATGTGGTTTAATTTTATTTCAATGATTCACTTACGCGCAGGGGTGGTCTTTACTCACGAGGTTGGACACGTACATTTGGGGAATCGAAACCACGTCAGTTGACTCAATGACAGCCTTTATGATACAGCGCGCATGTGCTAACCATTCGGCAATCCACCCCCACCCCATAGATGATAAATGAAACAATATCACTGGGAGTGAATATATTTAATTAAGCTTAGTAATAAATTATTTAATAATAAAAATTGATATGAAAACGAGGCAAGTTTGAAAGTAAAATGGCGGCGAGATCAAATTTGTACTTAAATTACATAATGCACGTTCACAATTACAGACGGTTACTAAACGAGTTTCTGTTTTGGTTCCAACGAACGGAATCGTATCAGTGATCTTTAGAATTTGCTGGAAACAAACTTCTGTCAATTTTTCAGAACTGGATTCTTGAGGTTGGGCGCCATCATGTGAACAGTTTCGACGAACTGAAAGGAAAGAAAGAAAACGTTTATAAGTTGTTAGAACTTTTGTTTAATCCTTTTGTATGTTAGAACTTTTGTTTAATCCTTTTGTATTGTACATTGTCAATGTCGATGCAATAAAATAATTTTAAACTAAAGAAATTTATATCAAATTAGTAATAACATTTAAATGAAATTATAAAAACAAACCTAGTGAATAAGTTGGGCATTGACTCACTGATCTAGAGGCCCTGAGTTAGTCGAGAAAATACCCCGGAATTTGCCCTTATGGGTTGGTGCAAGACAGAGGACGTACATTAAACGAAATGGAATGGGATTTTAACGTCCTACTGTTCTGCTCCTAAACTGGGCTAATGAAGACGCACATGCGCAATATAGTGTGTTATGAGGGAACTTTTGGATGGACAGCGGCACTACGGCCTACTCATATCGAGAATTCTAATTGTCAATGGATTTTTTTACGTGCACGTCATTCACCAATCACGGCTACAATTGATACACTATTCGAGACTTTGTGCAAATAAAATCAAGTTCAATTGCAAAATTTGAAACACATATGATCATAGTATTAGTTTGCGTAAAAGAAAGGCCTTAACATGGTCCACTACAGTGGCTGGAGCAAGAAGGAAGACATCAGTAGTGAAACCATGTAATATCGTGTATACATTGGCGTGCACGTAAAAGATCTCTTCGTAGTTGGTATTCGATATAAGAGTAGGCCGTAGCGTCACTGTCGACCCCATTTCTGATAGCATCTGTATGGTGTATACCATATTCATTAGCCCAGTTGGAGCAAAAATATGACGTTAAGTTAAACCCCATTTCAGTACCGACTTGTCTGAAGACATATTGGCAAATATACGTACCCTCGTTTCCAATTATCAGCTTTTTACATTCGCTGCCAGTTGGACAGTCAACAATAAATTCACTGACAGATTTAAAAGGATCTCGACATCGATTGTCATACAGCGAGGAGCACGTGAAACATTTCTTCCCATCAACTGAAATAAACATTACAAAATATTAAAGTGACAAGTTCATAATTTTTAAGTTATATTTTTAAAATGTATTAAAATAAAGCCTCAAAGGACCTAAGTCCGTAACTCAAAATCCTCCAAAATCGTCGACATCGAAAATTATTGGTCAATTTAAATCAACATTGATGATGTAAACTTACTGGGAAAAGATGAGCTTCTGATATCCTTCTGATATCCGATATTTAAGATAAAATATGTTTTTAACATTGGTAAACGAATCGTGTACCATAAAGCGCTTAAGCCCAAGTAATAATAAGAGACTCGAGGGCCAAGCTAGACACATTACACCAAACCAGACGGCACATGTAAACTAGAATAACTACAAATGTGCACTAGATTGAGACTGCATGGCTTATTTCGTCGAACATAACCGATTTGAAATTGGAGTAAAAACGGAAACCATTGAATGTAAATCAGTTTATATACATTCATATTACAGTATTATATGCGTTGCGGCCAACTTTTGTCATTTTCTAGGCCCCAAATGTTCGCGATTTAGCTTCTTTAAAATAGAAGGTATCTGTAAACAGTCCTACCTTGTTAAATAATAATATCATTAATCCGATAATTCACTTTTGCCAGGTGAGAAATACAAGGGAGATAATTGTATTATTATTTCCGGTGTCAATGATTTTAAAGTGTGGGAAATAAGGTCTATGATGATCGTATAATAGCCTAGTGAGTTGACAAACTATTGAGCAAAAGACATAGAACTAACTATGTTTTGACTTTCTCAGAAAATATGAAATTCTCGCTTTAAAGGAGCTCAATCGCTAATATTTGGGACCTAGAAATTGATCCAAATGGGTGGCAACTCATAAAATAATGTAATCAAATTGGATATCGACTGATTTACATTCAATTGTTCCGTTTTGAATCAGTTTTAAGTCTGTTGTGTTCAGCGAAATACGGCATGCCGCATGAGTCTCACTGACAGGGTATCAAAAATCCCCTGAGTTAGAAATCAAATTAAGACACGCGCCTTACTCAACTCAACTCAACTCAGCTTAGAGCACGGGGCAAAACTCCCCACATCGTGACCAAGGTCCCGTCGACATAACATTACACCAGTTGTAATGGCAATGGTACACCAACTAAACAGATTCCAATTTGGCATACACAAGAAAAACCTAGGCCTATCGTACACTGAGATTGTCAGTAGAATGTGTGCGAACAGCACTGCCACTGGCTAAATTAACTCTAGTTGTTAAGGCCAGCTCAATTTTCGACGACAAGGGCACCTGCTGATTGTAATGATTGTATGTAGGTAGGTAAGGGTAAGCATTGCCATTGGCCTTGGGTTTGGGGTTAGGGTTGGTACTTGGTACTAACAGTAACACTAGCGCAGTGTGCTTCTCGTTAGCAATAAGCATTGGCATTGGGGTATAATTAGGGTTGGTATTAGCTACGCGAATATAGCTAAAAACGATGAGATAGCCTATATCTGATGTCCCCACGGCCACAGAGGGAGAGGTGAGATTTGTTATCTCGGCTGGTATTAGCCTCCTTAGCCTAGTTTACAATACATCTCGTAACCTTTGACCAAATTTGAAGTTGACCTCATCAAATGATCTAACTAAGCGGTCGCTCTAATTATATTCTTAATAAACAAAATACAAAAATATTAAAAAGGTAAATAGGCCTAAAAAAAATGGCTAAAACACTATACTATTATAGTAATAGTACTATAATAATAGTAAAAATTGTGATTGTGAAACGCTTTTCTAATTCTGGTCTTACCCGAATAGTGTATGAGGAAATTTAACAGAAGAAACACACTCTGTATCAATTTGTTTGTTGTTACGTTCGCCATTTTACCATCTGATCAAAATTCTACTAACAATAATTTGAATTATCCAATATTACTCTTTACAAGAAATTTGATCAGTTTAACTTCCCGCCATGTTAACTATATCATCGGACCACTTATCACATGACAGTCATGTGGTTCAGCCAAGGGAGGTCACTGCCACCAGGAAATTAAAGGGCCATTGCATAACATGACGGCAGTGGTGGGAGATGGGTTGGGGTTTTTTAAAGCCAACTCGACACAAACTATGCCATTTCAGGACTAACACATGGTTCAAATTTGTTCAATAACTGGCTTGTGTGGGAGTATCTTTAGGAGTGGGGGAAAAAAACCCACGAAATAATAGGCCTAATAGAAAAGTAGGCCTATTAATATCTTTATTTTACAGGGTAAGAAATGAGGCCAGGCCCTTTTACAATTCTGCCCTTGAGACATAACTTAACAATATAAGAACAACAAGAACAACAATGAGATCAAATCAAGCGATAAAAAATTAAAGTATTAAAATAATCTCGTGGGTTTCCTCCGGGTCCTCCGGTTTCCTCCAACTGTTCAAGACCCCTAAACTCAAGCGTATTATTGAAATAAAATTAAACCATATGTTAGTCCCGAAATGACATAGTTTGTGTCTATCTATCCCTCTCCTCCACCTTCTCTGTTATGAATTAAAATTATGTACATAAGGTTTACTAAGGTTAGGAATGTATATTTAAAAGGATATTAAATTCCCTTTAAAGTAAGATAATACAGGTGTGTTTGTAATTGAGGTAGGTAGATTATTCCAGAGACAAGGTCGAAAGTATTTTAAACTATTTTTATACAATGTATATTGATTTATAAGGTTGGGGATTATTAAATCGAAGATTAATATTGGTATAAGGTGCATTTTTAAAAACGAGAATATTAGTTATAAGTAGTTCGGGCATTTTTTATGAACTAATTTGAACAGTAAGATGTTTTTTTTTAAGGTGAACCGATTTTGAATGGTTAAAATATTTAGCTAGGGTTTCATAAGTAGATAAGGTTGAATTTTTCGGTAGTGGTTTATCATTAATTAATTAATTTAAAAGCCAAATTTTGCACACACTGTAAGTAATTAAAGATGTTTTACTTCAGGTATCCCAGATGGTGGAGCAATAATCTAGATGTGACTGAAAATGGCCAAAATAGAATAATTTTAACAAATTTGACGGAGGAAGTGATTTTATCTTTTTCGCATTTAGTGTTTTACAAATGTATTCAGTAGCTTCACCCCCCCCCCCAAAAAAAAAAATTCTATCAATCAAGAGGGAGGGGGGTCACGCCGGATAATCCTTGGTGAACTGGGCCTGTTTAACGGAATTTTAACTAAGATAAAATCCAAATTTTAGTAGATACTTCAATTTTTATTGGCTAAGCACTAAAACCAATCTAATATTATCCAAAAAAATTACTAAAATTTTGATTTTATCTTAGTTAAAATTTCGTGAAACAGGACACTACAATCGGCAAAACCGAGAGCGAACCGGAGAACGCCTTGTTAGCGATTCAGCATCTTATTGAGCAAATGCCGCCCCAAACGCTTTTTAACCCATGCAGCCCCTAGTTTGTAAAACGTCATCATTTTTAACTTCCTGGCAAGTATCTGGTGGTCATGTTGACATCGTGGTTCGTGATTTTATTTCCGTATAATTCCGCCCTTTATGTAGCTTGTGGACTTTAATCGGTTCATAAGACAGAGAGAGGGAGAGAGAGAGAGAGAGGGGGGCGTAGGACCCGGAGAAAACCCACGAGGTTTTGGCAGGCGATCATAAGAAGAAGTTGGAAATCTTATAAGTTAAAGAAGCGGGGTTTTGTTTTTGGTGGGTGTTTTTTTTTAGGTTTTCGTCTGTTGGTTAAAAAAAAACGAACTAAATTTTCCTATTGGTATGATTTGATCATGTGGTTTCGTCGGTCATGTCCATATTGATTGCACGCAAGTTTTGAGACCACTTGTGAAATATGTCGGCGTTGTGCATCGATTTTCGCGTTTTAGTTTTCAATATTATTATATAAGTTTTAAAAAGTTTAACCCACCCTTGTGAAAAATACCTTACTTAGGAAAATCTTTGAATGTTCAATAATTACGTCTAGCGTTTACTGGTACTTAGAATTTGATAGTAGCCTATTCATTCGATATAAAATAAATAAAACCAAGTACGAACAATCCAAACCATTAGACAAAATTCGAAGTCCTAAAAAAACATATAGGCAAAATAGTGTAATGAGGCATAATAGTGTTATCGGCGTATAGACTGTTCACAGTGTATTACAACATGGTTTCGAGTGCCCGGTTGAACGTCGCAAGGAGTATAGGATCGCTTGTCCAACCTCTTGGGTTTTCTCCGGGTCCTCCGGTCCCCCCCCCCACTGCTAAAGACCCCTACGCGCAAACGAATTAAATTAAACCATATTATGATGGTCGCGAAATGATCTGTTTATGTCGAGTGGACGTTAAACCCCATTTTCTCTCTCTCCAATCCAACAGAAGGTGAAATTAAAATTTTCAAATTTTAAATTACTGCTGTATATACAATCTAGAATTTGGCGAGTGAAAATAATTAAAATTTAAAGTTTAAAGGGACAATAACACTCTTGCTGGCTTGACAGGTCAAGAAAAAAATAGCCTTATTCTAACTACACAAGATGTTTAAGTGGCCTACCTGTTGTGTAAATTATCCATTACAACCTATCTTACTTGTCCAGAGGGTTCGAAAATATGTTTAAATCCAAGTTGCATCTGAAAGTGCTTACGTAAGGCTTTTCAAACCATGTTACGGCATGTAGTTGAATATTTCCAATTTTTAAAATAAGGTGAAATTTGTATCACTTTTTTAATTGAAATATTGTAAAATAGTACAAATTGTTGACCAGAATAAAGAATGGAACATATTATGCAGTTACAAGAGGGGTATTGGGGCTTTAAAGTCCAACTCTTCAGTGTGCTGTGAATAACATTTTGCCCGGACACCGAAATATCGGTCTATTCTTTATCGTATTCCATCAGCCAATGGTTCTTTTACGTATTCCATCAGCCAATGGTTCTTTTACGTGCATACCAATGCAGGGTCTTTGATTTTTCTCATCTTCCGCACGGATATTTGAGCAAGTTCTCGTCCCGCGTGCACTGACAATGGGAGGCCACTCTTTGTCCCGCGTGCACTGACAATGGGAGGCCACTCTCTGTCCCGCGTGCACTGACAATGAGAGGTCACACTGGAAAATGACGAGGAACTGTCCCAGCGAACATCGGGATTAAACTCAGGTCATTCTGGTTAGCGAGGCAGCGCTTTAATCGCTGAGGCCTATATCCGGGCCCGTGCCCCCCCCCCCATAATTTGCCAACAACAATGATTTCCTAGGAGTGTTCTTAGCTGGCCACATCCTCGGACCCTCAAAAAAATTCCGTAGCCGCCGAAATTTTATAAGCAGGCTACGGGCCCGCCTATAGCGGCATGGGAAATCGCTTCATTAATTATTAAACAATGGCTGCATAATGCAAAAGGTAAACATGCCCATTGCAGGTCGTTCTTTATTTTAGACCTTCAATATCTAAATTATTAATTAGACATTAATTAACTTAGCCATGCCATAATTAACTCTGGGTGCCATCGCTAGCCTGTGGTATTACTGGATTTGAATATATTTTGTCACGGATGTGTTAACATTAAATCACTATAATCTCTGTTCAGGGTGGAGCAATTCCACTGAAACTATCAGCATATTCTGTTTTTATTATCTATTTTTGTAACTATTATAGGGGGGTTGGGATTGCCTAGTGGTCTAGAGTGCCGCGATTCGACCTCTAGCTGGCCGGCCACCTCTGGCTTGCGGCTGTGGTTTCGAGCCCTATTGTGAGCGTATGTGTGACATGAAGATATATAGGGGCGTCTTTTCAACCTCGTGGGTTTCCTCTGGGCACTCCGGTTTATCCCCACTGCTAAAGACCCCTATCACAAGCGAATTATTGAAATAACATAAAAATTGAAAACCATACGTTAGTCCCAAAATGACCTATAGTTTGTGTCGAGTGGGCGTTAAAACCCCATTTCTGTCTGTGTAACGAGTACTGCCATCTCTCCCATTATCCCCCTTTTAGCCCGATTCTAGCTGTCACCATGACCTGGACAGGGAAAATGTCTAATCGCACCTATTGGACAAAATCCAGATGTTCGTGTAGACTGGTTTGTTAGCGCGTTAAAGATTATACACGACAGCTGATCGGAATTTGAAGGTCAGCCAAATCTAGTTTTATCGTATTGACTACTATTGACAATTGACATTTAGGTTAAAATAGAAGTTAATATTTAAAAATTAATTTGGGCATATTACGTTGGTCTCAAACCTGTGTTACGATACCCCTAGTACGAGAACCTGTCTACATTATATATAATCTGATAAAATAAAAAGACACGGGATATTCCGTCACGCAAAACAATCTATTCCCTGGCAACACCCTTGCCGCAAGCAGCTAGGAAAATCAAAATGTACTCGGCTAGTTACGCTATTGATCAAACGCATATCTACATCTATTATTTACCGCTCATGAACGGGAAGAAATATTTATACATATGTCGATGCGGCTGACGACACCGCGTAAATCGGTTCAATAAATTGTTTTATTATGTCACTCTCGTGTGGCTCGTGTTGTAACTCTACAGCCGAAAATAATATTAATAATTCATTACGACATATTTTCACCTGTTTCTAGTTAATTGATTCAATGATTGATCATTTGCTTTGTTAACAAGACAATTAATCTGTCAGATAAATCAATCTCGTGTAATCCGATTGTTTTCATGACATTTAATTAAAGATTAACTTGTTTTCTTGTAAATCGAAACTAGCGATTTGTTGTCTCACGTGACCCCAGTTTCCATGACGTCACCAAAATGACGTCGACCAACTAGGTCGCGCTTGGCAACGCAGGGGCCATACTGTCTTTCGAAAAATAGCAACAGTGTTTGTGAAATTCCATTCAGTCGGCCCAGGCAACTTACAAGATTGCTTAGACGGGCTTTTGTTTTTGTATAATAATAACTATTTATCGATAATGTAGCCGAAAGGAAGTGAATTTTGTCCTAGAACGGGCTATACAAGACATTTGTTTTCATGGAAGTATGTCCACACGGGTGAAACCTCTGTCTGTGCAACGGACTTTCTCATTGTTGACATCGGGAGATATGTATACTCATAATACCATCGATACCGCTCATCACCTCCCTCCGCTTGCAAGCCAGACAGTTGGTGGCGCCCATAATGCACACGGGAGTAGCCAGAGCGTCAAAGTCCAGCAGTTATTCGAAGATCACAAACATCACGACAAAAGGGAAGTTATTCAAAATGGCGACCAAGACCAGCAAAGAACCAACTCAAATCAAGCTATCAACACCACCACTGGGGTTAGGCCGAGTTCAAGTAACGGTTCTTTGGCCAGTAAAAGTGGTTCGGCTGCACGGAGGAGTAATTCCATGAGCCCGGAAGTTGCTATGAAACAGTACATGCACAAACTCAGTTCATTTGAGCATCATGAAATATTTAATTATCCACAAATTTATTTTGTGGGTCAAAATGCTAAAAAACGACAAGGGGTAATAGGAGGTGCCAGCAATAATGGTTATGATGACGAAAATGGTTCCTATGTTCACATTCCTCATGATCACATCAGTTATCGATACGAAGTTTTAAAAGTTATTGGTAAAGGCAGCTTCGGTCAGGTTGTGAAGGCCTATGACCACAAAGTAGGTACACACATCGCTTTAAAAATGGTTCGCAACGAGAAACGCTTTCATCGACAAGCACAAGAAGAAATCCGAATATTAGAACACCTGAAGAAGCAGGATAAAGAAAATAACATGAATATCGTGCACATGCTAGAACATTTCACTTTTAGAAACCATATATGCATAACTTTTGAACTTTTAAGCATGAATTTGTATGAACTGATCAAGAAGAACAAATTTCAAGGGTTTAGTTTACAGTTAGTTCGTAAATTTGCGCACTCCATATTACAATGTTTAGATGCCTTGTATAAAAACCGTATTATTCACTGCGATCTCAAACCGGAGAACATCCTGTTAAAACAGCAGGGAAGAAGTGGTATTAAAGTGATCGATTTCGGGTCTAGTTGTTACGAGCATCAGAGAATATACACGTACATCCAGTCGCGATTTTATAGGGCACCGGAAGTTATATTAGGAGCTAAATACGGAATGCCGATAGATATGTGGAGTTTAGGCTGTATTCTAGCGGAGTTGTTGACAGGCTACCCGTTATTCCCGGGAGAAGATGAAGGTGATCAGTTGGCTTGTATTATAGAATTACAGGGCATGCCCCCTCAAAAGCTCTTGGATCAATCAAAAAGGGCACGTAATTTTATCAGCTCGAAGGGATACCCACGGTATTGTTCTGTGACAACTTTACCAGATGGCAGTGTAGTATTAAACGGTGGGCGATCACGAAGAGGAAAACCTAGAGGAAGTCCCGGCAGTAAGGAATTAGTTACAGCTTTAAAAGGTTGCGATGATCCCATGTTTTTAGATTTCATGCGGCGATCCCTCGATTGGGATCCATCTGTGCGCATGAATCCAAGTCAAGCTTTACGACATCCCTGGCTGAGAAGACGTCTACCTCGGGCCCCACAAAACGAGAGCCGGGCTGACTCCGGGGCGAGGCGTAACTCCTTGGGAACTCGAGGCTCGGGCATGCCAAAACTCTCAAATGGTGGTACAATAACTTCTAGTGCAAAATCTCGACAACTTGCGATGCAAGATGATATTCATTCCCAAATCAACACACGGACCAAATTACCACAAATTGGATCTACTTTGTAAAATTCCAGGAGAAAAATTATTAGTGTGTTGTGTTCTTAAAAAGGTTGTAAATATTAATTAATATTCATATCATGCCGGATCAAAATAATTCTATTATTTAAAGTCAAAAGAACAAACAATATTGAGGACAGTCAGACCAGGTAAAAGAATTTATTTTGTAGTGCAGTTTGTCAGCCGTCCAAGCGTTCAGCTGCTTTTTTTAATTTTTTTTCTGATTTAATTTAATTTATTTAAGTTGATGTGTGCGAACTCCTTATTCATCTATTTTATTAGTGTGAACCATTCTAAATCTAAAGATAACAACTGAGAGTCAGTCTGGATGATAGTGTATTTGTTATGATGTCAATCTTGATTATACAAGTCTCAATATCAAAGCAGGGGGGCATTTTACCATTTGAAGTAGTGAAATATTTATGAGTTTATTTGGTTAAGAAAATGTGTGAACAAACAAGCTGTGGCTTGTATTAGAGATGTACATGTATATTTATAATGTATAGGCTACACTACGTGAATGTATTGAATTGTTTTATATAAATAATAATAATGACTATATGTTTGAATTGTGAAGTGGATGAACTTAATTTATAAACCAATTGAACATGTAACCAAAATACTAACATGTTAAATGTAGACTTGTATTATCGAAAGACGATCTCTGTTGTTGGCGATCGACTCGAGTCTTCTTAACTTTATTTATATTTTCTGTTTTATTTCGATTCCATTTTCGTTTAATTATTTACACACATTGTACAACTATTTGATTTTACTCTGGAAAATTGTTCTACTACATGTACATGTACGAGTTTTATGTATTTTCTCCCAACTCAATTATGGATTTAATTTTTACAAAGAAATCGATTTTTATTACGTGATTGAAATTTTAAAATCTTGACGACGTACTTTAAGTACGAAATGTTGAATATCTGGGGTAAAACTAACGGATTAATGTGAAATGAGATATATTTTCAAGTTCTACGAGTTTGTACAATAATTGTATATTCGTTAAGGTAATTTTTGATATTGTAAATGACCTGCGTGTGTTTTTATTTTCTTCACCATGATAATAAATTATCTGTTATTATTATAATTAGCCTGTGATGTCATATTTAAATCAGTCAGGGACCATGATTTTCAAGTTTTATTGTCAGTGTACAAACAAACCGATTTTAATTTGAGCAATTTTGAAGGTGAAGTGTACCATGTATATTATTGTGTTAAATCGAATAACGTACGTACGTATATATTATTTCATTTATAAATCGCTAAAACTAAAATATTGTGTTGCTATATTTCTCTTCGTTTTGTTTTTTTCAATGTTTATAATTGTTGGATGGTAGAATTGTTAGCGAGAGAGAGAGAAATGGGGTTTAATTTTAACGTCCACGCGACACAAACTAGGTAATTTTGGGACTAGAGCGAATGGTTAGCACGTACATGCTGTATCATAAAGCTTGACATTGACGAACTAGGGATTCGAAACCACACCAGTTGACTCAATGAACAATGGTTTCGAATCCCTGGTTGTACATATACGTGACAAGGAGTAGGGTCGCCTGTCAAACCTCGTGGGTTTTCTCCAGGTACTCCATTTTCCTCCCATTGTTAAAGAGTTAAAGACCCCTACGCGCAAGCGAATTATAGAAATAATTTTTGTTAAAAAAAACAACATGTTAGTCCCGAAATGACTTACACTTGTACATGTAGTTTGTGTCGAGTGGACGCTAAACCCCATTTTTTCTCTCTCTCTCTCTCTCCTGGGTCAAGTGATAGTGTGGTGTACTGCATGTTTCTGCTGTTTCAGTGTATACATCTATGTGATAATGTTGTGTCCTGTGTATTGGGGTATACATTTATCTAGCTTATCCATAGTTTGGGCAGTTGTCTTATATTTTCTAATGGTTACAGTTGTTGGTGTTGACACATGTAGTCAAGTACCGTATTTCACAAAATCTAAACTAAAGATAAAATTCAAATTTTAGTAGCTGTAAATACATCAATTTTTATTTGCTAAGCACTAAAATCCGTCTTATATTCAATTAAAATTACTAAAATTTGGATTTTAATCTTAGTTAAAATTTTGTGAAACCGGGCCCTGGTCATAAATGTACTGGTATTACCGTAGTTTGGTACTGGTATCGCTGTAGTCCATGTCATTCAAGTACTGGTATCGCTGTAGTCCAGGTCATACTTGTATATACGTTCTGCAGGTAATGCTGTAGTGCAGGTCATACAGGGGAGATTGTAATTTTGGGGGTCTACCACCCTTTTTCAAGTCGACTACATGTACTATGTGTGTATATATTGTTGATTTTTCTACCAGTAAATTGCAAAAATGAAAATATTGAATATCGTCCAGTCTTACTGTGATGATAAATTTCTATACATGTACATGTACATAGCCTAAAGCAGCATTTCCTTTAGTATGCACCAGTTCGGTCCCGTTGCGGATCCGGAAAAAAAACACTTTTCAGGAATTTTAGTAAGAACTGCAGATGCGGCGTCCGATAAGGTTTTTTGAACCGGACCATGTAGCTTGTGCAAAACGCATGCGGAAATGTGTCCGTAAACGCACATAAGGAAACACAGTTTGGGTAGCCCACACGCTAAAAATAGTTAGGGAAATTCCAATTATCGTCCTTTCTTGGACACTGTTCATAGAATAAGAAAAAGAAAAGATGGAAATCTGCTTGAATAACTGCATATATAAGGATACACAACTTGCCGTATGCCATGTCTGCTCCCTGACCGGAGCCGGAACGGATCCATACTAAACGAAATGCAGCTTATTAAGATTGATCTGTCATTAATTTGAATAGACTACTATTAGCCAAAATGGCTTCTCTCTCATATGTTGGGTGTAAACAACCGTTGGTGTACTCCAGGGTGGTGTTTATTTCCATCGTTTATAAGCTTATTATGTGGGGTTGGTGGCAAATGATTAACCTGTGAACATTGTATCATAAGGTATGTCATTGAGCCAGGTGTTGCGGTTTCGATTCCCCGCTGGTGAATTACGAGGAGTAGAGTTGCCCGTCCAACCTAATTTGTTTTCTCCAGATCCTCCAGTTTCCTCCCACAGCTCAAGACCCTGGGGCGCAAGTGATTCATTGAACTAAAATGAATCATGTTAGTCTCAAATGAAATAACACTGGTAGTTTGTGTTGAGTGGATGTTAAACTTAACCCTATTTAAAATTTCAATTAAATGACAGGGCAAGGCAGAGGTTTTGTTAAGGGACAAATATGTGAGAAAGAGAGATGGAGTTTAACATCCAATCGACACAAACCAGGTCATTTCAGGACTGTAGCAGTTGGAGGAAACCCACGAGGAATTAAAGAAAACCCATGAGGTTAGAGATGCTAGGGGACCCTACCTTGGATCATAAGGTCTGTCATTGTCAATTGTCTTTCATCTCTCATGCTCCCGATTTGTTCCTCCAGTCTCTCATCGTAACATTTTGATCTGTAAATAATAATGATGATGATGTTTCGCAGTAAAACGTAACATTGTTCTTAGAGGGTTCATGATCATATGAATTTTACTGGAATGGGGTCGCAACCAACAAATTGCGAAGGACTGCTCTAATTTTGAATGGGTTACATTTGTATTGGCCTTTGAAAGTATGGGGGGGGGGGGGGATGGCCTTATGGTTAGCATGTGCGCACTGTATCATAAAGCCTGTCATTGAGTCAACTGATGTGGTTTTGAATCACCAGTTGTACGTGACAAGGAGTAGGGTCGCCTGTCAAACCATGTGGGTTTTCTCCGGGTCCCCCAGCTTCCTCCTACTGCTGAAGAGAAATATTGAAATAAAATTAAACCATATGTTAGTCCTGAAATTACCTAGTTTATGTCTGTCCAACCTATCCTGCTTCTTCGCACTGCTGAAGACCCCTATATACGTGCCAGCGAATTATTGAAATAAAATTAAAACCATGTTAGTCCCGAAATGACCTACATGTAGTTTGTGTGGAGTGGACATTAACCCCCATTTCTCTCTATCTATATCTATCTCTATACAATCTTCTTGTAGGTCAGTCCAACTGCATTGGTTTTCTCAGGGTCCCCCCTCCCCCACTGCTGAGTACCCCCTGAAAGCGATTTATGGAAATAAAATTGAACCATGTGTTAGTCCCGATATGACCTACATGTATAGGTTGTCTAATTGCTTCTCTCTCTTTTGTCCCTATAAAGCCTACATGTATAGTTGGTGTCTAATTGCCCCCCCCCCTTTCTCTCTCTCTCTCTCTCTCTCGTTTGACAATAACCCCGAAGGTCATACTAAACAAACGACACACTATACCTGCGGAGAAGTACAGCTACTTGTAGTTAGATATCTCTGAAGCACAGGCACTTGAAGGGATTAAAATAAACCTTCTTACACTGCTTCACTATAGTAATAAATTATTTTTAATCCATTTAAGTGCTTGTATGAAATTAAGATAGTCGTTGCCGGGTTATTTTTTGAAAACAAAATAATTGATGGGCTCGTGAAGATAGACAATGTTTAAATATAAATTAGAATCTAATTTACAATAAGACTTCCTTCCACAACCGCGAACTACATGTACTCATATAAAATAATCCACCCACATTTGCACACGTACGTAACTAACGGACGAAAATTCAATGGAGCTGGCTTTTTTTTTCGCACGTATACAGTGAATGGCCATTTTGCTCAGTAATCCCAGCCAGAATTTGGCCATTTTTTAAAATTGCGTTAAGTTAAAGTTTTAAATTTTTGTTTAGAACTGAAATAAAATAACTATTAGTCAATCCCCATGCTAAAAACCTTAGCAGAATTGATTGTGTATGTGAAATAGACCCGACCGAAGCACAAAATAGTGCCAATAGGGCTGCCCCCGCGTGTGTCAAATGTCCGTTAAAACTGGCTAATTCTGTTAAAATCCCATTTTCTTCCGGGGATTTATTATTCAATCTCGAGTTGTGTCCGTGTTATTGCACAGACCTGAGATCTTCTAACATTTATATTTTGCATAAAACAGCCAGTAGCGGAGTAGGACTATAGGGGGCTGCCAGAACAAACACACCGAATCCGGGGAGAAAAATTGTCATGAAGCCGCAGTGACAGGGTCCAGTTAATTTCTTCCAAACAAATTTCTCCAAATACTTTAATTCAGCATTAATCATTGAATTGACTTTTCTTTTAGTCATATTTGTTTCCATTGCAGGACCACTCTATCATTATTGAAACTTTTTTTTAAAATAAATTTTGGCGCCAATAAATGATTATAAATCCGTACCATTAATGCGTTCAGGAATTAAATGTATAGATTGAATAAGCTTTCTATATTATTTTTTTTTAAAATGTCAGTTTCATCTCTTTCCAATAAGTAGCTCGTCGAAGAAAAACTCCAGGGAATCTAGGAAGAAATCCAACATAACGTTCGGATCAGGATAAAACTCCTCCGAAAACTATTTGTTATCGATCGCCTCACTGTTGATGCGCGCGACAGCTGTTCGTATTATTCGATCCTTTTCTCCTTCTTGGTCACTCAAAGTCTTCGAGTCTTCTAACACCATTACGAAGAGTTTTCTTACAAATAGCATAGGGCTCGTGTCAATCTTTACTTTAGCGGTAACGCAATGACGTCAAAATAATGTCATATAGAAATTTATACGTCATTTTTATATACATGTAGGTCTTCAATACATATGGGGTTTAAAAACAAGTTACGATATATCGCTCTGAGAAGATTCGATATTTCACACTTTGGTCGAATTTTGGTTGGATATGATGTATGATATATGTATGAACGAGCCTAGATGCATTGGTTTCTTTTGCAATTTGTTTGGGGTAAAAAAAAACCCACATACCATTCCTCGACAAGATACGGCCCCCGGGATTGCGGTTGCTAGGTGGATAAGGCGCTGGTTCGCTAGCCTTAAGGTCGGTTGTTCGCTCCCTGCATTGGTCGAGAATGTTCATCTCGATTTTCCGACGTGATTTCCCCTTGTCAGTGATAGAAGGAGGGCCTGACAAGAACAGCTGCCTATAGTCGTTCAGATGGTACGAAAAACCGAGGTCACGTGTACACATTGGAGTTCACGTAAAATACTTTTTTACTGTGACTTTTTTCCCCGCGCACCCGGGAAAGATCCCTTGGCAGTTGGAATTCGATATAAGAGTAGGCCATTGCGCCACTGCCAGGGCAAAATTTCCCTCATAGAATGAATGACATGGAGTTTAACGTCCTACGCTTAAGCACCTAACCTGGGCTAATTCAAGACGGACATACAACATACAGCTTGCATAAGGGAAATTTTGCCCGGGCAGCAACGGAATCCCAACTGCCAAGGGTTCTTTTACGTGCACGCCAATGTGTACACGGGACCTCGGTTTTTCGTCCCATCCGAACGACTAGGCAGCTGTCCTTGTCGGGCCCTCCTTCTGCATCACTGACAAAGGGAAATCACGCTGGAAAATCGAGATGAACTTTAACCAGGCTAGGGAGGTATAAGGTGCAGCAAACATAAAGTAAAAAACCGATTCGTTATTTCCTGCGTTCGTACCTACGTAATAAATAATGGAAAATATAATCATATTGGAGATAATTTCATGTTGTGCAAATTTAACATTCTGCACACAGAAATCCATCTACTTTATACTTCGAGAATAGATCTCTGTTCTGGATGGCCGCCATATCCAAAAATTCGTATCTTATTTTTGTAAATGAGGTTCTGCTCCGTTTCACATCTGACATATACACATAGACTTAGTCGACCTATTCAATTTCATTAAATGGAAGAAGAATAAATATTTCGTAAAATTCTCGAAAGAGTTTTCGAGTAAAATCGTCGATTTAAGACTTAAAATGTCGGTCAACTAGCTTAGTGTCTGTCTGTAGAGTAGACAGGCAGCTTAAGCTTAGTATGCAAATGTAATAGTCCCTACACTGAATTTTGTTAAAAAAAATAACTTGTATTTAGCGGTCGTCAGGTAAATTAAAAATAATGGGCGGTAGTCGATGATCATATCGGCGGTCGTCGGTAAAAAGACGTCCCGACAGTGTACATCATATAACATACGTCATGTACGATGTGATGACGTATCAAAATAGCCCCAGGCCTTGGTGGTCTAAAAGGTTCCCGTGTGTATAGGGCCGTATTTAGCGGAGGTGCAGGGGTTTCTTCCCACATTGCTAAAGACTCATACGCACATAAGAATTATTAAAATAAAATTGAACCGTGCAAAGCCCAGCTTAACCCGAGTGGGGCCCTGGGTCTGAGTAGAATCGCGGGACCCTAACGCGACGAAAATATTATTTAACATCCCTTTGAATGGCACACATACGCAATCTTCACATAATTATACGGTCTGCAATACAAGAATAATCACATAATATCTGATCACACCAGGTCGATTACCGTGAAACCTTTATTTGGAATTTGATTTTTTTTCCTTTTTTTGCCTTGAATCATTGCCCCCCCCCCTCCAGCCCCAGACCCATGCCTAAACTGGGCTTTTAACGTATGCCAGTCCCGAAATGACCTGGTTTGTGTCGAGTGGATGTTAAACCCCATTTCTCTCTCGCTCTCTTTCTCTCGCTAAAGACCCCCACGCACAAGGGAATTATCAAAAAAAAATTAAACCATATGCCAGTCCTGAAATGACCTGGTTTGTGTCGAGTGGATGTTAAACCCCATTTGTCTCTCGCTCTCATCTCTTGCTAAAGACCCCCACGCACAAGGGAATTATCAAAAAAAAATTAAACCATAAATTATGCCAGTCCTGAAATGACCTAGTTTGTGTTGAGTGATGTTAAACCCCACTTCTCTCTCGCTCTCTTTCTCTCGCTAAACACTCCCACGCACAAGGGAATTATTGAAAGAAAATTATGTCAGTCCCGAAATGACCTAGTTTGTGTGTGGATGTTAAACCCCATTTCTGTGATAATACCGTGACCTTGTGTATTCTATCTCTCACCAAGGTAATAAGACACGCACAGAACAACAGGTAATAAGATATAGGTGTATAAATTAATAATTACAGGTAGGTTTTAATTATTCCCCCGTATACCAGGAGATAATGACGTAGCGTGATATTTACCACACACGGTGTTATAACAGTTCAAACAACAACAACCTAGGGGTATACCATTTCAAACATGCGCAGTCATTATCTTGTCCTCAATCTTATATCCAGGGTCCTGTTTCTCGAAGGAGGGTTTGGCGGCTAAATGATTAGCGTGCGTGCGCTGTATCATAAAGCCTGTCATTGAGACAACTGACGTGGTTTCGAATCCCCGGTTGTACGTGGCAAGGAGTTATAGAGTCGCCTGTCCAACCTTATGGTCTCAACTTCAGCCAATTACACACGGTATACCACAGGGATCTGTTTTAGGACCATCATTATTTAATATTTTCAGAAATGATCTCCCTCTCCAGTTATTTATTTGCGGATGATACAAGTCTATTCGTCGGCTACCAACGTAAATGATCTTCAAATTACAATTACAACGTGATATATGATATCAAACTCAACTGGTGATGCCACAATTCGATAATTGTCAACGAACTAAAACCTAAATACATGCCAATAACAACAATGCAGAAAAGAAAACGACTTTTAACACCGAATTTATGGATAAAACTTAATAACTGTGCGATTGAAAATGTTCCAACTTTTAAATTGCTTGGTGTACAGGTCGATAATTATCAATCAAAAAATATTTCAGTTACGAAAACTTAAAGAATTCCTCCCATGCAAATTTCGATCAATATTTTATAAATCATATATTCAGCCATATCTCGACTACTGTTCACCTATATGGGAAAACTGCGATATTATATCTCTTAATACTCTCCAACGACAACAAAACCGAGCATTCAAACTTATTTTAGATATAGAGCACACAAAAAGATTTATCCCCCGGCATAGTAGATCTAAACCTATTAAAAATCAAGGAAAGGCATTTATTAAATATGTCCACAAAATAATTTATCATCGTTGCCCAGAGTATTTAAAATTTAACTAATGTTCTTCCCATTTATAATACACCCTATAGTAATATTAATAACAGATTAATTGTTCTCAGACCCAATCTTTCTGTTGTTTAAAATAGTATGAAATTCAGAAGATCCCAGTTATGAATAAATGGATGAAATGGGGTTTAACGTCCTACGCTTAAAAGCACCTAACCTGGGCTAATTGAAGACGGGCATACGCCATACAGTGTGCTATGAGGGAAATTTTGCCCGGGCAGCAACTGAATCCCAACTGCCAAGGGTTATTTTATGTGCACGCCAATGTGTACACGGGACCTCGGTTTTTCGTCCCATCCGAACGACTAGGCAGCTGCCCTTGCCAGGCCCTCCTTCTGCATCACTGGACAATCCCAGATATGGATTCATTGTCAAATAATATTAAAAATATAAGCTCAATCAACACGTTTCGTAAGCATATTTATAGATATTGAAGTGCTTCATAATTTAATGTTTCATGTTCATCAACATTAAATAGATTTTATATATTATTTATATAATTCTATTAATACCTCTCATAGCCATCAGCTTCCGTGTGGATCCAGGTACATATATTTTGTATAATACTATTCATACCTATCTTGGGCAAAATACTGTTTATATATATGTGTATAGGCCTAATTCTATTCATACCTCTCATAGTGTAAATCATTTTTACATTTATCAAACAGCACATCTAAAATATTTAATATCAGTATGTAAAACATTTGTTCCGGATTGTATGCATGCTTGATGTTGTTTAATGGGCAAAATGTAAGAAAGGCCCTCGGGCCTAATTTTCTAACCCTTTCGAAATAAAGTGATTATTATTATTATTATTTACCCCTCCCTCTCTGTTTCCGTCTCTGAAACATCGACCGGAGGCTTACAGGTCATCTATTCGACCGACAAAACGTATTTCTATCTGAAAGTTTGACCTTTCTAATGTCTAATAAAAACAAGATTACAAGACAACCCTAGATATAATTATAAAAGGTTTACAATTCAGCCATTTTGATATCAGCGCGTGCTATTGTCACAGGTTGCATAGTAACTGCACATCCCATCGCTATGGCGTTATCTATTGGCGTGTTTCTTGACATCTGCAGTATTACATAAAATGTGTTTGGCTGGAAATATATCATGAGATATGCTTTAGGAAAGGAGGATTAGATGGCTAAATAGTTAGCGTGCGCGCGCTGTATCATAAAGCCTGACATATGGAGTCAACTGGCGTGGTTTCGAATCCCTGGTTACACGTGGCAAGGAGTAGGGTCGCCCGACCAGCCTCGTGGGTTATCTCCGGGTCCTCCGGTTTCCTCCTAGTGCTAAAGACCCCAAAGCGCAAGCGAATTATTGAAATAGAATTAAACCACATGTTAGTCCCGAAATAACCAGGTCTGTGTCTAGTTGACGTTAAATCCCATTTCTCTCCCTCTCTCTCTCTCTCTCTCTCTCTCTCTTCTTTATATCCGTAGGCGTATATAGTGCGAATTAACGTGGTAGTATCCTGGTTTTTTTAACGTCTGCTTCCACAAAAGTGATATCGCAGACAAGAAAAAGGAGAGCCGAAGCTGCTTCCTGTTTTTAGAATATGATTTTGCAAAATTGCCACTTTCGGCCTTAGGCCATGGATTGTGCTGTGTCATGGTGGCCCATTGAACTATAAACTATAGGTCCAGAGTACAATGTCGGTGTTGCCCGAGGCAGGTCCACGACATTTTCTACATTCATATTTGAAATGCGATGAACAGTATTTGGAAAGGCCGGAATCCAGGGAAAAATTCCATCCATAGCACACTGCATGGCGTAGGCTACACTCGCCAGGGCCGGGTTTTTGCACATTTGACCAATTTCCACAAATTTTATATTTTCTAAGAAAGTCAAAACATAATTATTTCTATGTCTTTTGCTCAATAGGTTATCAACTCACTATTATACGACCATGGAAATTATTTCCCACCATTAAAAATCATTGACACAGGAAATAATAACACCATTACCTCCTTTGTTTCCCATTCACTCCATGCAAAAGCTATATTCATACGTTGGAATTTGAAGTT
>OU795042.1:2210862-2314375 GCA_917208275.1 Patella pellucida | reverse complement strand
ATATTTGGAATGCGATGAACGGTATTCGGAAAGGCCGTTTTCCGGTATCCGGGGAAAAATTTATCCCATAGCATACTGCATGGCGTAGGCTACTCTCCCCAGGCCGGGTTTTGGCACATTTGACCAATTCCCACAAATTGGGCCCCGCACTAGAAAGGGGCCCCGCACGGCGCACCAACTTAAACAATTTTCAGGTGTGGTTATTTTCAGGTATCAAACAATTACTAATTGTGAAGTAAAGGACATTGGCCTTGGACATTGGCCTTAAAGCCCCAATACCACTCTTGTTGTAACTGAATAATATGTTCAAAACTTTATTCTGGTCAACAATTTGTACTATTTTACAACATTTCAATTAAAAAATGATACAAATTTCATCTTAACACACCTAATTTTAAAAATTGGAAAAATTCAACTACATGCCGTAACATGGTTTGAAAAGCCTTACGTAAGCACTTTCAAATGAAACTTGGATTTAAACATATTTTCGAACCCTCTGGACAAGTAGGCCTAAGATAGGTTGTAATGGATAATTTACACAACAGGTAGAACACTTAAATATCTTGTGGTTAGAATAAGGCTAATTTTTTTTTCGGGACCTGTCAAGCAAGCAAGAGTGTTATTGTCCCTTTAAGTATGCATGAATATAGGCCTAGTCAAAGTTATTCATATCCTGCAATGTCATATCATGTAACTTCGACACTACCAAATCGGGCTCCGCATTTTCTGGCACAGTCCCTTATGCCCGGTCGGTTGTTTTGTTTTTCTTAGATTCTCGACAGTCTTTAAAATACACCACTAAGCGTAATAGAATTGAACAGGCCATTTTGAGACTAACACGTAATAGTTTCTACAGAATCGAAGGCAGTGCGGAAAATCAGCATTGCATACAGGGGAGAGAACTCCAATTAGTTTTACCCTGTTTGGATGCAGACCACCAATGAATATCACTATCTCGAATTGTTGTACAGTCAGCCATATATACACATTGTGGAGAAAATTCATGACTAGACGTTGATCTGTCGACGAAGTGAAAAACGTTCAGCACATGTAAAATTAAGGAAAACGTTGGAGCCAGGCAAACCGACACAATTTGAAGTAAGTGAGGAGTTGGGTTTTCGTCGGCGGACTTTTCTCCATAGATAATTCTCGTAGTTTTTGTAACTATCCATGTCATAACATGCGCCAACTCGGTAAAATTTAGTGCTTGTTGGATTTCTGTTTTGTTGAATAAACTATGGCGCCAAAACCAGAGAATATTAAACCTATCGAGGAAGAGAAATAGGTTACACGTAACACCAATCACATCTATAAATGTATGTACATAAATATGCTTTAAGGAGTAGATTCGCCTGTCCAAACTTCTGGGTTTCTCATTGTCCTCCGGTTTCCCCAACTGCTAAAGACCTTTACGCGCAAGCGAATTATTGAAATAAAATTAAACCATATGTTATTCTCTCTCTCTCTCTCTCTCTTTCTCTCTATATCTCTCTCCTCACCACCTCTCTCAGTATGGACTGGAAAACTCAATAATATAAGTGTAGTTTAATGGTCGAGACATTAAGGAAGTGTTTTTTAATTTTCAAGTGCGTTAATGGTACGCAAACATCAAAGGAATATTTTTATTCCTCGGGGAAGGAGTTTAATAGCTTTCTGAAGGCTGGCTAAGTATATGTGCCTAAATTATTTATAATGTAAATACTTTTTAAATTCCATAACTTCCCTTTGCTAAATTATTTATAATGGCAGTTTAAATGAAGATATCGCCCTTTTGCTAGTTGTCTAGATAGTTGTCGTCTTTGGTCATGAGACACAGATAGAGAGAGAGAGGGGGGAGGAGACACAGAGAGAGAGAGACAGACAGGGAGGGGGGGTAACGTCCACTCCACACAAACTAGGTTATTTTGGGTCTAACATATGGTTTAATTTTATTTCAATAAATCGCTTGCGCGTAGGGATCTTTAGCAGTGGGAGGAAACCGGATTCCACAGCGCCGCTATCCATCAAAAACTACCCCATAGCACACGGCCGTATATAATGTAATTAAATGGGGTTTAACGTCCTATTTTTCTGCACCAACCGGGACAATGAACACGGATATACGTCATTACGGTGTGAGTTGGTCCGGGTCGAATATCTACGTGTTTCTTTTAATATTTATTCACATGAACTAAAACAAAAAAGAAAAGATTCCTTATAGGTGTGATTTGATGATCGACGAGTGGAGGCGGGGTTAGGGGGGGGGGGGGCAAAGTCCAAAAACAGAGTTAGGGTTAACCCTTTACAGGTCTTGCCTGTTCCTAATATTTCGTAACCCGTAGAGTATGTCTCGATAATACAGCCGTATCAATTACAATATGTTTGAGCATATTGACTCGGGAACATTATCGATACTTGACCTTGACATTATCGATACATTATGTTTACCTGTCATTATCGATACATTGTGGATACCTGTCATTATCGATGAATGCCATGTATTGATTTATTGGGAGATAATTGGTGTTTTAAATCAACAGCTGGCGAAGCGTATGCCTAGTGCTAACCTTCATACCATATATGGGATGTTCATGTAATAATAAAGGGCATGGGAGGTGTCGATCAACTGCAACTCTTCTGAAGAGAGATAGGTACTAATAGATGGTTGGCAATGACTGAATATACATTGTCTCTTGCCCGAAATTCCTTTGAACTTATTTGGCCAACGCAGTAATACCAGTCAATAATGGTATACGGAGGGTGGATGGCTAAATGGTTAGGGCCTGCGCGCTGTATCATAAGGTCTGTCATTCAGTCAACTGAGGTGGTTTCGCATGTCTACGCCTTGTGGATTTTCTCCGGGTCCTCCGACTGCTAATTAAAGAGCCCATGTTTTGTCTTGAAATGACCTAGTTTATATTTCGAGAGGACATTAAACCCCATTTCACAAACACCACTCTCTCTCTCTCCCCCCCTCTCTCTCCCCCCCCCCCCCTCTCTCTCTGTCCCTCTCTCTCTCTCTCCCCCCCTCTCTCTCCCCTCTCTCCCCTTCTCTCTCTCTCTCGCTCTTCCCTTTCTCATATTGCTATATTATATAACAAATATATGAAATGTATAATAGACCCCTTTGTAAATAAATAGCTCTTTCAATAATAAAGAACCCTTTCTCGTTCAATTATAATACATAGCTAACAGAGCGGAACATGTATCATTATAATATGTCCGTTATCTTTTAACGATCCGTTAACTTTAACGGAGAGAAAGATTGTTGCTGGAAAAAAGGCCCTGGACATTCTGTGGTGCAAATTTATCCTACAGATTTATGCTAATATTTCTAAAGGAAAAAATAAAGTATTCTATAGTGTTTTCTGTAGTAAATTTAACAAACAACACGTTACCAAGATATGTCCGTTAGAGTTTAACGGATCGTTAAAATAACTTAGTTTTGAGCAACCGACCCCTGGTGCGATATTGGTGAAAAAGTTGATAGTGTGTACAGTTCGGAACCATTCGGTAATATTCGGCAACATGTTTACCAACGGCAGCTCCCAGCAAAGAATGTTTGTTTAGTTGCAAATGATATGAAATGGGTTTTAACGTCCTACTGCTCTGCTCCTAAAATGGGCTAATGAGAACGGGCATATTCGCTATGAGGTAAATTTTGCCCGGGCAGCGGCGCTACGGCCCTACTCTTATATCGAAGACCAAATTCCAAGGGATCTTTTACGTGCACGCCAATGTGTCCTATGTTTACTTGCCCAACATATTGTCGAACTGTTGTCGTGTGTATACAGGTCGAATTTGCACAAGTCGGTTGTCGAGATGTTTCCGAATAAGACCTATCTCTAATAAATAATAAGGCCTATCTCTAATAAATAATAAGGCATATCTCTAATAAATAATAAGACCTATCTCTAATAAATAATAAGGCCTATCTCTAATAAATAATGAGGCCTATCTCTAATAAATAATAAGACCTATCTCTAATAAATAATAAGGCCTCTCTCTAATAAATAATAAGGCCTATCTCTAATAAATAATAAGACCTATCTCTAATAAATAATAAGGCCTTTCTCTAATAAATAATAAGGACTATCTCTAATAAATAATAAGGCCTTTCTTTAATAAAAAAAATAAGGCCTATCTCTAATAAATAATAAGGCCTATATCTAATAAATAATAAGGCCTTTCTCTAATAAATAATAAGGCCTATCTCTAATAAATAATAAGGCCTATCTCTAATAAATAATAAGGCCTATCTCTAATAAATGATAAGACCTATCTCTAATAAATAATAAGGCCTATCTCTAATAAATAATAAGGCCCATCTCTAATAAATAATAAGGCCTATCTCTAATAAATAATACGGCCTTTCTCTAATAAATAATAAGACCTATCTCTAATAAATAATAAGACCTATCTCTAATAAATAATAAGACCTATCTCTAATAAATAATAAGGCCTATCTCTAATAAATAATAAGACCTATCTCTAATAAATAATAAGGCCCATCTCTAATAAATAATAAGACCTATCTCTAATAAATAATAAGGCCTATATCTAATAAATAATAAGGCCTATCTCTAATAAATAATAAGACCTATCTCTAATAAATAATAAGGCATGTCTCTTTGTGGTTAACCCCGGTTGTACGAACCTCGTGGGTTTTCTCCGGATCTTCCGGTTCAACCCTACTTATAAAAATAAAATGAAACAGTATGTTAGTCCCGAAATGACCTAGTTTGTGTCGAGTGGACGTTCAACCCCATTTCTCTCTCTCTTTCTCTTTTTTTTTTATCTAGGCCTATCTCTTTGTGGTTTAATGTCTGCTTCCATAATAAAAAAAAAACAATGCAGACAATGGATCTATTAAAATGAAATCTAGTTAGCAATAGATCACCTCACCAGTCTATCACGTGACTTTTGTTATTTAGACGTGACGATTTGTTGTGATTAGAAGGGAGGTGTAAGAAAGTTATCTCTCGCGTTCGACAGGTGTGTTGATTGATGTAATTACACGTGTGTTGATTGATGTAATTGAGGCAGGTAAAACAGACAGACGTCAACAGGTAATTGGAGGTATGTTTATTTATAAACTAAGCAACTAGGTCTCCAATATCCTTTGGATGAAACTAACCTTGGGCGATTCCCTGCAAAGACACTATGTCTTACCGTAAAAGCCAACCCAGCCCACTTTCTTCGACTAGTACTGGTAATAACAGACAGACTTCAACAGGTTATTTATAATTGGAGGTATGTATATAAACTAAGCAACTACATGTAGGTCTCCAATGTCGAGTACACTTTTATGTCTGTTTTGTCAAAATGTCCGTATATAAATGTCTCGATGTGATGACTGTGTGTCTAAATGTTCGTCCATATTCGTGTCTGTTTATCAATGTCTGTTATTGCCCCTCCTTGCATATCATAACTTTGCACTTGTTATAATATCATGTCTCGTCCTCCTATCTATTGTCGGAGCCGTGGTGTGAGCGTATGTGGCATATAAATGTATTATAATATATTGACGAGCGTTCAAATGTTTATTTTATTGTTCAGGTTATATAGGCCTATAACAGGTGAAGTCGATCATGAATCTATATTGGTTTACCTGCTTACTGGTTTGGCCAATATCAACCGTAACAGGTAAGTTGGAATGGACATTAAATGAAATGGGGTTTAACGTCCTATTTTTGATCTGCACCGACTGGGCTAATGAAGGCGGGTATACGCCATACGGTGTGCTATGAGAGAAATTTTGCCCGGGCAGCAACTGAATTCCAACTGCCAAGGGATCTTTTACGTGCACGCCAATGTGTACACCCGACCTCGGTTTTTCGTCCTATCCGAACGACTAGGCAGCTGTCCTTGTTAGGCCCACCGCCTGCATTAAGTTGAGATGAGTATAAATGAAATAGGGTTTAACGTCCTACTCTTTTGCACTCGACACAAACTAGGTCATTTCGGGACAAACACATGGTTTAATTTTATTTCAATAATTAGCTTGCGCGTAGGGTTCTTTAGCAGTGGGGAGAAACGGGAGGTCCCGAAGAAAACCCACGAGGTTGGACAATGGACAGACGATCCTACCCCTTGTCACGTACAACCGGTGATTTGAAACCACGCCAGTTGACTCAATGACAGGCTTTATGATACAACGCACGCGTGCTAAGTTGCTAACCATTCAGTCATCCACCCCCCCCTTCTTCGCCGACGGGGCTAATGAAGACGGGTAGCCTATACGCCATGCAGTGTGCTATAGTGCTTATTTTGCCCGGACAGTGGCGCTCCAGTCCACACTTAGCCTATATCGAATTCCAACTGTCAGGGGTTCTTTTGCATCTACCCTTTCATCGAACTTTTTGGTAAAGTCCGTAACTTGTGGAATATGTCTAGACCCTTGATACAAATGGCGCTAAAACGCCTTGTATATCGGTAGTAAAATGTTTATTTTGTCTTAAATATTGGATATCAGAAGCCAACTTTTTCCCGGTAAAATCACAACATCAATGTTGATTTAAATTGACAAATAATTCTTGTTTTCAGTGTCGAAGACTGTGGCTGATATTGAGTTAGAGACTTGGCTACTTAAATTAAACATTTTTGATATAGCCTATACAAACTTGTTTTTATTTTGTAGTGTAGTCTACACCACAAACGTAATGCTCTAAATTAGTTTTATCAATACCCAAAAAAATAATTTTAAATCCCTTCTTTGTTTCAGGTCAAACATTTGAAATGAAAGCGGAAACCCCATATAGTGTCATAGGTGCAAGTCATGGGTTTACCTGCAAAATGGTAAATGGGGGATTCCCCGGTGGTGCTGAGGGAATACAGTTTATGCGTAATGAAGACATTGTCTGTACGGTTAACAGAAGGAACTGTGACGCGACAGATGTTAAAAGTGCCCGGTTCACGTGTGGATGTATCAAGGGAGACAACTCCAATGTATATTTAAATATCAGCGGGATTGAGACCGATGATGAAGCGAAGTGGAAGTGTGGTATAGGATTGTATAATTTATTCAGTGACCCGATCGACCTGCCTTTATACTGTAAGTTAATATCGTTAGGTAAGCGGCTTTTTTCCATCCACTGGAACCAGGCGTTATGACGTTATATCGAGGGTATAGATCATAATTGTGATAAGTCAAAAATAACCAAAAAAAAGTCATTCTATTAAAATGAAGCGCTTGTAATTATCTTTCTATTGGTATATAAATCAATACCATCGCTCATTTCAAAATGTCTGAAAATATCGATAAAATATACTAATAAATTAAATTTTGGTAGTGAATCAAAGTTTAAATTGCAATTTTTTCAAAATCAGGCATTTTGACTTATCACAAGTGTGTTCTAAACCCTCGATATGTGGATTGTGGGTTAGGATAAGGGTTAGGGTAAGGGCTGTGGCCTGCAGATTTCGTCTGAGTCTCGAGATGTAGACAGGGCTAGACCTAACCCTAACCCTGGGCCAAGCCTAACCCTTATCCTAACCCACAATCGACATATGACGTCATAACACCTGGCTCCACTGGATGGAAAAATGCACTTCCCATATTGTTACCGATGTATAGGCCTACAGTCAGTCACGTGTTAGAGGGATATCACGAGGGACCTGCTTTAAGGGCCATTCTGTGTAAAATCGCCCAGTGTGATAGACCGGACCCCCTTTAAATTTGCTGAAATTTGGTTAGGTTATATTTAGCTAATTTGGTTTTTCAGCTTGATCGAAAAGTACAGGTTCTTAAGATATTGCCGATTGAAACTTGGCGATTTTGGTTAAAATGGGCATGTCCACTCCTATTTCTCCTAAATCAAATGCCCGTACCTCAGTAAACGATTGGTCAAAATTACTGAAATAGGTATCGCATATCCAGCCCCGTGGGTTTCCTCCGGTCCTTCGTGTCCACCCAACTACTAGAGACCGCTACAAGCAAGTGGATTATTGACATTGAATTGAACCAAATGGCACAGTTTTTGTCGGGTGGACGGTTAAACCCCATTTCTCTCTTGACTTTTTTGAACTTTGATCTTCAGATTGACCTAGACTGTGGGAATCGCGTCTCATTGAATGGAATGCGAGACACCCGTCGCAACTGCACCGCTGTTCTGTTCCGACTGGAATAATGAAGACAGGCATACGCCATACACTGTGCTATGGGGGGCTTTTTACCCTGGCAGTGGCACTATGGCCAACTACCAAGGGGTCTTTTACATGCACGACAATGTATAAATGTGACCTCGATTGATAGTACCAGACGAACGACTAGACATCTGTCCTTATCAGGCCCCCCGTCCTGTATCACTGACAAGTGGGACCACGCCAGAGAAGTCTGGTGAACTACCACAATTGTATTAAATATCTCATTGAGTCAACTGGCGTGGTTTCAATTCCTCGGTTGTACGTAACAAGGAGTAGGGTCGCCTGTCCAACCTTGTGGGTTTTCTCCGGGTACTCCGGTTTCCTCCCACTGCTAAAGTCCCCTACGAGCAAGCGAATTATTGAAATAAAAATTAAAAACCATATGTAAGTCCCGAAATGTTTATGTCGAGTGGACGTTAAACCCCATTTCTATCTTGTTTTGTTACAGATGGTCCAGGATCGAGCATGGCCACCTCACCAGCTACAACCAGCAGTCATACGGTGAACGCCGGAAGTAGTCTCGGTCCTATAACGTGTACATCCAGTTGTAAACCATCCTGTACTATAACATGGTTTAAAGACTCAACGACGTCGTCTATAGTCTCCAACAGTCCAGTCCTCTATCTTACTGACGTCAAGACGAGCGATAAGGGAAGCTATATGTGTCAGGCGGCGAATCTTGTTGGATCCAATACAACTACTATAGAAATTCACGTATATGGTCAGTTTAATTATATTAACGTTACGTCATTTGCATTCATTTTCCGCTGAAATATCAAATAATATTCAATCGCTTAATTCACGTTATGTACGGGGGGTTGGGATGGCCTAGTGGTCTAGAGTGTCGCGCTTTGACCTTTAGCTGGTCGGTCGGCCACCTTTTGCTTGCGGCTGTGGTTTCGAGCCCTGGTGTGAGCGTATGTGGCACTCCGGTTTCCTCCCACTGCTAAAGACCCCTACGCGCAAGCGAATTATTGAAATAAAATTAAACCATGTGTTAGTCCCGAAATGACCCAGTTGTGTCGAGTAGACGTTAAACCCCATTTCTCTCTCTCGCTATGTACCCTGACCATTTAACATTTGATTAAGAAGCAAAATCAAAATACTAACGCTAGATATTATCTTGGTTTGGATTCAAACAACTATAGAACATGATCATATGTCACCATATCCGGGCCTACTGTGCCGCCCTCCCCCTTAAAACTTTACTCTGGTGTAAACGAGTACAAAAATTATACACAGAGGCGTAAAATGAGTATAAGACGACAATTCTGTCCGGACTAGTTTGTATTACTACGCCCGATGTATACAACGCGCTATTAGGTCTAGATATTGAAGACCGCCTGCATATGTATAAACAGGGCTAGTACGTAACTAACGGGACGAAAATTAAATTGTAGCTCGCATTTTTTTTGCACGTATACAGTGAATGGCCATTTTGCTCAGTAATCCCAGCCAGAATTTCGATATTTCTTTTAAAATTGCGTTAAAGATTTAAATATTTTTTTAGAACTAAAATGAATTAACTATTAGTCAATCCAGACATGATTGTGTATATGTGAAATAGACCCGACCGAATCACAAATTAGTGCCAATAGTGCGGCCCCCGCGCGTGTCAAATGTCCGTTTTAACTTGCTAGTTCTGTTAAAATCACATTTTCTTCCGGGGATGTATTATTCAATCTCAAGTTGTTTCCGTGTTATTGCACAGACAACCCTGATACGACGCATGTTTTCTGTTCGTCAAAGTCATTTTACTTTCGTTTGCTTGATTACAAGCTGATTTCTGTGCGTTGACTTCGCGACCTCTGCCGTTTTGATAACCTTATATGGATATCATGGCTATTCACTGTATCAGAGTCACTTCTCTGTCGTTCAGATAGACGAGAGCATTATTCATGTGTATTAACTTAATATTAGGACCTTGCCAACAGGGCACGTGTTGTCGACGCCATTTTAGGGTACTATTTATGTGTATTAACTATGTATTTTTTTATAGGGACGATGAAATCAGAAGGTCATGCAAGTTTATCATTTGGTCTGGGTGTAGGTGTTGGTATTGTCGACCGACGCCATATTAGGGCGTTATTCATGTGTATTAACATTAACAATGTATTATTTACAGGGACGATGAAATCAGAAGGTCGTACAAGTTTATCATTTGGTCTGGGTGTAGGTGTTGGTATTGCTATATGCGCCGTTGTCATGGTAACTGGCATCTGTATAGGTGTTATATGTCATAGACGATACAAGTTGAGAGAAAAGGGAGGGAAAGGTAAGAGCCAAGTTTTCTAAATCCCACTTTTTTCTCTCTTTAGATCTGTAGATAATCCCTTTAGATTGACTCCAGTAGAAATATAATACCTTCATATATTGTCCGATCTTATTAAAATACAGATCTAGATTGCCTTTAGTTTTATACTTGGGGTCGCGTCACTGCGTCAGTGGTCATACGAGCAGCTTTTGACCCTATGTCGTCAGACATTGATTAATCAATCAGTGTTGGCTATTCTAGGGTTTTACCCACAGTCGCTGTAACAGACCGTTCCATTTGCTAATTCCTCACATGAACTAGAACGCATGTTATATAACAAGTCTTCAAGATCCTAGTGTAGTAAACGACAAGTAAAACGAAATTTTGAACTATAGAAAACGACACGAAATAGGACCTGTGTTTTAATCAGATTAGGAGGGCCTGACAAGGACAGCTGCCTAGTCGTGCGGATGGGACGAAAAACCGAGGTCCCGTGTACACATTGACGTGCACGTTAAAGAACCCTAGGCAGTTGGAATTCAGTTGCTGCCCAGGCTAAATTTCCCTCATAGCACACTGTATGGCGTATGCCCATCTTCAATTAGCTCAGGTTAGGTGTTTAAGCGTAGGACGTTAAACCCCATTTCATTCATTTAATCAGATTGTAGATTGTCTGTATTCTATAACTTTCTTTAGACTGGGATATTTTTCAGGAGTAGAATTGCCTGTCTCACCTCGTGGGTTTTCTCTGGGTCCTCCGGGTTTCTCTCACTGCCAAAGAGTAAAGACCCCTACGCGCAAGCGAATTATTGAAATACAATTAAAACATTATGTTAGTCCAAAAATGACCTAGTTCGTGTCGAGTGGACCTTAAACCCCATCTCTCTCCCTCTCTCTCTCTCTCTCGCTCCCTCTCTCCCTCTCTCTCTCACACACACACACGGGAATATTCTTCACCCTGAACAGAACACACATGGCTACCTGAGAAAAAAAATAGTGTTCGTTCGTTAACCAGGGGTCTCGTCTTCAATCCCGGTGTTAGTCGACACGGTTCCGCTGGGTTCTTCGATGCGGTTTTCTCTTGTCATAGACAATGACGACTTCCTGACTGTGTGAGACGACAAACCGGCCCGGGTACTGTGGGTACACATAGGCAGTTTAAATTTGAAATAAGAATAGGTGTTGTGCCATCGCCCCTTATAACACACTGTGTGGCGCATGTCCGTCATCACTAGCCCCGTCGGTGCAGCAAAAGTCGGACGTTAAACCCGACTTTATTGTAAAGCGATTATAATTATGACTTGATCTGTTTTCAGCTGAGTATTTATCTACAGCTTTCGATGAGTAAGTTTACGTCTTCCTCGCCGGACGTTCGTTTGTCCGAGGGCACCTACGTTGTTCGCGCCAAAACAAAATTCGTTTGGTCTATCACGTTCACAATTGATTTTGTTGTTCCTTTGTTATTGTACTATTTTGTTATTGTTTTTCCTTTCGTCCCAGTTGTTTTTGTTGCATTCTATATTTCGTTACTATGCATTCTACAGTTTGTTATTGTTGCATTCTATATTTGGTTACTATGCATTCTATATTTTGTTATTATTGTTGCATTCTATATTTGGTTACTATGCATTCTAAATTTACTATACATTCTATAATTTGTTACTATGCATTCTAAAGCTTATCACAATGCATCCTATATTTTGTTCATATGCATTCTAAATTTTGTTATTGTTGCATTTCATATTTCGTTACTATGCATTTTATATATTTTGTTACTAAGCATTCTATATTTTGTTACTATGCATTCTATATTGTTATTGTTGCATTTTATATTTCGTTACTATGCATTCTATATTTTGTTACTATGCATTCTATATTTTGTTACTAAGCATTCTATATTTTGTTATTGTTGCATTCTATATTGTGTTACTATGCATTCTATTTTTCGTTACTATGCATTCTAAATTTTGTTACTGTGCATTCTAAATTTCAATGATCGCAATTTTTCCGCTCTGGTCATTTTGGGTTTGATGACTCTTCGACACTAATCAGGCAATTTTGGGACTAACATGGTTTTTGTACGATAGCTTTGGGTTTTCATGGGCGGCGGAGATTGAAATACAGGACAGGCGCCTCTACTTCTTGGCAAACACAAACCTACGATCGATCCCATAAAGTGGGTTAGTTAGGTCGAATGGTCTAATGCATGCGCTTTGGGTCATGAGGTTTGTCATTCTGTCAAGTGGCGTTGTTTGATTTTTCAGTGCGTGACGGGGTTGGGGGTGGATGGCCGAATGATTAGCACGTGCGCGCTGTATCATATAGCCCGTCATTAAGTCAACTGGCGTGGTTTCGAATCCCTTGTTGACGTGGCAAGGATTAGGGGCGCCTGTCCAGCCTCGTGGGTTTTCTACGGGAACTCCGATTTCCCCCACTGCTAATTGCTAAAGACCGCTTCGCGCAATCGAATTATTGAAATAAAATTAAACCATATGTTAGTCCCGAAAGGACCTAGTTTGAGTCGAATGGTCGTCGAACCCCATCTCTCTCTCTCTCCAGTGCGCGACAAGTTACAGGGTCTTTCACCGGGTCCTCGGATTTCTCCTCTCAGCTAAAGCCCCAAATAATTGAACCAAATGTTAGTACTGAAATGACTAAGTTTGTGTTGATAGCACGCCCCCCCCCCCCTATTTGTCACCCTCCCTCTTACTTGGGTGGATTTACATTGGCTGTATAAAATATTTTAAAACTGTCTATTTTTATTTTCTATTACAGCAGTTATATGTCATCAATATTCAAAGAGCCGCCTGATGTAAAATTAACTTGTTCCACTCCAAAACCTGATACTTCAGACGACGACGACGACGACATTGATTTTGTTTTGTTGCCATTATGACGTTTTATGAAATTCTTGAATTAAGCAGGGGAAGTAACCGCGTTTTCATCGGTACTTAAGGGGACAATACCACTCTTGCTGGCTTGACAGGTCCAGAAAAAAATAGCCTTATTCTAACTACTAGATGTTTAAGTGTCCTATTTTACTTGTCCAGAGGGTTCGAAAATATGTTTAAATCCAAGTTGCATTTGAAAGTGTTTACATAAAGCTTTTCAAACCATGTAGTTGAATATTTCCAATTTTTTTAAATTCGGTGTGTTATGATGAAATTTGTGTCATCAATTAATTGGAATATTGTAAAGTAGTACAATTTGTTCACCAGAATAAAGATTGGGGCAGATTATTCAGTTACAACAAGAGTGGTATTGGGGCATATTATTCAGTTACAACAAGAGTGGTATTGGGGCATATTATTCAGTTACAACAAGAGTGGTATTGAGGCTTTAAACCACGATCATGGAAATTGAATCTTATTTTGACTAATCATGGACCGCAAACTATCAAAGATATTCGATTGAACGTTCAGGAATTGAGTTCGTTTAATACCCAAATTTGTAAATCGAGTGAAAATGAGGGGGGGGGGGGGGATGCGGCCTGCAACGCATACGTAAGTATATAAACAGACTAACTTCTGCTCCGACTGGACAGGGAAAGGTTAAACAACATATCCATCGTATTATACATGACTATCGGGACTATGAGAACTGTCGCAGGATTCAATATGACGTCATAATATGTGGATTTCGTCAGTTATTTAATGGACCAGTTATTTAATGGCGGGCGTTATGTCCGAATGATCTCAGCAAGACAACTAAATTTTTTTCTAAATTGTTTAAAAAATAATATATTATTTAAGGTTTTGATAATATTTGTGTACATATTTTATAAATAATATATTATTTAAGGTTTTGATAATATGTGTACATATTTTACAAATAATATATTATTGAAGGTTTTGATAATATTTGTACATATTTTGGTGGTATTTATTTATTTATAATAAAACACGTGGTATTTTTAATGATATATAACTTGAACTGGTCACGGGTATTCGAAACCATCTTCGTTGATTTCCGTATATTTCCTCTAGACTTGACTATGATGAGTATTGGTCGGCATTCGGCAAACCTCGACAGATTCCGGTACCCTCCGTAACCTACATCTAGACTCGGATGTATGATAGTAAGTGATATGTACCTACGACCATACATTTGCGATGCGGCCAGTCAACTGCCGATTTACTTTAACAGGAAAACGTGCCTCTTTTACAAAAAAAGTTCCAAAATGGCGTTTTTTCTAGATAAAATGTCTATGGGGGCAGCCCTTTTTTTAGTTTGTTGATATAATCTCTATGGAGGCAGCCATTGTTTTATCCGGGTCCTTTAAAATAGTTCCAAAATGGCGGAATTCATCATACAGCCGAGCCTAGATGTAGGGTACCGGAATCTGTCGAGATTTGCCGAGTGTATTGATCGGGTGAGAATTTAGAATAGGCCAACTCCTGACATTGTCCGATAAGTTACTTTCCTTTGTCAACTTCCTTTTCAATTAACAATTTATGGGATTGGTCGATAAAAATAGGACAAGCGTCAAGGGCGGATAACTTGAAAACGTCCCCCCCCCCCTTAGCCTAGATTTACCCAGGTTATAGTGGAATAGAACGGAATGAGTACACTAGATCAGATACAACATTAGCTTGGGGTAATGAATGAATGAAATTTGGGTTTAACGTCCTACGCTTAAGCACCCAACCTGGGCTAATTGAAGACGGGCATATGTCATACAGTGTGCTATGAGGGAAATTTTGCCCGGGCAGCAACTGAATTCCAACTGCCAAGGGTTCTTTTACGTGCACGCCAATGTGTAAACGGGTCCTCGTTTTTTCGTCCCCTCCTTCTGCATCACTGACAAGGGGAAATCACGCCGGAAAATCGAGATGAACTTTCTCGGCCATTGCAGGGATCGATCACCAGACCTCCAGGCTAGCGAACCAGCACCTTACCCACTTAGCCACCGTGATTCCCAGCCGGGCCCCACACATTTAGCCCCCTCCCCCAATAATTCTGGGTCATACCAATATTTCATCCCGGACGGGGCCAACCAGTACCTGGGCGCTGGGGCTGAGGGGGCGAGGATTGGAACCGTAAGGGATATTGGGGGCCCCGGGACAGGAAGGTACCAACATATTTGAGGGGAGCCAGAGATCAATAGATCCTTACCAGTTCCTGGGACCCCATCCTGTGATGTGATTGCTGGGGTCCAACCAGTTCCGGGATATTAACGTAATCATAGTATAGTAGTTCAGACAAAATGTATAATCTGAACATGTTTCCTGCCTCAATTTTACGTCTTTTGTTTGGGATTTTATGTCTTGATTTGACCTATGCTCATTTAGAAAATTAGTTGAATTATCTTAACTGTTGATAGTTTCGTGCGTATCGTCAAAAAGTACATTGAAAATGACCAAAACATCCTTCACATTGCCTTGATATTATAAAAATTGTCAGAGTTAAAACTATAACTTGCAACACAAGCTTGTATGCAAAGCGGGGGTTGGATGGCCGAATGGTCAAGCGATCTATCTTAAAGCCCGAATGGTTAGCAAGCGCGCGCTGTATTTTAAAACCCGTCATTGAGTCAACTGGCGTGGTTTCGAATTCACAGTTGTACGGGACAAGGAGTAGGGTCGCCTGTCCAACCTCGTGGGTTTTCTCCGAGTCCTCCGGTTTCCTCCCACTGCTAAAGACGCCTACGCGCAAGCGAATTATTGAAATAAAATTAAACCACATGTTAGTCCCAAAATGACCTAGTTTGTGTCGAGCGGAAGTGAAACTCTCTCTCTCTCTCTCTCTCTCTCTCTCTCTCAAAGCGTTATGGATAACTCTATAACAGGATATGGGTTGAATCGGATAGCCGTGGCGATAGAGAGGTGGCTTCTCACCAATGCAACGAGGGTTCAATCCCAGCTCAGGGCATGAACTTTATCGTTGTAAGTGAGAGGGATATTCGGTCTCCCGTCCGATCAGGCAGGTTTCCCCCGAGTTCTTCGGTTTCTTCCTGCAGTAATGATCGAAATCATTCGCACGATCTGTGCCAAGGGCCAAATTTGAAAAAGGCCCCAGGCCTAATTTGCTACCCTTGTAAAATGACTTGATTATTATTATTATTATTAATTGCTTTTGTAGAATAAATAAAAACGGACGTACGTATCGCAACATTCGAAATTTTGATAAACTAAAGTTAACAAAAAAAACCCGAACAAGTTCAATTATCAAAAATTAATAATACAATTGTTTATGAATCAATTATAAATATATACATTCTTTACATAAATCATTCAGTAAATGGTCATGGATGTGGTTATCTACCCTTATAAAAACGAAGGCGAAACGATTGGTTTGTAAACTGTTTTTGATTGGATCGTAGACTTTATTTACAATCAAGGCCAGGGCCGATAATTTGAAATCGTGGGAAACCCAGGGTATAATGGTGTAGAACGGATTGAGAATACTGGAGATAGCGAGGATGGTCGACGGAATGAGAATACTGGAGATAGCGAGGATGGTCGACGGAATGAGAATACTGGAGATAGCGAGGATGGTCGACGGAATGAGAATACTGGGGATAGCGAGGATGGTCGACGGGGTGAGAATACTGGAGATAGCGAGGATGGTCGACGGAATGAGAATACTGGAGATAGCGAGGATGGTCGACGGGGTGAGAATACTGGAGATAGCGAGGATGGTCGACGGAATGAGAATACTGGAGATAGCGAGGATGGTCGACGGAATGAGAATACTGGAGATAGCGAGGATGGTCGACGGAATGGGAATACTGGAGATAGCGAGGATGGTCGACGGAATGAGAATACTGGAGATACCGTGGATGGTCGAGCGAGGATGGTCGACGGAGTGGGAATACTGGAGATAGCGAGGATGGTCGACGGAATGAGAATACTGGAGATAGCGAGGATGGTCGACGGAATGAGAATACTGGAGATAGCGAGGATGGTCGACGGAATGAGAATACTGGGGATACCGAGGATGGTCGACGGAATGAGAATACTGGAGATACCGAGGATGGTCGACGGAATGAGAATACTGGAGATACCGAAGATGGTCGACGGAATGAGAATACTGGAGATACCGAGGATGGTCGACGGAATGAGAATACTGGAGATACCGAGGATGGTCGACGGAATGAGAATACTGGAGAAAGCGAGGATGGTCGACGGAATGAGAATACAGGAGATAGCGAGGATGGTCGACGGAATGAGAATACTGGAGATAGCGAGGATGGTCGACGGAATGAGAATACTGGAGATAGCGAGGATGGTCGACGGAATGAGAATACTGGAGATAGCGAGGATGGTCGACGGAATAAGAATACTGGAGATAGCGAGGATGAGCAACATGTATTATAATGGTCTAATGGATTAACCCAGGGTATAGTGGAGTAGAACGGAATGGGACTACATGGGATACCGATGATAGTCGACGGAATGGGAATACATGGGATACCGATGATAGTCGACGGAATGGGAATACAGGGGATACCGATGATAGTCGACGGAATGGGAATACATGGGATACCGATGATAGTCGACGGAATGGGAATACAGGGGATACCGATGATAGTCGACGGAATGGGAATACAGGGGATACCGATGATAGTCGACGGAATGGGAATACAGGGGATACCGATGATAGTCGACGGAATGGGAATACAGGGGATACCGATGATAGTCGACGGAATGGGAATACAGGGGATACCGATGATAGTCGACGGAATGGGAATACATGGGATACCGATGATGAGCGAGAAGATGTATGTTGTCTAATCGAATGAATGAAATGGGGTTTAAAGTCCTACGCTTCTGCACCTAATCTGGGCTAATTGAAGACGGGCATATGCCATACAGTGTGCTGCGAGGGATATTTTACGTGCACGCCAACGTGTACAAAGGACCTCAGTTTTTCGTCCCATCCGAACGACTAGGAATCTGTCCTTGTCAGGCCATCCGTGATCTAATGGAAGTTAAAATAAAATAACCTTGAATTTAATGTAGTGTGGCCAATTAACAATAATGAGTTCTAATCATTGAAATATGGTAATTTTACACAAATGGCCGACACTTTATATTATGAAAATTAGCAGCCTCTTCAACCACTTTCAGTTTTTTCAGGTCAAGGTTGTACACACCTTTATTCACAAGTTGTCTTGTCTTATCATAATGTTCCATTATCATAGAGCTGCAGTGTTTATTTCTATTTTTACACCACGTGGTAAGGTGTTCTTGTTTCACTCTATTACAGAATTCAAACAAAATCCACATTTCATATGTTACATAAGGTTCACACAATTGTTTTATATCTTGTTGCATGTTGAGTACCGTGTTATTAACCGCTGCACAATAAGCTATAAGATTTACTAAATTTGTATCATCTCTATAATATTTCTCGTGCAATGTCACGTGTAAATCGGGTGTTAAATCAGGGGCAGTTAATTCGTGGCCTGGGATCAGATGGAGTTTGTTGTATTCCTGTAACTCTACATTTCCAATATCAATATGCCAATCATATCTTTCTTTTTCAAAATAAAACGCATACGTCATAATAATATTTACTGGGCTCATAACTCCATCATCTTGTGATCCTACTTGAATATAAGCTTCTTCTATCGTGGGAACGTTCAAATATTTTAAGATATGATTTCTACAATTGGTTATTGTGTCTCTCCAGATATACACAGGGAAATAGGTCATAAAGTCTGACGGCATGGGCTTGCCGATCATTTTGTTACCTAGTGTGTCCCAACCTTGTACCCAACCATCCTGAAACGTATCCATTCCTTTTACGCGCAGTTTATTCCCATTAAGAATATTGTCACGTGTTACTGGAGTAGTAAATTTAGCGTCAGTATCCATCCAAGCTACTATCGGTGTTGAAATGAATTCGTCCATAATAAAACTAGAATATAGTTGGCGATTGTAGCCAGGCGGTTTAGATTTCGAAACAGTTAAAACTTGTTCGTTTTTTGGCAGTGGTTCGTAGTAAATATTCATATTTATTCCTAGTTGTTCCTGATATTTTTGAAGATTCTCTGCGAATTGGTGATCATCTTGGGATTCTTTGTCCAGTATCAGACCAAGATTTCCTAGTTGACCAGACCAATACAGGGCCAGACTTCTCAACATCGTACAATAAAAAAATCTTATAAGACGAGTCGAAGAACTAGACATTCTAACTGTTACCGTCATATCCGGAACGTCTTTAAAATGATGGCCCGTCTTGCGATTAGTTGTTGGCTGTATGTCGGACACAGGGTGATGTACCGGAGCCGCCTTATCACGAGATGTTGACTGTATGTTAGACACAGGGTGATTTACCGGAGCCGCCTTACCACCAGATGCTGGGTGTATCGTGGACATAGAGTGATGTACCGGAGCCGCCTTACCACCAGTTGTTGGCTGTATGTTGGACACAGGGTGATGTACCAGAGCCGCCTTACCACCAGATGTTGACTGTATGTTGGACACAGGGTGATGTACCGGAGCCGCCTTACCACCAGTTGTTGGCTGTATGTTGGATAAACGTTCGTATATAGGGGCCACGTTACCCATATAATGATAAATGACTATAACACATACAGCAAACAAAATGGCTACAACATAGAACGTAGTCGTCTTCATCGTATCCTGAAACAGAAATTAAACAAATAGTGAGCTTATTGTTTTTTTCTAAAAATACATAATAACTTAACCTATGATACATAGTAATAATAACTAAACCTATGATACATAGTAATAATAACTAAACCTACAATACATAGTAATAATAACTAAACCTATAATACATAGTAATAATAACTAAACCTATAATACACTATCAATACATAGTAATAATAACTAAACCTATTATGCATAGTAATAATAACTTAACCCATAATACATAGTAATAATAACTTAACCTATGATACATAGTAATAATAACTAAACCTATGATACATTTTCATAATAACTAAACCTATGATACATAGAAATAATAACTAAACCTATGATACATAGTAATAATAACTAAACCTATGATACATAGTAATAATAACTAAACCTATAATACATAGTAATAATAACTAAACCTATGATACATAGTAATAATAACTAAACCTATAATACATAGTAATAATAACTAAACCTATGATACATAGTAATAATAACTAAACCTATGATACATAGTAATAATAACTAAACCTATGATACATAGTAATAATAACTAAACCTATGATACATAGTAATAATAACTAAACCTAGGATACATAGTAATAATAACTAAACCTAGGATACATAGTAATAATAACTAAACCTAGGATACATAGTAATAATAACTAAACCTATGATACACTAATAATAACTAAACCTATGATACATGGTAATAATAACTAAACCTATGATACATGGTAATAATAACTAAACCTATGATACATGGTAATAATAACTAAACCTATGATACACAGTAATAATAACTAAACCTATGATACATAGTAATAATAACTAAACCTATGATACATAGTAATAATAACTAAACCTATGATACATAGTAATAATAACTAAACCTATGATACATAGTAATAATAACTAAACCTATAATACATAGTAATAATAACTAAACCTAGGATACATAGTAATAATAACTAAACCTATGATACATAGTAATAATAACTAAACCTATAATACATAGTAATAAAAACTAAACCTATAATACATAGTAATAATAACTAAACCTATGATACACTAATAATAACTAAACCTATGATACATGGTAATAATAACTAAACCTATGATACACTAATAATAACTAAACCTATGATACATAGTAATAATAACTAAACCTATGATACATAGTAATAATAACTAAACCTATAATACATAGTAATAATAACTAAACCTATGATACATAGTAATAATAACTAAACCTAGGATACATAGTAATAATAACTAAACCTAGGATACATAGTAATAATAACTAAACCTATGATACATAGTAATAATAACTAAACCTATGATACATAGTAATAATAACTAAACCTATGATACATAGTAATAATAACTAAACCTATGATACATAGTAATAATAACTAAACCTATGATACATAGTAATAATAACTAAACATATGATACATAGTAATAATAACTAAACCTATGATACATAGTAATAATAACTAAACCTATGATACATAGTAATAATAACCGAATCTATGATACACTAATAATAATAACTAAACCTATGATACATAGTAATAATAACTAAACATATGATACATAGTAATAATAACTAAACCTATGATACACACTAATAATAACTTAACCTATGATACATAGTAATAATAACTAAACCTATGATACATAGTAATAATAACTAAACCTATGATACATAGTAATAATAACTTAACCTATGATACATAGTAATAATAACTAAACCTATGATACATATTAATAATAACTAAACCTAGGATACATAGTAATAATAACTAATCCTATGATACATAGTAATAATAACTAAACCTATGATACATAGTAATATTAACTAAACCTATGATACATAGTAATAATAACTAAACCTATGATACACACTAATAATAACTTAACCTATGATACATAGTAATAATAACTAAACCTATGATACATAGTAATAATAACTAAACCTATAATACATAGTAATAATAACTAAACCTATGATACATAGTAATAATAACTAAACCTATGATACATAGTAATAATAACTAAACCTAGGATACATAGTAATAATAACTAAACCTAGGATACATAGTAATAATAACTAAACCTATGATACATAGTAATAATAACTAAACCTATGATACATAGTAATAATAACTAAACCTATGATACATAATAATAATAACTAAACCTATGATACATAGTAATAATAACTAAACCTATAATACATAGTAATTATAACTAAACCTATGATACATAGTAATAATAACTAAACCTATGATACATAGTAACAATAACTAAACATAAAATACATAGTAATAATAACTAAGTCTATGATACATAGTAATAATAACTAATCCTAGGATACATAGTAATAATAACTAAACCTATGATACATAGTAATAAAAACTAAACCTATAATACATAGTAATAATAACTAAACCTATGATACACTAGTAATAATAACTAAACCTAGGATACATAGTAATAATAACTAAACCTAGGATACATAGTAATAATAACTAAACCTAGGATACATAGTAATAATAACTAAACCTATGATACATAGTAATAATAACTAAACCTATGATACCAAGTAATAATAACTAAACCTATGATACATAATAATAATAACTAAACCTATGATACATAGTAATAATAACTAAACCTATGATACATAGTAATAATAACTAAACCTATGATACATAGTAATAATAACTAAACCTATGATACATAGTAATAATAACTAAACCTATGATACACTAGTAATAATAACTAAACCTAGGATACATAGTAATAATAACTAAGTCTATGATACATAGTAATAATAACTAAACCTATAATACATAATAATAATAATTAAACCTATAATACACTATCAATACATAGTAATAATTTGTGTAGGGTTTCAAGCGATGTAACTGTCCGTATCCATGGAAGCATTCCAGAGAAATCAGGAAAGAAATGAAATGGCGTTTAAAGTCCGACTGGGCTAATAAAGGCAAAATATCCCTCATAGCACACTGTATGGCGTATACCCGTCTTCAATTAGCCCAGGTAGGTAGCAGAACATTAGGACGTCAAACCCCATTACATTTCATTTCAATATATATATAATCCTGAGAGTTGAATTTAGAAACTTTTAAATCAGGTAAGTCATATATAAATATATATATAAATAAAAGATTCTGCTCTCAGGTAAAAATATTTAGAAATCCATATGCCCGTCTTCATTAGCCTATGGTGGGAGCTTAACAATACGACGTTAAACCCCATTACATTTCATTTCAATAATCCATAGAGTTGAATATATATATATATATATATCAATATATGTATGAAGTTGAAACCGTAGTAGTGTTAATATAGAAAAAATAAATAAAGGTTGAAAATGCCTTTGAAAAGTACTATTGTTTAATTGTCTACATGTTTCGCCTGAGCTTGTCAAGACATACAATTACATTGTATTAAACAATAGTACTTTTTAAAGGCATTTTCAACCTTTATTTATTTTTTCTATATATATATATATATAGTAGAATAGTTAATTAAAGCTGCTCTTTGGTAATATACTAATTCCATATCTGGTGAATAACGAACAACGAACCAGCTCGTTGTTCTTTATTCGCCAATAACGAACAACAAACCAGTTCGTTGTTCGTTATTCATCAATATGAAACTGCTAGTTATTCGGCTAGTAAAACAGACTGTTAGAATCTTTTTCCCAAGATTTTGAAGATTTATTATTACGTCATATATGATTGGGTCGACAATAATAATATTGAGAGAGATAAAGAGTTGGGGTTTAACGTCCACTCGACACAAACTAGGTAATTGCGGGACTAACATGTGGTTTATTTTAATTCAATAATTCGCTTGTGTGTATGTTGGATAGGCGACCATACTCCTTGTAACGTCGAATCGGGGATTCGAAACCATGCCAGATGACTCAATGACAGGCTTTATGATACAGCACGCATGTGCTAACCATTCAGCCAATGAAATTCGACGTTATTAATTATTAATATGACTTACTTGCAACTATTACCTGTAACACAAGCTTATATGCAAATATTGTTTAGAAAAAAAATTATATGCAAAGCGTAATGGATAACTCGTACGAGAATGTTATAAATAATATCTAAAATTTGATAAACTAAAGTTAACAAAAAAACCCCGATTATCAAAAATTAATAATACAACTTTTTATGAATCAATTATAAATATATACATTATTTACATAAATCATTAATATATACATGAGTTATTAATATATACATTATTTACATAAATTATTCAGAAATTGGACATGGATGTGGTTATCTACCCCTATAAAATCGAAGACGAAACGAATGGTTTCTAACCTGTTTTTTGATTGGTTCGTAAACCTTATTTACAATCAAGGCCTGGGCCGATAATTTGAAATCGTGGGAAACCCCTATGGATTAACCCAGGAGTGGAGTAGATCGGAATGAGAATACTGGAGATACCGAGGATGGTCGACGGAATGAGAATACTGGAGATAGCGAGGATGGTCGACGGAATGAGAATACTGGAGATAGCGAGGTTGGTCGACGGAATGAAAATACTGGAGATAGCGAGGATGGTCGACGGAATGAGAATACTGGAGATACCGAGGATGGTCGACGGAATGAGAATATTGGAGATACCGAGGATGGTCGACGGAATGAGAATACTGGAGATACCGAGAATGGTCGACGGAATGAGAATACAGGGAATAGCGAGGATGGTAGACGGAATGAGAATACTGGAGATACCGAGGATGGTGGACGGAATGAGAATACAGGAGATAGCGAGGATGGTCGACGGAATGAGAATACTAGAGATAGCGTGGATGGTCGACGGAATGAGAATACTGGAGATACCGAGGATGGTGGACGGAATGAGAATACTGGAGATAGCGAGGATGGTCGACGGAATGAGAATGCTGGAGATACCGAGGATGGTCGACGGAATGAGAATACTGGAGATAGCGAGGATGGTCGACGGAATGAGAATACTAGAGATAGCGAGGATGGTGGACGGAATGAGAATACTGGAGATAGCGAGGATGGTCGACGGAATGAGAATACTAGAGATAGCGAGGATGGTGGACGGAATGAGAATACTGGAGATAGCGAGGATGGTCGACGGAATGAGAATACAGGGGATACCGAGGATGGTCGACGGAATGGGAATACTGGAGATAGCGAGGATGGTGGACGGAATGAGAATACTGGAGATAGCGAGGATGGTCGACGGAATGAGAATACTGGAGATACCGAGGATGGTCGACGGAATGAGAATACTGGAGAAAGCGAGGATGGTCGACGGAATGAGTATACTGGAGATAGCGAGGATGGTTGACGGAATGGGACTACATGGGATACCGAGGATGGTCGACAACATGTATTGTAATGGTCTAATAGATTAACCAAGGGTATAGTGGAGTAGAACGGAATGGGAATACAGGGGATACCGATGATAGTCGACGGAATGGGAATACATGGGATACCGATGATGAGCGAGAAGATGTATGTTGTCTAATCGAATGAATGAAATGGGGTTTAAAGTCCTACGCTTCTGCACCTAATCTGGGCTAATTGAAGACGGGCATATGCCATACAGTGTGCTGCGAGGGATATTTTACGTGCACGCCAACGTGTACAAAGGACCTCAGTTTTTCGTCCCATCCGAACGACTAGGAATCTGTCCTTGTCAGGCCATCCGTGATCTAATGGAAGTTAAAATAAAATAACCTTGAATTTAATGTAGTGTGGCCAATTAACAATAATGAGTTCTAATCATTGAAATATGGTAATTTTACACAAATGGCCGACACTTTATATTATGAAAATTAGCAGCCTCTTCAACCACTTTCAGTTTTTTCAGGTCAAGGTTGTACACACCTTTATTCACAAGTTGTCTTGTCTTATCATAATGTTCCATTATCATAGAGCTGCAGTGTTTATTTCTATTTTTACACCACGTGGTAAGGTGTTCTTGTTTCACTCTATTACAGAATTCAAACAAAATCCACATTTCATATGTTACATAAGGTTCACACAATTGTTTTATATCTTGTTGCATGTTGAGTACCGTGTTATTAACCGCTGCACAATAAGCTATAAGATTTACTAAATTTGTATCATCTCTATAATATTTCTCGTGCAATGTCACGTGTAAATCGGGTGTTAAATCAGGGGCAGTTAATTCGTGGCCTGGGATCAGATGGAGTTTGTTGTATTCCTGTAACTCTACATTTCCAATATCAATATGCCAATCATATCTTTCTTTTTCAAAATAAAACGCATACGTCATAATAATATTTACTGGGCTCATAACTCCATCATCTTGTGATCCTACTTGAATATAAGCTTCTTCTATCGTGGGAACGTTCAAATATTTTAAGATATGATTTCTACAATTGGTTATTGTGTCTCTCCAGATATACACAGGGAAATAGGTCATAAAGTCTGACGGCATGGGCTTGCCGATCATTTTGTTACCTAGTGTGTCCCAACCTTGTACCCAACCATCCTGAAACGTATCCATTCCTTTTACGCGCAGTTTATTCCCATTAAGAATATTGTCACGTGTTACTGGAGTAGTAAATTTAGCGTCAGTATCCATCCAAGCTACTATCGGTGTTGAAATGAATTCGTCCATAATAAAACTAGAATATAGTTGGCGATTGTAGCCAGGCGGTTTAGATTTCGAAACAGTTAAAACTTGTTCGTTTTTTGGCAGTGGTTCGTAGTAAATATTCATATTTATTCCTAGTTGTTCCTGATATTTTTGAAGATTCTCTGCGAATTGGTGATCATCTTGGGATTCTTTGTCCAGTATCAGACCAAGATTTCCTAGTTGACCAGACCAATACAGGGCCAGACTTCTCAACATCGTACAATAAAAAAATCTTATAAGACGAGTCGAAGAACTAGACATTCTAACTGTTACCGTCATATCCGGAACGTCTTTAAAATGATGGCCCGTCTTGCGATTAGTTGTTGGCTGTATGTCGGACACAGGGTGATGTACCGGAGCCGCCTTATCACGAGATGTTGACTGTATGTTAGACACAGGGTGATTTACCGGAGCCGCCTTACCACCAGATGCTGGGTGTATCGTGGACATAGAGTGATGTACCGGAGCCGCCTTACCACCAGTTGTTGGCTGTATGTTGGACACAGGGTGATGTACCAGAGCCGCCTTACCACCAGATGTTGACTGTATGTTGGACACAGGGTGATGTACCGGAGCCGCCTTACCACCAGTTGTTGGCTGTATGTTGGATAAACGTTCGTATATAGGGGCCACGTTACCCATATAATGATAAATGACTATAACACATACAGCAAACAAAATGGCTACAACATAGAACGTAGTCGTCTTCATCGTATCCTGAAACAGAAATTAAACAAATAGTGAGCTTATTGTTTTTTTCTAAAAATACATAATAACTTAACCTATGATACATAGTAATAATAACTAAACCTATGATACATAGTAATAATAACTAAACCTACAATACATAGTAATAATAACTAAACCTATAATACATAGTAATAATAACTAAACCTATGATACATAGTAATAAAAACTAAACCTATAATACATAGTAATAATAACTAAACCTATGATACATAGTAATAATAACTAAACCTATAATACATAGTTATAATAACTAAACCTATAATACATAGTAATAATAACTAAACCTATGATACATAGTAATAATAACTAAACCTATGATACATAGTAATAATAACTAAACCTATGATACATAGTAATAATAACTAAACCTATGATACATAGTAATAATAACTAAACCTATAATACACTATCAATACATAGTAATAATCTGTGTAGGGTTTCAAGCGATGTAACTGTCCGTATCCATGGAAGAATTCCAGAGAAATCAGGAAAGAAATGAAATGGCGTTTAAAGTCCGACTGGCTAATAAAGGCAAAATAGCCTAGACTGGGAGCATAACAGATGGACGTTAAACCCCATTTCATTTATATAATCCTTAGAGTTGAATATATATATATATATATATGTCAATATATGTATGAAGTTGAAACCGTAGTAGTGTTAATATAGAAAAAATGAATAAAGGTTGAAAATGCCTTTGAAAAGTACTATTGTTTAATTGTCTACATGTTTCGCCTGAGCTTGTCAAGACATACAATAACATTGTATTAAACAATAGTACTTTTCAAAGGCATTTTCAACCTTTATTTATTTTTTCTATATATATATAATATATATATATATATATATATATATATTTATTAATTAGCGGTAATATTAAAAGCCTGACGAGCAACGTAAGGTGTGAAAGCGCTAACGGAAAATATGTAGTTTTCTTTTGCCATTTTTTAAATTTTTTCTCTCTCTCTAATATATATATATATATATATATATATAATATGACTTACCTAGTATAAAATACAGGTAAACTGCACAGGTAAACTGTTTTATATTAATGTATAGGTCGTGTTTAATATCCCAGGTAAACGTAACGATCTAATCCATTCAAAGATGTAATTGTATTAACGGGGTGTTCTCAACGTTGCCACCAGCTATTGTTATCCAGGTAAAATCATTGGACCGGTACTAATAACGGTAACAATGGTGTTGAACCTATAGTCTTATCATATCAATACCAGACAGAGAGAGAGAGAAATGGGGTTTAACGTCCACTCAACACAACTAGGTCATTTCGGGATTTATATATGGTTTAATTTTATTTCAATAATTTGCTTGCGTGTAGGGGTCTTTAGCAGTGGAAGGAAACCGAGTGCCCGGAGGAAACTAACGAAGTTGAGAAGGCGCCCCTATCTCCATGCCACATACGCTCACACCAGGGCTTGAAACCATAGCCGCAAGCCAGAGGTGACCGACCAGCTAGAGGTCGAAGCGCGGCACTCTAGACCACTAGGCCATCCTAACCCCCCGTTTTAATATATTATGCCAGTATGGTTACATGTATATTTACCTGCAGACCGGATATCTGTGTTCCTTTCCAGATTGCCTGTCGAAAATGGAACATGCAACCCTTTAGTTGGCAGTCGAAGACGCTGGCAGTGGCATTCTGGGCAGCTATTTCAAAGTCGGTGATCATCACATTAGGACGCAGGTTGATGTTGTGTTGTGCTGCCTTCTCATTTATGATGGTGAATAGTTGCATGTAAGTCGACTGTTTCTCGTCTGGTAGCAGAGTGCAGACCAGTGGAATAATCTTGTTGTGTACAGATGCATGATGGTGTACATGTAATAAAAGAGTGTTGGACAGCTTCTGAAAGTACCATCACATTAGTATTATTGAAATAAAATTAAACCATATGCTAGTCCCGAAATGACCTAGTTGTGTTGAGTAGACGTTAAACCCCATTCCTCTCTCTATATATATATATTTTAAAACCAACGTATATATATTCAATATTCCTTTACGACACTATTCAAATGTACAAGCATTGCAAAGAAGTAAGTATACATTGTAAATGATTCATACTGTTTTGCAGCACTGTAAACTAATTTATCTATTTATAAATTTCGGGTGGTGTTTGCAGAAAATCAAATGGTTAATTTGATTGTACGCAGAGCAGCAGCTCGTCCACTGGTACGACAAAGAGAAATTACTAGCCGAATGCACTGGAAGAAGCCGATATGGAATATCCCGGAGTAGTCAAGTTTACCGATTACGTGACTGAGCAGTGGGTGGAAGGAGTTGAACGAGATATGTGGAACCATTTTCAGACAACTGATCCACGCACAACTAACAGCGTTGAAAGATGGCATTCGAAAATGAACAAACTGGTAACCAGTTACCCCAACATATTTCATTTTATCAATCTAATCAAGCAAGAACAGGCATTCGTCGCTGTAACCCTGAAACAGCTTGCTGTTGGTGTCTCTAGCAAACCCAGAAAAAGAAAAATACTGACAGTTGGACCCAGGCCCGTAGCCAGGGGGTGGCACGGGGGGCAACTGCCCTCCCAATACTGAGTCTTGCCCCCCCAATATCACAAGAAAATTGGACTTTACCGCAAAATTCATGCAGATGCCCATGCTAGTTGGCCCCCCCAAAAAACATTTTTGCCCTCCCAAAAACAACTTCCTGGCTACGGGCCTGGTTGGAAGACAGACTGGTAACAGAAAAGCGGCGCCTCCATGAAGGGCATTACACCGGCATCGAGTACGGGGATGTTGTCTTACATTTAGTTGGATTGTAAGATTTATTTTGTTGAAGATGTTGTATCATTATTGGGAAATGTTTGATTTAATAAAATGTTTAAATGATAGACTTGTACATTATGTGCTAACAATTTTAGATATTGTATTTTAGTACATGTATAATAATGTGTAAAAAAAAGCTAGATTTAAAAAGTATTAAATTAAACTGTTAATCCCCTGGTAAACCCTTAATCCTAACTAGTACGGGGGGTTGGGATGGCCTAGTGGTCTAGAGTGCCGCGCTTCGACCTCTAGCTGGCCGGTCACCTCTGGTATGCGGCTGTGGTTTCGAGCCCTGGTGTGAGCGTATGTTGCATGGAGATAGGGGCGCCTTCTCAACTTCGTGGGTTTCCTCCGGGCACCCCGGTTTCCTCGTACTGCTAAAGACACCTACGCGCAAATTAAAAAAAACCATATGTTACTCCCGAAATGACCTAATTGTGTTGAGTGGACGTTAAACCCCATTTCTCTCCCTCTCTCTCTCTCTATCCCTCTCCCCCTCTCCCCCTCTCTCTCCCTCTCCCTCTCCCTAACTAATACACATCGGTGTGTTGTAGGGGGTCAAATTCATCGTAACAAAGAAAAACACACAAGGGTTCAGTTTAACAAAGTAACAGTTTATTCCGGTATAAGTAAAAACCCTGAAAGTATACATTTATAATATCAGTAATACAATCAACACATAAAAATCAATACGTTCATATTCATTAAAATAATATAATAAAACACTTCTAATTACTATTTATAAATTACTTATATATATACTTAATTTATATGAATACTCTAAAAGGAAACTACCTCCTGTTAACCAGCATGAAATATGCAGAAACTTCTAGGATCTTAATTATAATAACTACTTAATAAAACATAACAGCTTAACCTGAAAAGGGGTTTTCCTGGCTTACCAGACTCGTAAACGGGCGAAGTACCTTATATAGTCTGTAATAAAACATGTAAGTTGTATGAATGAAATAAATGTAGGTTTAAAGCGAAATGTTTGAAATAGCGCTAATACTATTGCCTATAATGTACATTATGTATTTACAGAATGTAATATATAAAACGCAGTGGATATTTTGCCGGATCCGGTTTCACATTTTTATGACTATTTTACCGTGAATTCTCTTGCACATGCGCAGTTCTCTGATCCGTGCAATGATGCCTAACCCTAACCAATGACCCTACTCGAACCCCAAAACCTAACCCTAACCACCATTCGTTCTTTGTCTAACATTACTACTTTCTCCGTTTATTATAAAGGAACGAAATAGCCATTTCTACGGTAGAACCCAGAGAATTAGTTTTAAAAGAAAATAAAATAATAAATGTAAATTGTAGAAAAGCATTTAGAATATTATTCTATTTCGGTCAAGGGCTCATTTCTGTGGATTTTGGTTTTTAATTTAAGTACCAAGACGGTCAGTGGTTTACGTTTTTTTTCCGTAAAACCGTGCTTCTGCGCCAAACTTGAAAGACGAAGTTACCGTTCTTGTGGAATATATCAAGAATCGCACAACTGCGCATATCGAACGGATCAGAGAACTGCGCATGTGCAAGATAATTCACGCTAAAATAGTCATAAAAATGTGAAACCGGATCCGGCAAAATATCCACTTCGTTTATAAAACCCAGAATAACTTAAACTTCTAGTAACTTTTACCTAGAACCAACATGGCCACCATTTAACAAAGCCCATTTACACAATGAAATATATATAAAACTCATAAATAAATAAAACTAATAGCAACACATACCTTTAAACTTTAAACTTAAACTGCAAAATCTACTGGAAACCTCTGTTCTAGATGTAAAACTATACAATATGAAATCGAAGAGTCTTCAACCATACAAAACTAAATAAAGGCTAAACCATAGGTGACAGAGAATGAAGATATTCTCTGACCTCTATGAAATCTTCACAAAGAATGACCGTAGTTACCACTTAACCAAACCAAGAAAACATCGGGTCAAAGTTAAATAAACTACCAGTGAGTTGGGTGAGTTAGAACTCACTGGGAACCTGAGAGAGAGAGGGACAGTAATGGGGTTTAACGTACACTCAACACAACTAGGTCATTTCGGGACTAAGGGAACCTGAGAAAGATTGGATAGAAAAAATAGTTTAAAGATGCAGTGATGTGTAACATATTATCTAAAATTAAATTAGTATTGTGACCACAGTTGTATCGTTAATTATTTGATTAATCCCTAAACAATAAAACTGACACAGTGGTAGTAGTCCGGTGGCTGAAGGGGGGGGGGGGTCATTGCCCCCGAGCTGTGAATTTATGAGACCAAGTTTTTCTAGACCAGTTTTTCGCGTAGATTCTGAATCTGGGTGGTGAACAGGCGTGTGAGGGGGCGTTTTCGAGATATGGGGGGTCTATTGTCTATGTATGTGTAGGGGGTGGGGTGGGGCTGTCATTATGTGGACTTAATATATATTATTAAAACAAAAAATTCTAGGATTGCAAATCTATAAATAAGTGTCTATGATGCCCCTGGACAACTGTTTGATGTGTGGGGTGGGGTAGCAGGTGTGCATGTGAGAGGGGGGGGGGGGTAAAATTGGAGGGAAATGATTTCACGTTGATTTAAATGATTCATAATTGACCTGAAAAGTGTTTTCTCTAGCTTTTCGTTCAATACCAATATCGTCATTCAAAATATTAAATTATAATGGTATAATGTATCGCAGCAAAAGACTACTCAGGCAAGATGATAATAAGGAAAGAAAGTTTTGTTATTTCTCATCACAATTAAAATTCCTCCAGAAGGATTTATTTCTAGTGTCTTCTTAACCAGTAATTACGTCATCCCAGCTCTTTTTTAGAAAGTTGGGATTTTCTTGAAAAAGAATGACAGATAGGCATTACCGCAATTTGGATAAAAAAATATCTAGATTAGTATTGAAAGTGTCAAGAATATCATAGAACTGATAACCAACCATGAGGACACCAAAATATCTTACCTACTCCTCTCCGCATTGCAAATTGATGGAGGTGCTATAGTAAACCGTCGAAATGACCTTCTGTAATCCGTTACGGTAGCTAACTGCGCCCCAACGGGAATAAACCATGATTACAAACCATATTTTATTTATATCTTTTGTAAGTTTAGATGTGGAAGCCACCAACTACCCATTGAGCTGGGAAGATGGCACCACGTTGCGCGACAAGACAGGACATGCCATCTTTGTGACTTAGGGAAAATTGGTGACGAATTCCATTATATAATGGTATGTAATGCATTTAGTTCCGACAGAAAGAAATATTTACCTCGTTTCTGTTGTTCAAACCCTAATATTTATAAGTTTAATTAGTTGTTTAATACCTCAAATACTGTCACCTTGGAAAAACTATGTAAATTCATAAAACTTATAAATGTGAAAGTCAGTCCTCCTAGATAATTAAGTTATTTTTGTTCAGTTGTTCGCACATGCACGTAATTATATATATGATATCATATTTCTATGTTTCTCTATAACTGTGTACTATAGTTTATGAGAATAAAGTTTATTATTATTTATTACAAGTATCTGAAATTTGACTATAGTGCCTAGATTGGCTACAGATGGCTTATTTCAATCCAGATCATTGATTTCACAATCCCTTGAAAACCAATGAGGTTTATAATTTCCATGGTAACTACATGTACCAACATATGAACTGTTTTACAGGTTCATTCTCACCCAGCTCAAAACTTAAATAATCAAATAATCATGTTAACATGACTAAGGTGTTAATTGGAATTTCTAAAGAAGGATTAGCTGTAGTCTGCTTCACATTGGGCACTTTTTATTTTATGAGATCAGACCTAATAGTTAAACAAAATCACTTGATAATGTTTTATTCAACAATTATTATAGTAAAACATGTTTATTTTAATTCTTTGAATGTAAATGTAAATGGAAAAACTTAATATAAAAAATAAATAACTAAATAGCACTTTAAAATGAGCATCAACATTAAAAATATATATTTCATATGGGCAAGTAAACTACCATTTTTTTGGTGTATTCGAAACCAGCATGCATTAATATACGACCACCATTAGATGTTGTTAAGAACCGCACCTGAACATTTACATTTGCCATTTTGACATATCAATTGAAGATGTCACTCCCTTGAATAGGTTTTAATTGAACCCAATTGATTCATTACTTTGTAATAAATCACCCACTAAACACAATTCACATGGCACTTATTAAACGATTAATCCATATCTAATTAGGTGAACACATTTCAGCTACAGACCATAATCCCCCAGCCCTAAACCCTTAATCCCCTTAATCAATATTTCGCTGTATAAGACTCCCTGTTTTAAATTGTTAATACAATAGAGTAGATCGCTCTCGTATGTCTTGTCTGTGATATCACTTAAGTGGAAGCAGACGTTAAACACCAAAAAGAAGAAGAAGAAGTTTACCTTGGACCTATACATTATTAACATTGTTCCTGCGTTTTACTTCAGGTAAGTCATGTTACATATATATATAATGTCTAATAGATTTAAAAGTTTCTAAATTCAACTCTCAGCTTTATATAAATGAAATGGAACAGGGTTTAACGCAGGTATATCGTGTTGAAAAATTTCTAAGCACTGTACAGCCATATTTACACAGTGAAACGTGCATTGTTCTATTTACATGTATATCGTGTTGAAAAATCTGTGCTTTGAAAACCCTGACCTCCCTCCCAAATAAGCATTCACACGGAGACCGTGCTTCGTCAAATAATCCTTAAAATAGGCCATGTTAAAGTCCCTATGTTATGCTATGTTCACACCTAATGCGCTTTCAAACCGTTTTCCGTAAAACGTCCTACGGAAGGCGCTTTCGTTACCACGGGTGGCGTCACACTACAAATAAAACCGCTTTCGATTCGCATTAAAACACGTCACACTCAATGCGCATTAACAGTGTGCGACATCTATAGATCATACTAAACTAAACTACCTTTATAAGTCCTTTTTGTAGATATTGCTACAAGAGGCTACCGTTTGGAATTTCAAGTGGCCCAGAATTATTTATGAAGAGAATGTCTAAAATCTTCACACTTGTAATTGTGATGCGCGTCAGTTATATCGCTTCAGCCAATGCGCATTAGAAATGCGGTTTCGCTAAAGCTTCTTCTTCTTCTTTTTGGTGTTTAACGTCTGCTTCCACTTAAGTGATATCACAGACAAGACATAGGAGAGCCGAAGCTGCTTCCTGATTTTTAGAATATGATTTTGCAATCTTTCCATTTTGGCCTTAGGCCATGGATTAGGTTTTAGTGGGAAGTTCTTCCCTTTATTTAATAAAAACACATCGTTGGTAGATAATCTCTTCTGTTTCTGGATTGGTAGATGTCTTCTTTGTTGGATTTGTGTTTTTAGGTGCCAGACTTGTCTTCTCGTGGTCTCCCCTTACTCCACTATCCCACTGGTATTTGTTTTGGCAGAATAGTGTTTAGATGCCGAGCCCGTTTGATCATGACTCCCTCTTACTCCACTATCCCGCCAGTTTAGTAGATGTTAGTAGTAAATTAAAACTAATATAAAATTAAATAAATAAAGAGAGTATAATAAAGTTGTAGTCAAAATAAATTAAAGGTAATAAAATAAAGTAAAAGTAAAGATAAAGTAAAGATAAAGTAAAGATAAAGTAAAGATAAAGTAAAGATAAAGTAAAAGTAAAAGTAAAAGTAAAAGTAAAAGTAAAAGTAAAAGTAAAAGTAAAAGTAAAAGTAAAAGTAAAAGTAAAAGTAAAAGTAAAAGTAAATAAAGTAAAGTAAAGTAAAGTAAAGTAAAGTAAAGTAAAGTAAAGTAAAGTAAAGTAAAGTAAAGTAAAGTAAAGTAAAGTAAAGTAAAGTAAAGTAAAGTAAAGTAAAGTAAAGTAAAGTAAAGTAAAGTAAAGTAAAGTAAAGTAAAGTAAAGTAAAGTAAAGTAAAGTAAAGTAAAGTAAAGTAAAGTAAAGTAAAGTAAAGTAAAGTAAAGTAAAGTAAAGTAAAGTAAAGTAAAGTAAAGTAAAGTAAAATAAAATAAAATAAAATAAAATAAAATAAAATAAAATAAAATAAAATAAAATAAAATAAAATAAAATAAAATAAAATAAAATAAAATAAAATAAAATAAAATAAAATAAAATAAAATAAAATAAAATAAAATAAAATAAAATAAAATAAAATAAAATAAAATAAAATAAAATAAAATAAAATAAAATAAAATAAAATAAAATAAAATAAAATAAAATAAAATAAAATAAAATAAAATAAAATAAAATAAAATAAAATAAAAAAAAGTGAAGTGGTTGGGCTTCCTTCGAGAGGACGTTTTTACTTCCCCACCCTACGTCGTATAAAAAAAAATAAGTTGAGATAAAAAATAAGTAGAAAAAATAAACAATAAATTGAAGGTAATAAATAAAAATAAAAAAAAGTAAAGTAAAAGTAAAGTAAAGATAAAGTAAAATGAATAAATTAAAATAAATGTATAGGATGGTTGGGCTTCTTTCGTGAGGACGTTTTTACTCAACAATCCTACGTTGTATGGAGAATTTATCTAGTCGTGACCCTTTCTTATTTCACTAATTTACTTAGTCCAACTGTGTCCATTAGGGTGTGGATTTCTTCGTGGATTTGTAGCTTCAGATCTGGTCTAGGGAAGAGTAGGTTCTTAGTGTTGAATGGTATGTTATTGGTCTCCAGTTTTGGTTTAATGCGCATTGAGTGTGACGCGTTTTAGCGACTTAAGGCTAAGGCTAGTGTGAACACAGCATTAGAGTGACCCACCGCCTCAAATATCTGTACTGTATAAACTGACCTGTTATAACAGCATGTTGGTGATGTTGTCACTCGGCCCAAAACACCCTTTATGAGAAAAGTTCAGTCACGGGTTTGTTCGTGCAGTTCAAAGCAGACAATCACGTGACTATATTCATTCACTTATTTATCAATGAAGCCATGAAAAAAAATGTCTTTTTTGCGCGTTAGACTTTTAAAAATACGTAGTTACGAACGTAATTAAAACTTCGGCTGAAACTCGGCGGTTTCATTTCTTATTTAGTTGAGCATAAACAATGACGTATATATTCTAACAGGTTTTGATTCAGAGTCACTTCATGAAGTTTCGTTTTTATTCTGTTTGTTAAGATAACGATTGACCCCCATGCCTACTATGTGGCTAAGTGGGTAAGGTGCTGGCTCTCTAGTCTGGAGGTCGGGTGTTCAATCCCTGCGTTTGGCGAGAAAGATCATCTAGATTTTCCGGCCTGGTTTCCTCATGTCAGTGATGTAGACAGCTGCCTAGTCGTTCGGTTTTTGACGAAAAACCGAGGTCCCGCGTACACATTGACGTGTACGTAAAAGATCCCTTGGCAGGTGGAATTCAGTTGCTGCCCGGGCAAAATGTCCCTCACAGCACACTGTATGACGTATGCCCGTCTTCAATTAGCCCAGGTTAGGTCCCGAAATGACCTATTCTGAGTCGAGTGGACGTTAAACTCCATTTCTTTCTCTCCCCCCTCTCTCTCTCTCCCTCTCCCATTCATTATGTTAGTGTATCATAGGTTCATTTATTATTACTATGTATCATAGGTTAAGTTATTATTACTATGTATCATAGGTTTAGTTATTATCACTATGTATTATAGGTTTAGTTATTATTACTATGTATCATAGGTTAAGTTATTATTACTATGTATCATAGGTTTAGTTATTATCACTATGTATTATAGGTTTAGTTATTATTACTATGTATCATAGGTTTAGTTATTATTACTGTGTATCATAGGTTAAGTTATTATTACTATGTATCATAGGTTTAGTTATTATCACTATGTATTATAGGTTTAGTTATTATTACTATGTATCATAGGTTTAGTTATTATTACTGTGTATCATAAGTTTAGTTATTATTACTATGTATCATAGGTTTAGTTATTATTACTATGTATCCTAGGTTAAGTTATTATGTATTTTTAGAAAATAACAATAAGCTCACTATTTGTTTAATTTCTGTTTAAGGATACGATGAAGACGAATACGTTCTATGCTGTAGCCATTTTGTTAGCTGTATGTGTTATAGGCATTTATCATTATATGGGTAACGTGGCTCCTCTATACGAACGTTTATCCAATACACAGTCAACAAATGGTGTTAAGGTGGCTCCGGTACATCACTCTGTTTCCAACATGCAGCCAACAAATGGTGGTAAGGCGGCTCCGGTACATCACCCTGTGTCCAACATACAGCCAACAATTAATCGTAAGACGGGCCATCATTTTGAAGACATCCCGGATGTGACTTTAACAGTTAGAATGTCTAGCAATGTGAAACCGCTTTTAAAATATTTTTATTGTACGATGTTGAGAAGCACGACTCTGTATTGGTCTGGTCAACTAGGAAATCTTGGTCTAATACTGGACAAAGAATCCCAAGAAAATCAGAAGTTCGCAGAGAATCTTCAAAAATATCAGGAACAACTAGGAATAAATATGAGTATTTACTACGAACCACTATAGATCATACTAAACTAAACTACCTTTATAAGTCCTTTTTGTAGATATTGCTACAAGAGGCTACCGTTTGGAATTTCAAGTGGCCCAGAATTATTTATGAAGAGAATGTCTAAAATCTTCACACTTGTAATTGTGATGCGCGTCAGTTATATCGCTTCAGCCAATGCGCATTAGAAATGCGGTTTCGCTAAAGCTTCTTCTTCTTCTTTTTGGTGTTTAACGTCTGCTTCCACTTAAGTGATATCACAGACAAGACATAGGAGAGCCGAAGCTGCTTCCTGATTTTTAGAATATGATTTTGCAATCTTTCCATTTTGGCCTTAGGCCATGGATTAGGTTTTAGTGGGAAGTTCTTCCCTTTATTTAATAAAAACACATCGTTGGTAGATAATCTCAGTTTAGTAGATGTTAGTAGTAAATTAAAACTAATATAAAATTAAATAAATAAAGAGAGTATAATAAAGTTGTAGTCAAAATAAATTAAAGGTAATAAAATAAAGTAAAAGTAAAGATAAAGTAAAGATAAAGTAAAAGTAAAAGTAAAAGTAAAAGTAAAAGTAAAAGTAAAAGTAAAAGTAAAAGTAAATAAAGTAAAGTAAAGTAAAGTAAAGTAAAGTAAAGTAAAGTAAAGTAAAGTAAAATAAAATAAAATAAAATAAAATAAAATATAATAAAATAAAATAAAATAAAATAAAATAAAATAAAATAAAATAAAATAAAATAAAATATAATATAATATAATATAATATAATATAATATAATATAATATAATAAAATAAAATAAAATAAAATAAAATAAAATAAAATAAAATAAAATAAAATAAAATAAAATAAAATAAAATAAAATAAAATAAAATAAAATAAAATAAAATAAAATAAAATAAAATAAAATAAAATAAAATAAAATAAAATAAAATAAAATAAAATAAAATAAAATAAAATAAAATAAAATAAAATAAAATAAAATAAAATAAAATAAAATAAAATAAAATAAAATAAAATAAAATAAAATAAAATAAAATAAAATAAAATAAAATAAAATAAAATAAAATAAAATAAAATAAAATAAAATAAAATAAAATAAAATAAAATAAAATAAAATAAAATAAAATAAAATAAAATAAAATAAAATAAAATAAAATAAAATAAAATAAAATAAAGTGAAGTGGTTGGGCTTCCTTCGAGAGGACGTTTTTACTTCCCCACCCTACGTCGTATAAAAAAAAATAAGTTGAGATAAAAAATAAGTAGAAAAAATAAACAATAAATTGAAGGTAATAAATAAAAATAAAAAAAAGTAAAGTAAAAGTAAAGTAAAGATAAAGTAAAATGAATAAATTAAAATAAATGTATAGGATGGTTGGGCTTCTTTCGTGAGGACGTTTTTACTCAACAATCCTACGTTGTATGGAGAATTTATCTAGTCGTGACCCTTTCTTATTTCACTAATTTACTTAGTCCAACTGTGTCCATTAGGGTGTGGATTTCTTCGTGGATTTGTAGCTTCAGATCTGGTCTAGGGAAGAGTAGGTTCTTAGTGTTGAATGGTATGTTATTGGTCTCCAGTTTTGGTTTAATGCGCATTGAGTGTGACGCGTTTTAGCGACTTAAGGCTAAGGCTAGTGTGAACACAGCATTAGAGTGACCCACCGCCTCAAATATCTGTACTGTATAAACTGACCTGTTATAACAGCATGTTGGTGATGTTGTCACTCGGCCCAAAACACCCTTTATGAGAAAAACTCAGTCACGGGTTTGTTCGTGCAGTTCAAAGCAGACAATCACGTGACTATATTCATTCACTTATTTATCAATGAAGCCATGAAAAAAAATGTCTTTTTTGCGCGTTAGACTTTTAAAAATACGTAGTTACGAACGTAATTAAAACTTCGGCTGAAACTCGGCGGTTTCATTTCTTATTTAGTTGAGCATAAACAATGACGTATATATTCTAACAGGTTTTGATTCAGAGTCACTTCATGAAGTTTCGTTTTTATTCTGTTTGTTAAGATAACGATTGACCCCCATGCCTACTATGTGGCTAAGTGGGTAAGGTGCTGGCTCTCTAGTCTGGAGGTCGGGTGTTCAATCCCTGCGTTTGGCGAGAAAGATCATCTAGATTTTCCGGCCTGGTTTCCTCATGTCAGTGATGTAGACAGCTGCCTAGTCGTTCGGTTTTTGACGAAAAACCGAGGTCCCGCGTACACATTGACGTGTACGTAAAAGATCCCTTGGCAGGTGGAATTCAGTTGCTGCCCGGGCAAAATGTCCCTCACAGCACACTGTATGACGTATGCCCGTCTTCAATTAGCCCAGGTTAGGTCCCGAAATGACCTATTCTGAGTCGAGTGGACGTTAAACTCCATTTCTTTCTCTCCCCCCTCTCTCTCTCTCTCCCTCTCCCATTCATTATGTTAGTGTATCATAGGTTCATTTATTATTACTATGTATCATAGGTTAAGTTATTATTACTATGTATCATAGGTTAAGTTATTATTACTATGTATCATAGGTTAAGTTATTATTACTATGTATCATAGGTTTAGTTATTATTACTATGTATCATAGGTTTAGTTATTATTACTATGTATCATAGGTTAAGTTATTATTACTATGTATCATAGGTTTAGTTATTATCACTATGTATTATAGGTTTAGTTATTATTACTATGTATCATAGGTTTAGTTATTATTACTGTGTATCATAAGTTTAGTTATTATTACTATGTATCATAGGTTTAGTTATTATTACTATGTATCCTAGGTTAAGTTATTATGTATTTTTAGAAAATAACAATAAGCTCACTATTTGTTTAATTTCTGTTTAAGGATACGATGAAGACGAATACGTTCTATGCTGTAGCCATTTTGTTAGCTGTATGTGTTATAGGCATTTATCATTATATGGGTAACGTGGCTCCTCTATACGAACGTTTATCCAATACACAGTCAACAAATGGTGTTAAGGTGGCTCCGGTACATCACTCTGTTTCCAACATGCAGCCAACAAATGGTGGTAAGGCGGCTCCGGTACATCACCCTGTGTCCAACATACAGCCAACAATTAATCGTAAGACGGGCCATCATTTTGAAGACATCCCGGATGTGACTTTAACAGTTAGAATGTCTAGCAATGTGAAACCGCTTTTAAAATATTTTTATTGTACGATGTTGAGAAGCACGACTCTGTATTGGTCTGGTCAACTAGGAAATCTTGGTCTAATACTGGACAAAGAATCCCAAGAAAATCAGAAGTTCGCAGAGAATCTTCAAAAATATCAGGAACAACTAGGAATAAATATGAGTATTTACTACGAACCACTGCCAAAAGACAAACGTGTTTTAACTGTGGTGAAGAACAGACCACACGGATACAACCGTCAACTGTTTTCTAGTTTTATTATGGACGAATTCATTTCAACACCGATAGTAGCTTGGACAGATACAGATGGTAAATTTACTACTCCAGTAACCCGTGACAATATTCTTAACGGAAATAAACTGCGCGTAAAGGGAATGGACACGTTTCAGTATGGTTGGATACCAAAATGGGACAAATTTACTGTAAATATGATCGGCAAGCCCATGCCGTCAGATTTTATGACCTTTTTCCCTGTGTATATCTGGAGAGACACAATAACCAATTGTAGGAAGTTCATTTTAAAATATCTCAACGTTTCCTCGATAGAAGAAGCCTATATTCGAGTAGGATCACAAGATTCCTCATTACATATGAGCCCAGTAAATATTATTATGACGTATGCGTTTTATTTTGAAAAGGTGAGATATGATTGGCATATTGATATTGGAAATGTAGAGTTACAGGAATACAACAAACTCCACCTGATCCCAGGCCACGAATTAACTGCTCCTGATTTAACGCCAGATTTCCACGTGACTGTACACGACAAATACTATAAGGATGATAAAAATATAGTAAATCGTCAAGCTTATTGTGCAGCGGTTAATAACACGGTGCTCAACAATGAACAAAATATAAAACAAATATGTGAACCGTTTAAAACAAATGAAATGTGGGTTTTGTTTGAATTCTGTAATAGAGTGAAACAGGAACACCTCACCACGTGGTGTAAAAATAAAAATAAAAACTGCAGTTCTATGATAAAGGAACATTATGATAAGACAAGACAACTTGTGAATAAAGGTGTGTACAACCTTGACCTGAAAAAACTGAAAGTGGTTGAAGAGGCTGCTAATTTTCATAATATAAAGTGTCAGCCATTTCTGTAAAATTACCATATTTCAATGATTAGAACTTATTATTGTTAATTCGCCACGCTACATTAAATTCAAGGGTATTTTATTTTAACTTCCATTAGACCATTACAATACATGTTGTTACTCATTGTCCGTATCCCCTTTAGTCTCATTCCATTCTACTCCATTATATCCTGGGGGATCACGGTGGCTAAGTGGATAAGGCTCAATCCGTCGACCATCCTCGCTATCTCTAGTATTCTCAATCCGTTCTACTCCATTATATCCTGGGTTAATCCAAGAGTTTCCACGATTTCAAATTATCTGCCCGTGACTTGATTGTAAATAAATGAAATGTGGTGTAACGTCCTACGCTTAAGCACCTAACCTGGGCTAATTGAAGACGGGCATACGCCATACAGTGTGCTATGAGGGAAATGTTTTGCCCGGGCAGCGGCGCTACGGCCTACTCTTATATCGAATTCCAATTGCCAAGGGATCTTTTACGTGCACTCCAATGTGTACACGGGACCTCGGTTTTTCGTCCCATCCGAACGACTAGGCAGCTGTCCTTGCCAGGCCCTCCTTCTGTATCACTGACAAGGGGAAATCACGTCGGAAAGTGACTTGATTGTAAATAAGGTCTAGGAACCAAAGATAACCATGTTTATGTCCATTTACTGATTGATTTATGTGAATAATTTATATATTTATAATAAATTTATAATGAATTGTATATTTAATTGTTGATAATTAAACTTGTTCGGTTTTTATGTTGACTTTAGTTTATCAAAATTTAGATATTAATTATAACATTCTTGTTCGAATGTTGCGATAAGTACATGTATGCACGTTTTTATTTATTCTATAAAAGCAATTAAATCGAGTTATCCATAACGCTTTGCATATAAGCTTACAGGTGATACTTAACGTCATATTAATAATTAATAACGTCATTGAGTCATCTGGCATGGTTTCGAATCCCCGGTTGGACGTTACAAGAAGTATGGTCGCCTATTCAACATACACGCAAGCGAATTATTGAAAAAAAATAAAACCACATGTTAGTCCCGAAATTACCTAGTTTGTGTCGAGTGGACGTTAAACCCCATCTCTCTCTCAGTATTATTATTGTCGAGTTTCACGTCCGCTCGACACAAACTAGGTCCTTTCGGGACTAACACATGGTTTTAATTTCTTTCAATAATTCACTTGCGCGTATGGGTCTTCATCAGTGGGAGGAAACCGGGCGACCCAGAGAAACCCCACGAGGTTAGACAGGCGACCCTACTCCTTGTCAAGTACAAGCGGGGATTCGAAACCATTCCAGTTTCACGTCCGCTCGACACAAACTAGGTCCTTTTCAATTCGGGACTAACACATGGTTTTAATTTCTTTCAATAATTCACTTGCGCGTATGGGTCTTCATGAGTGGGAGGAAACCGGGCGACCCAGAGAAAACCCACGAGGTTAGACAGGCGACCCTACTCCTTGTCAGGTACAACCGGGGACTCGAAACCATTCCAGTTGATTCAATGACCGGCTTTATGATACAACGCGCGCACGCTAACCATTCAGCCATCCAATCCCTCTTTATATGAAAGGACGCACTATAAGTATGCTGTAATACTAATAAGAAGACATCTACCAATCCAGAAACAGAAGAGATCATCTACCAACGATGTGTTTTTATTAAATAAAGGGAAGAACTTCCCACTAAAACCTAATCCATGGCCTAAGGCCAAAATGGAAAGATTGCAAAATCATATTCTAAAAATCAGGAAGCAGCTTCGGCTCTCCTATGTCTTGTCTGTGATATCACTTAGGTGGAAGCAGACGTTAAACACCAAAAGAAAAAGAATAATAATAATATAGCTACAATGTAAGTCTCCTTGGATTTATTTGAACAGATTGTCTATTGTTGTAAATAGATTTAACGCAGTGACCAGGATATATTCTAGGGGGTTGGGATGGCCTAGTGGTCTAGAGTGCCGCGCTTCGATCTCTAGCTGGCCGGCCACCTCTGGCTTGCGGCTGTGGTTCCTAGCCCTGGTGTGAGCGTATGTGGCATGGAGATATGGCCGCCTTCTCAACCTCGTGGCTTTCCTCAGGGCACTCCGGTTTCCTACCACTGCTAAATACCCCTATGCGCAAGCGAATTATTGAAAAAGAGTTAGACCATATGTTAGTCCCGAAATGACCTAGTTGTGTTGAGTGGACGTAAGACCCCATTTCTCTCTCTCTCTCCCTCTATCTCTCACTCTCTCTGACTTCCCCTCTCTCTCTATCTATCTCCAGAATATTCTACGCCAGCACGGGTTTAATAAGTAACTAAGTGTTCATTATTGTGTAACACTGCATATATACATTACATAAAATACACATAAAAAACAGTGTCCAGCCAATATGGACTTATGAGACACTTTCCTCTCAAATTAAATCATTAAAAATAGTAAATAATTAAAAGAAATTAATAAAGTTATTTACATCCCACTTCTACCTCGTTGCCATTGGCAACCTTTGATAAAACTGGCCTGTTCATTTCCAATACAGGCTTACATGTATCCGTGTATCAGAGATGAACAGTACACTTTTTAAAAAAAGTACTGTTCATTCCCGACAAACGAACACTTCTACACTGTTTAAGATACCATTCAAGCAATAAGTAGCGGACGTTTAGTCAGGCCCAGATTACAATGATAGCTATGGCTTTATGATAGCCGGACAATTTACTTGAAACAACTACTCAAAATCACAGTAACAAAACAAACCGGGTGGAACAAACTGGCAGTTCAAAAATATATACAATGACATTAAATTAACAAAACAACATATTACACAAATCAATTATTATACATGTCAATTGGCACCTATTCCACAATTTGGTTTGATTTATATTAATATGCAAAACATATAAATGAGAACACTGAATAATTATTTCAATTGTGATGATAAAAGGCGCAGTTCTTTTGCTGGACACTTCACAGACATTTAAAATAAGCAGGATAAAAACAAAAACGCCTAGAAAGACATACATTTTATTACAAATAATTCGTTGATGCATACTTTCACCAGGAATGACCCACGTTTCGCATTTCCTTCACACTACATTTAATAATAATATTTTAAATATTGCAGTCCTCTACGATGTAGTCTAAACAAACACGTGATTGTTTTACGCCCAGGGTATAGCTAGACGTACGTGTAAATACTACTCAGCTCGTCTCTTCACTGCGAAATCATTCTACCATGAAATGTAACGTGAGGCTCAGAAAGGGATAAATGAAATAACATTTGTCACTTTTCGGTTGAAACGACTCGATAATAAATACTATTTTTACATATCGCTTCAAAATACTCGATCGAAATGTGATGTAAGTGACTTATTAGCTCCGCCTCGGCTGATCCCCCGACCAAAACTGTCCTGATATGCACCGATACACCTCGAAAAGGGTGCTAATAACTACTACATAATCGTCCCAGTTTTAGGCAGGTGTAATGTCACAGCTACATAGTGACACAGGCTACACACCAGGACTGAAGTTGTGAATTTACTCAAACTTGTTCGCCTTATTTAAGCTAAAATATAGCCCTTTATAATAATTTTGTTGTTTAAATATATCAAATACATCAATAAGAAACTATATGCAAAGTTTTGTGTTTCTAGATCAAAGATATTTCTCTAAAACAGTAATTGATATGAGCACATTCTCAATTGAAGTCTGAGAATGCTTTGTGAACTCGGGGCCAGGACTTGCTACAATATTTGAAGACAGTCATATGTGAACATAAACTAGTCGAAACTTTATTATTTTGACGTTTGTGAATTCAATTCAATTTTTTATTTTTTTAAGTCTACTGAATGAATGAATGAAATGGGGTTTAACGTCCTACGCTTAAGCACCGTACCTGGGCTAATTGAAGACGGGCATACGCCACAGTGTGCAATGAGGGAAATTTTGCCCGGGCAGCGGCGCTACGGCCTACTCTTATATCGAATTCCAACTGCCAAGGGATCTTTTACGTGCACTCCAATTTGTACACGGGACCTCGGTTTTTCGTCCCATCCGAACGACTAGGCAGCTGTCCTTGTCAGGCCCTCCTTCTGCATCACTGACAAGGGGAAATCACGCCGGAAAATCGAGATGAACTTTCTCGGCCAATGCAGGGATCGAACACTCAACCTCCAGGCTTAAGTCTACTGACTCATGAGGTAACATATATATACAGGCATTATAGTTACATACACACAGTATATACATGACAAGTATATACAAACATTATAATTACATACAAACAAACACACAATAAATACATGGCAGTTAAATACAAACGAGAAAAAAGTATGGGGATGGGTGTAAATAGAGAGAGAGAGAGAAATGGGGTTTAACGTCCACTCAACACAACTAGGTCATTTCAGGACTAACATATGGTTTAGTTTTATTTCAATAATTCGCTTGCGCGTAGGGGTCTTTAGCAGTGGGAGGAAACCGGAGTGCTCACACCTGGGCTCGAAACCACATCCGCAAGCCAGAGGTGGCCGGCCAGCTAGAGGTCGAATCGCGGCACTCTAGACCACTAGGCCATTATAGGCGTTGAATGTCCTTTATGATGACCCTAATTAAATAAGATACTATGATTATGAAAAGTATAAACACCAAGTTACCGAAAAGTGTCTGGAAAAAAAAACGACGAATAAACATTTAGTTTTGGTTATTTTCCGGTCTCAAAAAAAGTTCTGCGTATTTAGAGCTAGCAAATATTTATTTCCCAACCCAAAGAGAGCGCCGCGTAAACGAAGGTTGTAACCACTAAATAAAAATAAATCCTAAAATGTTGTAATGATGTGGCGCGTTCATGGATTTGAAAGTTAGAAATGGAACGAAGCTATCTATTACAGCTAGCTCTTGTACCGAAATCGCCTAAATCGTCAAAATCAAAAATTAAATCACTGAGTGCTAATCGAAATGTCATTCTGAACATCTGAGACACGCTACCTGCAGAGAAGTGATCCCCGAGTCAGTCAATCGACATGTTTTCATATCACGTGGTCTATACGTCGCAGGCCATGAGGTCAACGCACTCATTCGGCAAACCTCGACAGATTCCGGTACTCTCCGTAACCTATATCTAGACTCGGATGTATGATAGTCATTGATATGTACCTACGACTATACATTTGCGATGCGGCTTATCCACTACCGATTTACTCTAACAGGAAAACGTTCCGCTTTTACAAAAAAGTCCCAAAATCTGGTTAAGCTGTCCACACCCGTTGGTGGAGTCGTCCACACGACTTAGTATAATGTCTGGACACATAATGTATTTGTAAATATTATAGTTTTTCTGCGTGGTCACCTTTTCTATCGGTAAATAAACAAAAAAGTAAATAATTTCTGGATATTGTAATACGTTTTTTGGAGTCGTTTACACGATGTATTTTTAATTAGTATAGTTTTTTTCTGCGTGGTCACCCTTTCTCCCGGCAAATAAACAACAAAGTAAATCATTTTATTCCATAAATAACAAATTCATAAACATATTTAGTTGTGGACGACATCACTAATAGTTGTTGACGACATCACCAATGCCTTGTGAACGACTCCAGCAACGGTTGTGGACGACTTCGCTTGTGGACGACTTGACTGGCACCCATCTCCTGGGGGAAACCTTGTTTATCCGGGTCCTTTAAAATAGTTCCAAAATGGCGGACTTCATCATACAGCCGAGTCTAGATATAGGGCACCGGAATCTGTCGAGGTTTGCCGAATGCAACGCACTAACAATAAAAATCGTGGCTTCAGTCTTCCCTGTATTTCTTTTGTAATATCCATGGGAGAATTTGAAAAATCAGGTCCTTTCCATAACATGTCGGTAACACAGCTTCACAGTCGTGACATTCATAACAAGCATGTATTCCCTCCACTTGTCTTTCCTTCAATTTAAGTTTGTAACTCCTAACTTCGACTTTGAAAATGTATAGCGTCCCGACCTTTTCGCTCATGGGCGCTAACATCTTGGAATTATTTTGTCTTTAGGTCGGGTCTATTTCAGACATACTCAATCAATTATTTTAATGTTTTTAGCGTGGGGATTGACAAATGGTTAATTTATTTCAGTTCTAAACAAAAAATTTAAATCTGTATAGCAATTTTAACAAAATAGCCAAATTCTGGCTGGGATTACTGCGCGTAATGGCCAGTCACTGTGTACGTGCTAAAAAAAAAGCCAGCTATGTCATAAATTTCGTCACGTTACTTACGTTTGTCGAAATGTTTGCCCACGTTCTCTGTTAAATAAACACGCAAGTCGAGTATTATATACTCGGCTTTATATAGGCCTACAAATAAATGTTTGTAAAATACTTCATGTGAAGTATATTTGCTGCGACCTTCGAACTCACGTTCGCAAGGCTAAACTTTGTCCACTTTAGAAAACTTCTCGAAGGTTCAATCCGACAGATAATTGGGTCAGTTTTTATAAGGAGGGCTAGTGGTCTAGAGTGCCGCGCTTCGACCTCTAGCTGGCCGGCCACCTCTGGCTTGCGGCTGTGGTTTCGAGCCCTGGTGTGAGCGTATGTGGCAAGGAGATAGGAGCGCCTTCTCAGCCTCGTGGGTTTCCTCCAGGTACTCCGGTTTCCTCCCACTGCTTAAGACCCCTACGCGCAAGCGAATTATTGAAATAAAATTAAACCATATGTTGGTCCCGAAATGACCTAGTTGTGTTGAATGGACATTCAACCAAATTTCTCTCTTTCTCTCTCTCTCTCTCAGAAAACTTCTCGAAGGTTCAATCAGACAGATAAGGGGGTCAGTTTTTATAAGGAGTCTCTGGACAACTCTAACTATGGTGATCGCTTGACTGTCGGAATTCTATCTGTCCGGGCAAAATGTCCCCAATAGCACACTGTATGGCGTGCGCCTGTCTTCCCTAGCTCAGTCGGACAGTAAGACGTAAAACCTCATTCCATTGGGTCCAGTGTTGACCAAGAAAGTTGATCTCGCTTCTCAGGCATGTGACTCTCCGTTGTCAGCAGTGCAGAACAGAGAGCCTGACAAAGGACAACGTATTGTCGTTTGGATGGGACGACAAACCGAGATCCCGTGCCGTATACACATTGGTGTGCACGTAACAGATCCCTTGACAGTTGGACTTCAGTATAGGAGTAGGACGTAGATCCCATTTCATTTCATTTCACTTCCGCATCCCGGGGGGTTGGATGGCCGAATGATTAACGCGTGTGCGCTGTATCATAAGATCTGTCATTGAGTCAACTGGCGTGGTTTTGACAAGGAGTAAGAGCGCCTTTCCAACCTCCTTTTCTCCTGGTCCTCCGGTTTCCTCCCACTGCTACAGAGCAAGACCCCTACGCCGAAGCGAATAATTGAAATAAAATTAAACCATATGTAAGTCTCGAAATGACCTAGTTCGTGTCGAGTGGACGTAAAACCCCTCTCTCTCTCCATCTCTCTTTCTCTCTCATATGTTAGTCCCGGGATGACCTAATTGAGTTGAGTCGTCGTTAAACCCTCTCTCTCTCTCTTTCTCTCTCTCCCTCTCTCTCTCCCTCTCTCTCTCTATCACACACACACCTCTGCATCCCATCTATGAAATCCTGCTCTCCTTCTATCTCTCCATATTTCTCTCTCATATGTTAGTCCCGGAATGACCTAATTGAGTTGAGTCGTCGTTAAACCCTCTCTCTCTCTCTTTCTCTCTCTCCCTTTCTCTCTCTCTCCATATTTCTCTCTCATATGTTAGTCCCGGGATGACCTAATTGAGTTCAGTCGTCGTTAAACCCTCTCTATCTCTCTCTCTCTCTCTCTCTCTCACCCTCTATCTCTCTCTCACCCTCTCTCTCTCCCTCTCTCTCTCTATCACACACACACACCTCCGCATCACATCTATGAAATCCTGCTTAGTTACTGATAAACATAGCAACAACAACAATCTATAATCCTATTTGTGAATCCGACCTACTATGTCAATATTTGATCGACCTGTCTGTCTATTTTTATAAATTGAATGGAGTCCCTAGAATGATCCACAATGAATTTTATAGACCAGGCCCAGTGACTAGAATGTTCTACAAATACGGAAATTACGGGCGAGTGATGTACCAGACTGTTCCATATAATCACATTGAATTTTATAGACTCCAGGGCCCTGTTTCACGAAATTTTAACTAAGATAAAATCCGATTTTAGTAATTCGATTGGATTGTATTAGATTGATGTTTCACGAAATTTTAACTCAAGATAAAACCCAATTTTAGTAAATACTTAAATCTGATTGGCTAAGCGCTAAAATCAATCTAATACTATCCAATCGAATTACTAAAATCGGATTTTATCTTAGTTAAAATTTCGTGAAACAGGCCCCAGGGCCCTGTTTCACGAAAACTTAAACTAAAATCCTTAAAATCGATTTTAACTAAAATCAAAATGAGATTTTAAATTTTATGCGTTTCACGAAGATCGATTGTAACTTAAAATGCAATTTTAACAGATTTTAGTTAAAATCGCTTGCGCCCGCGCAGTGCAGATTTCCGATGCGGGTACTAACGGTGAAAGCAAATACGCTTCGAAACTGAAAACTGTTGACAGACTGAATTAACGGTTACATTATCAATAGGGAGAGTTTCATACGTTGTAGAAATGTTTGCACATGGTCAGAAAGTCACAGAGAGATGAAATAAATGAGTTTATTGCGTATTATTAGTTTCGAAATGTATTGGTGGGTTGACCTTGAACTTGGCATTTGATTTCCTCGCAGGCTTCAGTGGAAATAATGTGTATCGATAAACTAAAGCGCTTGAATTTCGTAGTTTTATAGTAATTTGGAAAAGAGAAACTATTGAGAATTTTCACAAACAAATTATGATATTCGTCACTCAAAAGACTAATCTAGGCTGCAAGTTTTTTGTCGTAGTTTAAAAGTATATTAATATTGGAATTAAATTAATACGCCAAAAAGCCAATGTTCCGATGCCTAGATTTGAAATGTCATTCTCATAGACACTTTCAATGATACTTTGAAAAGGCAGAAGAGTCTATCTATCTTACTTAATTAAATGTTTTTTTCCCAAGATAAAATAGCTTTGGCGCCTATTTTTTTGTATTTATGTTGTTTTATTAACGTAACTTCATTAAGAAATAATAATAAATTTATGATATTAAAATTTAATTTCAAATAGGCCTATAACATTTTTGAATAAATACATTTGAGATTATTGATTTATCTTTTTACAAATTATCATAACCCAAAAACATGAGTAAATACTACATATGGCATGTCAAGTATTATAGGCCTTTAGGTCTTCTAATACCAAGAAATTGGCTAAATTAAACACGAAGATATTTTCTTTATAGATAAGAGTGCTCTTCTTTTCATGACATTGGATATAAATGTTCTTAGTTTACTGGAGTTTTGTGTGTTTTTTTTTCTTGGAGTTCTAATATGGGGCGTCATCCAAATGCTTAAATTACCTTACAATGAAGTAAACATATGGACAGTAGCTGTATGTCCCATGCTATGAAAAGAAATTGAATTAAAATTGTGTTTTGTGAATGATTGTATGTTAAAATTATGTGCCAATTATATCTGTATGTCGCAATAGATCAAACAATGTAGCCCTAATCAATGTTTGTTAATGTAGTGATTTTAAGTTAGGAGAGGGTGACAGCTATCCTAAGTTACAATCGATTTTAGTACAATTAACATTTACTACAGATTTAGGTCCCTTAATTGTTTTTCTGAGTATGTACCAATTCTACATTGGTTGTCTTAAAGGGACAATAACACTCTTGCTGGCTTGACAGGTCCAGAATTTTTTTTTAGCCTTATTCTAACTACAAGATGTTTAAGTGTCCTACCTGTTGTGTAAATTATCCAATACAACCTATCTTACCTGTCCAGAGGGTTCGAAAATATGTTTAAATCCAAGTTGCATTTGAAAGTGCTTACGTAAGGCTTTTCAAAACATGTTACGGCATGTAGTTGAATTTTTCCAATTTTTAAAATTAGGTGTGTTAAGATGAAATTTGTATCATTTTTTAATTGAAATATTGTAAAATAGTACAAATTGTTGACCAGAATAAAGATTGGAACATATTATTTAGTTACAACAAGAGTGGTATTGGGGCTTTAAAATTGTCCTTAAAATAGTTTTGTGAAACGCCACTATTTTAAGTTAGGATACAATTGTAACTTACAATATTATTTTAGTGGATTTTAGCTACAATGCTTAAAATCGTTTTGTGAAACGCTTCTATCCTAAGTTAGGATAACAGTTTAGTTTACAATGATTTTAAGGAGATTTAAGTTTTTGTGAAACAGGGCCCAGGCCCAGTGACTAGAATGTTCTAGATAAACGGAAATTACGGGCGAGTGATGAACCTAGTCGATAAAAGCCAAATTAGCCAATTAAATATGACGCGAATTTTATGTCGTGCGTCGCTTTGTTTTTAAAGGGAGAGAGAGAGAAAGAAATGGGGTTTAACGTCCACTAACTATTCGTCCACCCCCTCTCCCCTGTTTTTGAAGACGACATGAGACGAGGAAAGTGGCTGAACTAGAGCACCATAGTGTCCATGTCAGCATGACTTGACAGATATATTTGAGGAGGAGTGGGTAAAGTAAATATATCTAAACCTATAGTCGATATATAAAGCTGCTAGTAGTTAGAGCGAACCAGTCGATTATCGTCGTATACAGAATTCAACACAGACGCCCCCTCTATCACCAGGTAAAGATACCTGTAATTAGAGCGAACCAGTCGATTGACGTCGTATACAGAATTTCAACACAGACGCTCTATCACTAGGTAAGACGATATCTATTTTATATTTGATTTAAATAATACTATTAATATACCTGTAGTTTAAGCGAACGAGTACATTGACGTCGTATAAAGGATTCAACACAGACTCTCGCTCACCAGGTAAGATGATATTGTAAAAGCCGGCTTTTTCAAAACCCGGCTTTTTCAAGTGTAGCCTCTACACTGACTGAAGTTTTGTAACGGTAAAAGACGATGAACACCGACCTTCGTTATTTGTGCCAATGTTATGAATGTACGGAAGTTCGGGAAGAATGACATCCGGGTACCTGATAAATCCCGTATTTTACCGTCTACACACATAAAATTGCGTTTTTTTTTAAAAAGCCGGCTTTTTGATTTGAAAAATTCCTCAATTATTGCCGGATTTTAAAAAGCCGGCTTTTTCGATTAAGAAATTGAAAAAGCCGGCTTTTAGGAAAAAACCTGGATTTAAAAGGCTAGTGTAGACGGTGAATGCTGCTAGTGTAGACGTAGCTTATATATATATAAATACCTGTAGTTAGAGCGGGCCAGTCGATTATCGACGTATTAAAGATTCAACACAATCACTCTCTCACGGGTAAGATCATATCTATTAAATAATACTATATATATATATACCTGTAGTTAAAGCGAGACAGTCGATTGCCATCGTATGAAGGATTCAACACAGTCACTCACTCAACAGGTAAGACGATATCTATTTTGTATTTGATTCAAATAATATATAATATATATATATACCTGTAGAAACAGTGGATTGACGTCGTATAAAGGATTCAACACACACGCTCGCTCACCAGGTAAATAATACAATAAATATACCTGTAATTGACGTCATTAAAGGATTCAACACACAGACTCTCTCACAGGTAAGATGATACACAAATAACCCATTTGGAAACAATGTGCATTGTGGGAGATTTTGTGGTAAACTTAGGAGGAGCAACCATTGCTTTGAATTGGATTTCCCTGACCAAATTTCGAAAAACGCTGACTTTACTGTAATTGGTACACCTACCATCCGTGTCTCTATCACATAATATGAAATACCCCCCATCACTAAAAATTACGTAAAATCGGCATTTTTTTAAAATTTGGTCAGAGAAATCCCATGCAAAGCAATGGTTGCTCCTCCTAAGTTTACCACAAAATCTCCCACAATGCACATTGTTTTCCAAATGGGTTATTTATCTATATTTTATTTCATTTAAATAATACAAACTCTCTTTGGGTGTGATACTACATCTGCATTGTGATGCTACAATATTTAAAGACAGTCATGCGTGAACACAAACTAGTCTATATTATATAAATATACCCCTGTAGTTAGAGCAAACCAGTACTTTGACGTCGTATCAAGGATTCAACACAGTCACTCTCTCATAAGGTAACTCGATATATATTTTATATTGGATTTAAATAATAGTTTTAAATAACCATTGTTTATTGTACAGGGATAATACATGATACAGCTATACCTTGACCTAACCCTGGTTTATTAAACGATGTTAATGCAGGTAACAGTTGGACCTGGACCTAACCCTCGCTTATTGTACAGTGTTAGCTCATACCAGTGTGAAATAGCCAATGATTATGATGGCCATTTTGACAGTACAGTAGCGCTATAGCATATTCTTATATCGAAATCCGACAGCCAAGGAACCTTTTACATGCACGCCAATGTGACTACGGGGTTTCTTTTTTTTCGTCCCATTCGAACAACTATACAGCTGTACTTGTCAGCCCCCCCCTCCCCCGCGCTACGGTTTAAAAGATAACACATATCTAATCTAATAACGATCGCCTTACAGTCACATGGCAAGGAGTGGGGTCCCCTGTCCGACCTCGTGGGTTTTCTCCGGGTCCTCCGGTTTCCTCCCACTGCTAAAGACCCCTACGAGCAAGCAAAGTATTGAAATAAAATTAAAAACCATATGTTTAAAAACTCACTTGTCTAGACCCCCGATCACGGCTGACTACACAACAATTCAATACAAACTCGTGCACTGACCTACTTATCCACAGTCAAGCATGTGAACAATTTACACACAAATAAAGACGCTTAGTAGTCTGTACACTGATCCGCAGTGAATATTCGCTTGGCCGCTAGTGTCACTGATAAAGATGACATATATGTGTCTTAATGAGCCAAAATATTAACTTTTTTCCTGCGACAAATTAAATTCTAAAAACATTTTTTTGGAAGTATATCTGGATAAGTATATCTGGATAAGTAATATTCCATATTTAGCTTAAATAGGTAGAGAAGTAATCTTTTTTGACGTTATGTACGCCATCTTAATTTGTTGGTAAACATTTGAATGTGACGTCACCCATTGAACTATAGCGGTCTGACCTTTCAAAGGTCCGTCATCTTGGACAGAGATAAAAGACAGCTGTCATAATTTTCTCTTAATTAATCAATTGCGTCATCTACAAATAACATTCACCAATAAATTTATCCACTGAAAATTACCAAATTTACCGCATAAATAAAGCTTCCAACTGTTATCGAAACTATGAAAAGGCCAGTGCTGGATCTAGGGGAGGCAAAGTGGGACAAATGTCCCGGGTCCCCCACATTTAGGGGCCCCCGACAATTCTTGCTCATGCTAATATTTTATCCCGGGCGGAGCTAACCAGTACCTGGGCTGAGGGGTGAGGATTGGGGCCTTAGGCAGTAAGGGATATTGTGGGCCAGAGATCGGATGGGCCCTAAAATTAACTAAATTACATAATTCAATCAATAGATCCTAACCAGTTCCGGGGACCACATCCCGCGATGTGATTGCTGGGGCCCAACCAGTCCCGGGAAATTAACGTAATCATAGTATAGTAGTTCAGACAACAGAGTTTAATGTTTTATGTCATCTAAAATAATTTCACTAAAATAAAGTAAATGAAAACATCACGAGAGAAAGGTTTAAAATACTGTACTCAAATTGTCAACGAGTTCTAAACGTCAATGAAATCGCTGCCTAAATTGTCTCAGATGCACTGAAATTAATCTTTATTTTAAACAAATAAACTCTGGAGGAAAACACCTCAGGCACTCAAGGGGGCGGAGTACATACTGGTACGATCCGCGGTTACTACGAAAAATTTGAAATGGGGCCCCGCACAGTTGGTATGTCCCGGGCCCCCCACAAGGTTAATCCGGCCCTGGAAAAGGCTCTCGCGACCTAGCTTCCAACAGCCATTAAACTTTAATGAAAAGCCAAACAAAAACATAACAGAATTCGGCGGAATCAAACACATCTGACGTCGACACAATAGAAGCATATGGCACTCCCTGAAAATGAGTGGACGGGCCTGCTGTCGTCGACACAACATATATGGCACTCCCTGAAAATGAGTGGACGGGCCTGCTGTCGTCGACACAACATATATGGCACTCCCTGAAAATGAGTGGACGGGCCTGCTGTCGTCGACACAACATATATGGCACTCCCTGAAAATGAGTGGACGGGCCTGCTGTCGTCGACACAACATATTTGGCACTCCCTGAAAATGAGTGGACGGACCTGCTGTCGTCGATACAACATATATGGCACTCCCTGAAAATGAGTGGACGGACTCCGGTTCTGTTGACTGCTCAGAACAATGAGTTCCTGTTCTGTGGACAGCTCAGAACAGTGATTTCCAGTGGGCTGACGCCGGTTCTGTTGACTGCTCAGAACAAGGGGTTCCAGCGAAGGTAAGAGGAGGCCCGAAACATAATTATGACACTCCCTGAAAATGAGTGGGCTGACTCCGGATCTATGAACAGGATTCCAACCAAGGTTAAGTCTATCTTATTGTGTTTAATGTTTCAGATCTGAAGATATCCTAAAACTAGAAATCAAAATGGGGAAGAAATACATCTACCATTATTTCAATTTAAAAGGAAGAGGCGAAACTCCAAGATTTTTGTTTGCCGCTGCTGGGGTTGAATATACAGATGTCAGAGTTGAGTTTGCTGATTGGCCGAAAGTAAAAGGAAGTACGTAATAATACACCGTCTAGTCGTCATTGGTTTTAATCTATTCGCACCCCTCCCCCTCTCCCCTCCCCCCGTTTAAATTGTCTTCGTGTCATTTTACCCCTGTTCCATACACTGGTAATAACTTCCAGGGGCCGGTTCCCCAAAGCTCCGTTATCCTTTAACGATCCGTTAACATTCGCACGATCTGTGCCAAGGGCCAAATTTGAAAAAGGCCCCAGGCCTAATTTGCTACCCTTGTAAAATGACGTGATTATTATTATTATTATTATTATTACTTTAACGGACATATCTTGGTGACTGTTGTTTGTTAACTTTCCGTTAAATTTACAACAGAAAACACTATAGAATACTTTATTCTTTATATTAGCATAAATCTGTAGTAAAAATTTGCACCACAGAATGTTCGGGCCTTTATCTCCAGCAACAATCTTTCTCTCCGTTAAAGTTAACGGATCGTTGAAAGATAACGGAGCTTTGAGCAACCGGCCCCAGATGAACAATATCCACTAGATCACATACTGATAGTAGCTGATGCAACAACACGCATCTACTTACCCACAGTTATATAGACTGGTATAGTACCTGATGCAATATCTCACTGTCTAAAGCCAGGCTGACACTTGCACGACTTTTGGCCACGATTTGTCACGCCCACCAGTGTCCACATTGACACGAACTGGCACGACGAGTTTACGCATAGTTTGCGCATAGTTTACGCACTTCCCGCATTGGCACGACGAGTTTGCGCAAATCGGACGGTGTGGGGCCGACTCGAGTCGTACCAGTGCGTGCCACGGAATCGTGCAAGTGTCAGCCTGGCTTTAGACTAATAATAACTGATGCAGCAAATGGACATGTACCAGCTCACAGTTATAGACTGAAAGTAACTGGTGCAACAGCATTCGGCAAACCTCGACAAATTCCGTAACCCTACATCTAGACTCAGCTGTATGACAGTAATTGATATGTACCTACGACCATGCATTTGCGATGCGGCTAGTCGAATACGGATTTACTTTAACAGGAACACGCGCCTCTTTTACAAAAAGTTCCAAAATGGCGTCTTTTCTAGATATAATCTCTATGGGGGCAGCCATTTTTTAGTTTGTTGATATAATCTCTACGGGGGCAGCCATTTTTTTTATCCGGGTCCTTTAAAATAGTTCCAAAATGGCGGAATTCATCATACAGCCGAGTCTAGATGTAGGGCACCGGAATCTGTCGAGATTTGCCGAGTGGTGCAACAGATGAAAGTCGACAGCTAGCTCACAGTCATATAGACTTAGTTGGTCGGATAGCCGTAGCGATAGAGAGGCGGCTTCTCACCAATGCATCGAGGGTTCAATCCCAGCTCAGGGCAAGAACTTTATCGTTGTAAGTGAGAGGGATATTCGGTCTCCCGTCCGATCAGGCAGGTTTCCCCCGAGTTCTTCGGTTTCTTCCTGCAGTAAAGATCGAAATCATTCGCACGATCTGTGCCAAGGACCAATTTGGAAAAAGGCCTCAGGCCTTATTCGCTATCCTTGTAAAATGACGCGATTATTATTGATAGCAACTGCTTCAGCTGTCATGATGAACATGTACTAGCTTACAATCAACTTGTCACTATATATCCGATTAAATACAACTAGGGGTGGAACGAAAAGCTCGATGGTTTACGAATAATATTTGACAAAAAAATGCCGATGTTTTACGAATGTAATTTACGGAAACTACCGATGACTACCATCGGGACCGCAAATGCACTAGTGGCGAAAGTAAACAAGTCCTATACGTTTCAGTACAAAATCCAGTATTTAATTCTGACAGATTCTATGATACAAAACAAATCTGTTTATTGTGCTGCGTATTCAGGGCTTTTCCCATATCGCGACTTTCGAACTCCGTTCTAAGGAGGGGATCACGGTGGCTAAGTGGATAAGGCGCTGGTTCGCTAGCCTGGAGGTCGGGTGTTCGATCCCTGCATTAGCCGAGAAAGTTCATCTCGATTTTCCGGCGTGATTTCCCCTTGTCACTGATGCAGAAGGAGGACCTGACAAGGACAGTTGTCTAGTCGTTCGGATGGGACGAAAAACCGAGGTCCCGTGTACAAATTGGAGTGCACGTAAAAGATCCCTTGGCAGTTGGAATTCGATATAAGAGAAGGCCGTAGCGCCGCGCCGCTGCCATGGCAAAAATTTCCCTCATAGCACACTGTATGGCGTACGTCTTCAATTGGCCCAGGTTAGGTGCTTAAGCGTAGGACGTTAAACCCCATCCTCGGTAGCCGATAGAATCGTCCCGTTCTTCCTGAAGATGACAAACACTGGACGTTGTCGGCGGGCCCGTAGCCAACTCATAAATTTTGGGGGACTACAGAATTATTTGGAGGGGCTGAAGATGTGGCCAGCTAAGACCATTTCTAAGAAATCATTATTGTTGGCGAAATTTTGTTTTTTATGGGGGGGGGGAGGGGGGATTCGATTTTTGGCTACGGGCCCGGTTGTCGGTTATAATAATTTATAGGGACATTTGGTGATAAGCCTGTTGGTAAGATTCTTTTAATCTGAAATTGTTCAAAATCCAATCCTGATACTTTATTTCAGCAACTCCTCTCGGCACCTTACCATATTTGGAAGTAGATGGGCAGAAAATTCCAGAAAGTGTTGCCATTTCCCGATATCTCGCCAACGAATTCGGTATGTTTGTTACTAATTCTATTTCAACTCCAGACAGAGTTAACGTGACCGAATGGGTTTTACTTCTCCGCTTTAGATCATAAGGTCCGTCATTGGGTAAAATTGCATGGTTTCGATCTTAACCTTGTACGTGACAAGAAATAGGGTCGCGGGTTATCTTAGGGTCTACTGGTTTTTTCACCGAAGGACCCCTTCGCAAATTATTGAAATATAATTGAACCATATGTTATTTCCCAAATGACGCTAAACCTTACGAGAGAGAGAGAGAGAGGGAGACCGTAAGATACAATCCGCAGGGTCTAACCATTCGGTCATCCAACTAACGCCCCCCTACATTTGAAAGAACACTTGATGAAGAACAGAGAGAGCGAGAAAAATGGGGTTTATCGTCCACTCGACACAAACTAGGTCATTTCGGGACTAACATATGGTTTTTTGATTTTATTTCAATAATTGTCTTGCGCGTAAGGGTCTTTAGCATTGAGAAGAAACCAGAGGACCTGGGTGAAAAACAGATGGAAAGGTAGCCTATAATATAGTGCTAATCTATAAGTGGCATTTAGCGATTGGGAAACACATTTACAGAACACAGTTTTTATGGGAATCAATCACTGGTTTATTCACAAAGCACGACGTTTCAACAAGTATTCTCTTATCGTTATCAAGCACAATGACATTTAGTAAACTTTACTAAATGTCATTGTGCTTGATAACGATAAGAGGATACTTGTCGAAACGTCGTGCTTTAATTGTGAATAAACCAGTGATTGATTCCCATACAAACTGTGTTCTGTTAATATAATATAGTGATTTAAAAAAAAAGAAGTTTTTATTCGTTTCGTTTAACAGGTTTAGCTGGTATATCTAATCTCGAAAGATTAACCCCCTATTTACTTCATTCGTTTCGTTTCACAGGTTTAGCTGGTAAATCTAATCTCGAAAGATCAACCCCCTATTAATTTCATTTGTTTCGTTTCACAGGTTTAAGTGGAAAGTCTAATCTCGACAAAGCCAAGGTCGATGTTTTAGTCGATCAGATGATAGCAACCAGAGAAGCGCTCGTCGTTCTGAAAAATGAAAAAGATGAAGCTAAAAAAGTAAGTATATTGGGTATTGCATTTTACATAGTCCAATGGCCAATCAGTTTGGATGCAGCTATGGCGGATGTGGCACGCCAGCAGGGTAAGCTTACTCTTCCGGTCACCTGTTACCACTGTTTGTCGTGTATTTTGTACACGTTGAACAGTCCATGTGCTGATTACGCTATTTTGCCGGATTACACTATTTTGTCTATACCGTTTTTTATGACTTAGAATTATGTCTAATGGTTTGGATTGTTCGTACTATTCAGAGCAACAGTAACACTGGATCGCCCAATGAAGACAACCACCATTTTAAAAAAAATATCCCATCTCGATTTATAGTTTATTACAATTATCTCCCTTTCTTCCCTATTGCTTGGTAATTTATTTTGAGATTTGGTTAAGGATTGAACAAGGGGGTTTGAAATAATATTTTGGTAACAGGATGGTTATCTAACCTGTAGTGAAACGTATCCAGTCCAACAATGAGAGAGAGAGAGAGGGGGGAGAAAGAGAGGGAGAGAGGGAGGGAGACTAATACACGTTTCAATTTTATCTAAATAATTCGCTTTCGCAAAGGGGTCTTTAGCAGTGGGAGGAAACCTGGAGGATCCGGAGGATCCGGAGAAATCCCACGAGGCTGGACAGCAGGGGCGGATTGGCCCATCGGGCGATCGGGCGATCGCCCGAAGGGCCGGTCGGATATAAATAAAAAGGGCCGGTCGGACAAAACATGATTTTTATTTGTTATCCAATTCTTCTAAATAAAACCTTTTTTCTGCTGAACATAATATGGGGAGGGAGGGGGGGGGTATTGCACCAGCCATGGAGCGATGATGATCATGTTGTATTTGGCCCGTGGCTTTAACGGCCGCCAAGTCATAACTGGAGTCCGGAATGGGCTGGAATAATAGACTTTCTGGGCCGGGTGTGCTGGGTGTGGGCCGGAATTCGGAATCATGCGATGGGGATTCCGAAAATGTCATCGAATTCACCCATCACTGTCGCTCGCAAATTTACTAATTATTAAGTCACCTGCACCCTGTTTGTGGGATACGCCAGAAACGTCGGCCGGTGGTTCGTAACTGAAAAAGAAGTCGACTTTAGCAGAATTTGATCCATAGCTGGTCTGCGGGCTGAATATGAGAGCGAGAAGCTTTCCTGCAGTTTTCTGAGGCTGGTGTTAAACATTCCTTGACATTTTTTAACTCGTTACTTTCAGAGATAAAATTACAGAATTTGGATGTCGGGAATTGTTTCAAAAATGAATTGAGTCCCGTACGCCTATATACTGCATATCCGAAACCAATCCTTCAATATAGACGTACGAGCAAGGGGGGGGGGGGCAGGGCGCTGACTTTTCGGGCAGACGGGTAAAGCTAAAAACAAATTATTTCATCTACTTGGCAAAATAAAGTGCCCGAAATCTAATAAAACATGAATTTTACGGGCTTGAATAGCAGTGAAACGCGTTTGCGACCCTCAAATATGCAAAAAATTTCTTGCGGGGTCCATTCTCGAAGAAAACCGGTGCCGCTGTCTGTAAACCTGAAATATTTTCGGGCATTTCTAGTTTTGCTTCCCTAACTGTCATCGAGCGCTAATAAAACACCAATTTCCCGTTTTTTAATTGAGGGGGTGGATGACTGATTGGTTTGAGTGCGCGCGCTGTATCAAAATAAAGTCTGTCATTGAGTCAACTGCGTGGTTTGGGTTCCCCGGTTGTACGTGGCAAGAAGTGGGGTCGCCTGTCCATCCTCGTTGGTTTTCTCCAGGTACAGCGGTTTCCTCCCACTACTAAAGACCCTACGCGCAAGCGAATTATTGAAATAAAATTAAACCATATGTTAGTCCCGAAATGACCTAGTTTGTGTTGAGTGTACCTTAAATCCCATTTGTCTCTCTCCCCCTTTTTTAATTGAATATCGCGAATTTATACTGAGCCTCGATTATTATTTTTGAATGCAGCTGATTGGATGGTTCGAATTTAGAGTGGTGAACAGTCCATTTGCTGAATACACTATTTTGCATGATTACACATTTTGCCTTTACAGATTTTTTTTAAGAATTTTGCTTATGGTTTGGTGTTCTTACTTGGTTTTATATTTTTTCGGCTACAAAACCATTGGATACTTTTGAAGTTGCTTACACGGGCGTTAGCGGTGGTTAAATTTTCAAAACTTTCGGGCATTTCGGGTTCTGCCTCCCAACGAAAAAACGTTATCTCAGTCCCCGTCCCCATGAATCAGATATGCCACCAAATCGCATATTTGGGGATTATTTTTCAAAATTTTCCTGGGGAAGAGCTACCCACCCCCGTACGGGCTCCTCGGTCAGTAAAAGGGGCCGCTCTGACACGGGAGCCCGGGCCGGTTGCCGCCCCCAATCCGCCCCTGCTGGACAGTCCGTCCTACTTCATGTTAGGTACAACCGGGGAATCGAAACCACGCCAGTCTCATCAATGACATATCTTATGATACAGCGCACACGTGCTAACTATTTGGCCACCCATCCCCGTCGACACGCCCCTTTGTATTTCCATTCGGCCATCCACCCCCATCCCACCCCAGCCAAACAATGTACCAGTCGACACGCCCCTTTGTATTGGCATCTGACCCATCCCAATCCCAACCCACCCTACCCCCAGTCGAACAATGTACCAACCCACCCTCCCCATTGTATTTCCATCTGACCTTCACTGGTTGTATTTTATACAGGTCGAGTTGACGAAGAAATTCAACGAGGAACAAATACCAAAATGTTATGGATATATAGACAAAACTTTATCGTCAAATTCAAGTGGATTTCTTGTCGGTGATCAGGTTAGCTCTTCATGTTTTTTTTAACATCTATATCTATTTGACCGTAAGTTGTGATCGCCCTTTAGATTTACTGTGTGCATATGTCACGTCAGAGGTCACACGAGAGACCTTTGACCGTATGACGTCAGACATTTGATTAACCAATCAGCATTGATGTTACTTCTACTAGTGGATTACCCACAGTTTCGTGCAAAACACGCCTAAAGCTCGCCGTAAGAGACCGTTTTATTGGCTAATTGTTCACGTCAATGATTACAACTCTTCCAGATCCTAGTGTAGTACGGACAAGCAAAATAAAATTTTCAACTATAAAAACGAAACGAAATAGGATCTGTGCTCTAATCAGATTGATAAGTATTGTTAACCCTTTTTGATTTAAAATTTAATTTTGTAAAGTGTTAATATTATTTTTATGTTTTATACTTTCAGTTGACGTGGGCTGATTTGGCGTTGATAGATTTAGATGCTATGCTCGGTAATTTTGGCAATGCGGTCAACTTAGACAAATTCACAAAAGTCGCAACTCACAGAAAAAAAGTTGAAGCCTTACCTCGAATATCTAAATATCTAAAAAATAGAATCGTTACGCCATATTAATAGCGGAGCTCTTTGATTGACAGTGGGTGGTGCAGGTGCCCGTTGTCTATTAATGTGGTTTGTGATAATTATGTAGACCCGAATATAACATGCATTTAGTCCCCTAGATCACTCCATCCTCCACAAAGCTCAGATTTACACGAATAATATATAAAGAATATTCTGCTTGTTTAGACATTTTAATATTCATTTAGTCCCCTACATCACTCCATCCTCCACAAAGCTCAGATTTACACGAATAATACAAATAATATTCTGAGTGTATCAACGTTAGCTTGCTTTAACATTTTTCTATCACCTTATTTCTATCTTGTTCTTGGATTGAAAAGCATTCAGCCCAACCGAAATTTTGGGAAAAGTTGGAGGTGGGGTAAGAGACCCGAATTAACATTGAAGTCAATTGTGAAATTATTGGTGGTCTGCCTCCTCTATAGATGCGAACTAGGGACCCCACCCCATTACTTGATGCCTGTACATCATTATTTCACACAAAGTCAACAAATGTCCCTCATATCAATTGTTTATGTTTTGTATTTTTAAAGAAATAGTAAAAATGTGTTCTAATAAAGAGTAGCCCTATTACTTTATTTATTTTTATTTATTAAAATGGGTTGGTCCGTACGTCCGTCTGTCTGACTATCATTCTGCACACAGAGATCCATCTACTTCATACTTCGAGAATAGATCTCTGTTCTAAATGGCAGCCATATCTAAACATCAGTATAATGTTTTGTAGTGCGAATCTACTCCGTTTAACATCTAGTAAAGAAACAGAGACTCAATAAATCTTTTAATTTTCATTGAATGGAAGCAGAATAAATACATCTCAAAATCTCCAAGTATTCTAAGTGTCTTCGATTAAAATCCTCGATTTAGGATTCAAAATGTCGGTCAACTAGCTTAGTGTCTGTTCTCAAGCGGAGCTAACTGTAGACAAACAACCTAAGTTCAGTATGTCTGTCTATCTGTCCTATGTCATTCACAACTTTTAGTGAACAATATACAGACTGCGGTTGTTATCTGATCATTTTGAAATTTAAATATACTGGTTATATTAGTGGGGTACAGAAATCTGTTTAATATCAACCATTTCCGTAAAATACTGCTAGAGTTATGGTCCTTGTTTTACTTTGTAGAACCGTGTGAATGCTCCAACGACTAAAGTTATTAACTCCCAGGTCAAGTAAATGCGTTGTCTGCACTGTGACGTGACGCCAATCGAGAGAGAGAGAAATGGGGTTTAACGTCCACTCGACACAAACAAGGTCGTTTTGAGACTAACGTATGGTTTTCAATTTTAATTTCAATAATTCGCTTGCGCGTAGAGGTCTTTAGAAGTGGGAGGAAACCGGAGTGCCCGGAGGAAACCCACGAGGTTGAGGAGGCGCCCCTATCTCCATGGCACATACGCTCACACTATAGCTCGAAACCACAGCCGCAAGCCAGAGGTGACCGGCCAGCTAGAGGTCGAAGCGCGGCACTCTAGACCACTAGGCCATCCCAAACCGCCTTACGCCAATCGGCCAAAATAGCAATTTACATTTATATTGGAGTAATTCAAGAGTTGGTAGCATTTGATTTAAATGAAACGTTTATTTATCATGTTTTCAACATGGTTCAATGTCATAAACTATCAATTACAGCCGACAAATACACTATTTAGCCAAATTTTCCGAACAAATTATTTTCAATGACAAGGTAGCTCAGAATCCAACAACCTCCCATACACCCAATTGTCTGGACAAACCAAGAACAAACAATCCAAACCATTAGACATTTGTCTGAATAAAACAATGTGAATTTGGCAGCACTTGTCTTATAGAGAACTTTAATCCGTCCATGCAACACATTCATGATTAAGGGTATTGTATAGTGATCGTGGGTTCAAACGTAAATAAGAGTTACCTCCCCCCCCTCCCTCAAGGAAAAGACAAAAGTAGTATTAACTTTAAGTGTCAATCTGATTAAACACAGTTCCTATTTCATTTCGTTTTTTCAGTTCAAAATTTCGATTAACTTGTCTGTACTACACTGGGTTCTTGAAGATCTGTCATCATTGACGTGTTCTGGATGACATGATGGATTAGCCAATGCAACGGTCTGGACTAAGACTTCCTGCATTTTTGGGTTGACTTTTTGGTCTAGAATAGGAGAAAAGGGATCAAATTCGTAATTTTATAGCAGTTTTAGGTAATACTGGTGATATTAAAGCGGAGGGATGGGGGAGTAAAATGTCTTTCTGCGGAGCAGTGAAATGTATCGGAAGTGAAATTTTCACCCAAGTCAACTTCAAATCCCTGTAGCAAAAAATCTAAACCATATTAACCCTACAAGTTTATGATGGGGAGATTGCCAAATTATGTTGTCCCCATTCTGCCTAAAAATATTGGAACCAACAGAATGTTGAGAAAAAAGCTACGGCCAGTGATGTTACAGCCATTTAACATTGAAGTCAATGGGCAAATAAATACTAGTATGAGTCCGTCTGTTACGGCGAGTTATTGGCCTTTTGATACACGGAACTGTTGATAAACCACTAGAAACGTCAACGCCGATTGGTTAATCAATGTCTGACGACATAGGGTCAAAAGCCGCTCGTATGACTTCTGATGCAACCTATCGCTACAGCCGGTCAGATCTTCATTTAGTGTAAGACATCGAAAGTATAGAAAATGAAACGAAATATAGAAATCAGATTGTGATTTACTTGAATGTAAAAAAATATTTCAGCAAAACATAAACCTGAATAGCACATGAAAAAAAAATAAAAACAGAAAATCATAAAGAATGCTAATCGTAATGCACAATTTATTGACATCTGTGAAGATTTCTTTGTGAACAGACATATACATAATCAATACAACTATATTGAAGTTCATATACAAATAGATTTCACAAATTAAAAACACTTTAATTATGGATATACTACTTCTGAATTTTATAAGATTGCTACTTTTCGATACACATACAGATATCGTTATCAAGCAAATAACGAAATTTTAACAAAAATGTGGTGCAATATATATATAGATAACAATAAATGAACACCATACGAGTGATAAAGCCTGTCATTAAGCATCTTCCTGAAGCAATGGCCGTGAGTTTAACAACATCTAACCCTTGCTTCAACACTTGGCTATCCCTAAACTTTTACGCTGGTTGTGTTTACACGTGACTAATTAGCATTCAAATCATTGTCCAATCAGAGGTCGTGGCTAATAACACACTCACATTGTAGCACGTGACTGTAGTAAACAAATATGGCAGCCTCCACAGAAAAAGAACAAGACAAGTTTACAGCCGTTGAAACTCACAGAAAACCAAAAAAAGCAATTGAAGCAGTTTTAGGACCTTGACATTAATCGAACCTTGACCTTTGCATCTCGATTGTCACATAGACATTTTGTTTAGAAGCGCGAGACTTGACAATCGTGACAATTTTTTTAAGGAAGGATAAATAAAATAAATTGAAAGTAGTCTTATTTTTAGTAACTCTCTTAACGAAGGAATCTGATTGGATAACGGTTGGGGCCTATACCCAATCAAATTTAGTGCCGAAAAATGTAGAGTGTTGAGTGAAGGGCTGATAAGCTGTATGTAGTTAAGGCGAGATCAAGCCTTCTATTGAAGATGGTCATTGAGTCAACTGGCGTGGTTTCGAATCCCCGGTTGTACGTGACAAGGAGTAGGGTTTTCTTAACAAGATGGGGTATAACAATATATAGATAATTATTGTGAATCAATATAAGTGTTTTTAATAAGTTAACTGATGTTTGTGAAGAGTTTTTTTATAAGAGAAATATAACAATGTACAAATACTCCGCAACCTCAGATCCGCGAACGTTTAAACATTACTATGTGGAAAATATTCTTTCCCGGTTAATGTTGCTACTCTCTGTAATGACTTTCCAAAAATAATGCGAAAACTGTCTACATTTACAGAATTTAAATCTGTTTTAAAAACGTATCTATTCAATAAGGTGTGCTAGTGGTGTGATTGTAAATATACTCTAGAGATACTGTCCACGTTGTATACAATGTGGCTGAACAGCGCTTAGATTAGAAATGACCATGGGACATGATGTAGCGCTATATAAGACAATTATTTCTATTATTACAATACGTAAGAGTTTTCATAACCAGGTGTAATAGCTCGAATAAATTATAAAAATAACAGTTTTAATTAAAAGCTCGAATAAATAAGATGGTTGCAAGCAGACACTACATACAGATCTGGACAACCTGGACATAAAATTAATCAAGTCTACTTAACCATTTTTAAAACATTTTACATCAATATAGATTTATTGTTGGTACCAATAAACAGAGTCCAATGGTTTTACATGATTATTACAAGAATAAGATCCAATTCTAGGTGAATAATAATTCCCGAGGTCATAGTCTAACTTTCACGACTCTTTTGGCCAACAATACAACCAATGGCAACGAAAGGATGGAATCCTTAGTTTAGGTGTACATCATTCGACAAACCACGACAGATTCTATGCATCTAATCTCGGCTGTATGACGAATTCCGCCATATTAGAACTATTTTAAAGGTCCCGGATGATAAAAGGGGATTTTTGTGGAGAGTGTATTACATTTATATCAACAAGTTTGACATTGGGTTTAAGGATTTATCCGGGAATTTTATCAAACCAACAGCCTTGAGACAATATCTCTGCTCATTTACGTATATAGACCCTACAAAAGACTGCAGGGATTTTTTTTTTGTAAAACCGCCACGTGTTCTTGTTAAAGTAAACCCGTAGCCGCATCGTAAATCTATGGGCGTAGGTACATATCACTTACTGTCATACAGCCGAGGTTAGATGTAGGGTACCGGAATCTGCCGAGGTTTGCCGAGTGGGTTTACATCTTACATGCAGTGCCCCTTACGACCCGATTATTGCGGCCCTAAACTTAATCAATACAAGACAAATATACAATACACAATTACTACTCAATTTGCTGGAACATACATTCGTGGATTGACGTGGTAATAATTTAAGATTTAGAAGAAAAGACAATGAGGCATATTACATGCAGTGCTCCTTACCACCCGATTATTGCCTCCCCCCCCCCCCCAAACTTAATCAATACAAGACAAATATACAGTACACAATTACTAATCAATTTGCGGGAACATACATCCGTGGATTGACGTGGTAATAATTCTAGATTTAGAAAAAAAGGACGTTGATTCACATTTGTATCTGGGCATGCTCTTATATCGATCATGGCGCATGCGGAAACATTGCCGGAAGTCCCAGTGTTCTCAAGGCCTAGTTTTACCGACGGTAGATAAATATCATTAAATTGCTTTACTGTAAAACCAGCTGATTGATTTGTGAACGGCCATTGGTAAAATAGCAGCCTAGTGTTTTTGTAGAATGTGTTATTGAACGAGCCAAGAGTAATCAACATCTGACTTAACGTAGATATGACTTGCTGAGACAATAATCCAGATATCTTGTCTGTATTAATATCCTGGTCAAGCAGGGATAAATTCGCCACAATAATAAAACAAAAGATTTTATTCTTCAAGAGACACTTGCCATCAATAAGTTGAATGTTTCGTCGACATTCCAGAAAGGTACAATCAGTAATGTCTACACCAAATTCCTCGTTTAGAGGGGATTTGCATTCGGCACGTAACCAAGGCATTTGGATCCTTGTACCGTTAGTTTGTACGCTTACAATACCTATAGTCCTCATCTCAAATAAAAATGCCATAGAAGGCAGCTCCTTTTTGCCGCCAATACTCATTTCATTCCATTTACAGACATCGGGAAATAAATGTTTGTTGCATTCAGCACAGAAATGATTTTTAAGACAATAATTACGCTCAGCACCATATTTTAAATAGAAACTATATGAGAACTAGAACATTTGTCTTCCATGGTAAATAGAAACTATGAGAACTAGAACATTTGTCTTCCATGGTAAATAGAAACTATGAGAACTAGAACATTTGTCTTCCATGGTAAATAGAAACTATGAGAACTAGAACATTTGTCTTCCATGGTAAATAGAAACTATGAGAACTAGAACATTTGTCTTCCATGGTAAATAGAAACTATGAGAACTAGAACATTTGTCTTCCATGGAAGTTGGAGCTTCACATTGATCAATTATTTTATAACAACAATACGTCAAATTAATTCCCGATTGGGGAAGTGGATTAACGGAGAATTCGCGGCTCTTAATTAATCTTTCAAAACCTCCATTAAGTAAATCAAGATCGATTTTATGGGGAACAATTTGAAGATTCCAATGGATTGTATGACTTGAATTAAAGCCATTACAGATGAGACAATGAGGGTTTAATATTAACGGGATTACATAATCTTTTAGATTCTTCAGAGGCTTCAATTCGACATCCCCTGATTACCTGAAAAATAACATTACAAGACTAGTCAGCTTATTGATGGGCGTGTCTAGTGGTATTGATGGGCGTGTCTAGTGGTATTGGTGGTCGTGCATAGTGGTATTGGCGGGCGTGTCTAGTGGTATTGGCGGGCGTGTCTAGTGGTATTGATAGGCGTGTCTAGTGGTATTGATGGGTGTGTCTAGTGGTATTGGCGGGCGTGTCTAGTGGGTGTATTTTATTTTTATAATATTTAAACTCTGCTGTTTTTTTCCGGAGACTTCAAATTACGACTGGAGTCACGTTGGTGTCTAAGGGGGTTAGACATTGTATCGCTAGCCTGGAGGTCGGGCGTTCAATCCCTGCATTGGTCGAGAAAAGCTTCTACAGGATTTTCCGACGTGGTTTACCTTGTCAGTGGTGCAGGACGGAGGACCTGACAAAGGCATCTGTCTAGTCGTTCGGATGGGACATAAAATCCAGGTCTCGTTTTTTACATTGCCATGCACGTAAAATATCCCGAAACACTGCCCGGTCAAAATGTTTCTCTTAGCACACTGTATGGCGAATGTCCGTTTCCATTAGCCCAGTCGAAGCAGACGTTAAACCCCGTTTCATTATTTTTTCCATAGTACGGGTAGACAGTTATAAAAATATTAAGTGATTTTTCTGTATTAATATTTCAACTTTAACTGTCAATAAATATACATAAGCCAAGTCGGAGCAGACCAATAGGACGTTAAACCCCGTTTCATTCTCTTTTTTTCATAGTACTGGTAGACACTTTTAAAAATATTAAGTGATTTCTCTGTATTAATATTTCACGCTTTATCTGTAAATAAATATACATAGAATCTTGTACATATTCTCTGAGTATCCAATTCACAGTCACACGTCACAATAGAATATATTAAACATGTTAGGTAGAAATATTGTATTTAAAAACAAACGATTCGGTTCAAACACATGATTATTCTTTAACAAGTTAGGGAGAGACACAGAGAGAGAAATGGAGTTTAACGTCCACTCGACACAAACAAGATCATTTCCGGACTAACTTATGTTTTTTTTATTACAATAATTCGTTTGCGCCTGGGGGTCTTTAGCAGTGGGAGGAACCGGAGGACCTGGAGAAAACCCACGAGTCTAGACAGGCGATCCTACTCCTTGTCACGTACAACTGGGGATTCGAAACCCCGCAAGTTGACCCAATGACATGCTTTATGCTATAGCACGCACTTGCTAACCATTCGCCCCCCCCCCCTTATTAACATGACAAGCCCATTATAAACCCCCTTGGACATCGAGTGGGTGTGATTTCTAACGGACTGAAACATGGTCGACATTTTATCATTCTATTAAAAACGGATATCGAGATTTTGTTTGTTGTCGTAGCAGAGAGAAATAACATCGCTCAGAATGAAATGAAATGAAATGGGGTTTACCGTCCTACTGTTCTGCTCCAGCCTGGGCTAATTTAGGACGGGCATACACGATACAGTGTGCTATGAGGGGCATGTTTGCCCGGGCAGCGGCGACACGGCCTACTTTTATATCGAATTCCCACTGCGAAGGGATCTTTTACGTGCACGCCAATGTGTACTCGGGGCCTCGGTTTTTCGTTTCATCCGCACGATTTGGCAGCTACCCTCGTCAGACCCTCCTTTCTGCGCCCATAATGAAGTAATTTGACTGATATTTTCCATATAATCCTTTTTCATTACCTATTTTAAAATGAATTTTGCGACAACTGTCAAGTCTTAAATATATTTTAAATAAAATATGAATTTACAAAATGCAATTGTCGCTTTATGAAATGAAATGGGGTTTAACGTCCTACTCCTAACTGGGCCAATGAAGACGGGCATATGGTGTGTTATGAGTGACATTTTGCCCAGACAGCAACACTAGAAGCTACTTTTATATCAAATTCCAACTATCAAAGGATCTTTTACGTGTATATCAATGTGTACACAGGGCCTCGGAATTTTGTCCAAACCGAACGACTAGACCGTTGTCCTTGTCAGGCCATCCGTCTTACATCACTGACAAGGGGGAACCAAGCCAGAAAATCTGGATGAACTTTGTCGGTGGATGTCGGGAACGAACACCCAGACTCCAGGCTAGCGTCTTACCCATTTAGCTACCGTGACCCCCCCCCCTCTCTCATTGATTTAAGACTTAATAAGACTCCAGGCTTTAAAAAGATCCCATAAAATGTGATTACATCATATTGATATTCTAATGGTTTAATATAAATAAATTAAAATATTATACCTGAAAACCCATGTGTATATCCACGGTTGGATTTTCTATACACGTAATGTCTGTTTCTACAAGATAGGAATAGAATTCTCGCAGTTTTTCAGCCTCCTTGGCACACACACCATCTCATAATCGGGACAGCAGTTCTTGTAGATTAAACAGAATTGGTCACATAAACACGGCAATGGACGATATACCCCACATTGGTGACTACACGAAGTTATAACAACGTCTGAACAATTACTCAGATCACCCTTGGTTATTAAATTCAACGAATGTTCTTCTGTGATTGGTGTTGCAGTATGTTGCGATGTTACAGCATCATTGTCGCTATCTGTCCCTGTTTCTGTGATTGGTGTTGCAGTATGTGGCGATGTTACAGCATCATTGTCGCTATCTGTCCCTGTTTCTGTAATTGATGTTGCAGTATGTGGCGATGTTACTGTATCGTTGTCGCTATATGTCCCTGTTTCTGTAATCGATGTTGCAGTATGTGGCGATGTTACAGCATCATTGTCGCTATCTGCACCCTTTCCTGACATTGACGCCCTGTCTTTATTAATGCCTGAAGATGATGTTGTCAAAGCGTCTACATCGCTGTTACTGGCGTCTACAGTAAGCGTTGTCAATAAATCTCTATCGATGGTTCTAGTTGGTACTGTTACGGTGTCTCTATCAACGTCTGATGTTGTTACAATGTCTCTATCGAAGTCTGTAGCTGATGTTGTCACTGTGCTATTCACGCCTGTGGCCGGTGTTGATCCTGTATCTCTATTGACGTCTGTAACTGATGTTGTTCCTGTGTCTCTATTGACGACTGTAGCTGATGTTGTCACCGTGCCATAGACGTCTGTGTCAATATTTACGACTGTAGCTGATGTTGTCACTGTATCTCCATTGACTGCTGTAGATGATGATGTCATTGTGTCTCTGTTTACGGCTGCAGCTGATGTTGTCACTGTGCTATTGATATCTGTAACTGGTGTTGTTACTGTGTCTATATCCACGTTTGTAGCTGATGTTGTTACTGTGTCTCTATTGACGTCTGTAACTGATGTTGTTACTGTGTCTCTATCAACGTCTGTAACTGATGTTGTTACAATGTCTCTATCAACGCCTGTAGCAGGTGTTGTTACTGTGTCGCTATTGACGTCTGTAGCTGATGTTGTTACTGTGTCTCTATTGACGTCTGTAACTGATGTTGTTCCTGTGTCTCTATTGACGTCTGTAACTGATGTTGTCACTGTGTCTCTATTGTCGACTGTAACTGATGTAGTCACTGTGTCTCTATTGACGACTGTAGCTGATGTTGTCACTGTGTCTCTATTGACGTCTGTAGCTGATGTTGTTACTGTGTCCCTATTGACGTCTGTAGCTGGTGGTGTCACTGTGTCTCTATTGACGTCTGTAACTGATGTTGTTACTGTATCTCCACTGACGTCTGTAACTGATGTTGTCACTGTGCCTCTATTGACGTCTGTATCTGATGTTGTCCCGTATCTTCATTGACGTCTGTAGCTGGTGTTGTCCCCGTGCTATTAACGTCTGTAGCTAATATTGTCACTGTGTCTCTTTTGGCGTCTGTAGCTGGTGTTGCTGCTGTGTCGCTATTGACGTTTGTAAATGATGTTGTCACTGTGTCTCTTTTGGCGTCTGTAGCTGGTGTTGTCACTGTGTCAACTTTGATGTCTGTAATTGATGTTGTCACTGTCTCTTCATTGACGTCTGTAAATGATGTTGTCACTGTGTCGCTATTGACGTCTGTAACTGATGTTGTCACTGTCTCTTCATTGACGTCTGTAACTGCTGCTGCTGCTGTGTCTCTATAACCATCTGTTGTGGGTATATCATCATATGTTGTATCCATGTGACCATCTGTTGTTGTTACCTTGTCTCTATTGATGCCTGTAGGTGTTGCTGTGTCCTTGTCTCTATCGATGCCTGTAGGTGTTGCTGTTCCCTTGTCTCTATCGATGTCTGTAGGTGCTGTTGTTACTTTGTCTCTATCAAAGTCCGTGGCTAATGATGTCGCCGTGTTATCAATTAGATTTCTTTCATCGGTGACTATTTTACCAATCAGATAAACCAGTAAAACAAACATGAAGAATAAAGATATTTTACCCATTTTGTTTGAAGACAAAACATTTTCTAATCGACAAAAGACAGTTTATATCAACTATGAGTTACAAATCAATAATTTATTTTAGACTTCATACATTAAATCAATGAGATCGCGTTTCAAAATATTTGTCGTGATCTTTGTGGGATAATGGATTTCTTTGTTCTGTCGACTCTCGTTGCTTTTATGGCCTTTGATTAAAAAAAACCACCTCAGACAATTTTCATCGGACAAAAAATACCACATGCCCCGTTAATCTTTGTTTTTATTTAAAGGTACAATTTCGTATTTTTAAGTTAAAATTATGTTTTTAAAATGTATTAAAATAAAGCGCTAAAATAGATTGTATCTATAAACAGTCCTACCTCCTTAATGAAAATTCCTATTAATCCTATAATTCACTATTGCCGGTTGGGAAATTGGCAAAAAAAAAATACTTTAAACTTCAAATTCAAATGTTTGAAGATAGCTATTACATTGGGGGGGGGGGGAGAAAAGAGGCGTTAATTGTGTTATTATTTCCTGTATCAATGATTTTTAAGGGTGGGAAATAATGCCTATGATCGTATAATAGTGAGTTGACAACCTATTGAGCAAAACACATAGAATTAAATAATAATTTTTTGACTTTCTTAGAAAGTATGAAATTCTCGCTTTAACCTTGTTCATTATCTGCATTTATTGATGGACAATTTAATTATAGCTTTTTTTTGACGCTCTCCGGGAGTTTATTTAACTTTTTACAACGGTTAGCAATTTTTTTTTATTTAAACAATATTTTGTTCATAAACGAATGGTATTGAGCAACAGGCTTGAAGCCTATATCAGCTATTTCCATAGATACAAAGGTATAATAAAGAGTGGTATGTTATTTACAAAATATGATTAAAGAATGTGCAAACATTAAATTCAAAGAACATATTTACAGAGGTTAGCCATTATCAACTTATATATAGAGAGAAATGAGGTTTAACGTCCACTCAACACAACTAGGTCATTTCGGGACTAACATATGGTTTAATTTTATTTCAATAATTCGCTTGTGCATAGGGGTCTTTAGCAGTGGGAGGAAACCGGAGTACCCGGAAGGAAACCCACGAGGTTGATGAGGCGGCCCTATGTCCATGCCACATACGCTAACACCAGGGTTCGAAACCACAGCCACAAGCCAGGGGTGGCCAGCCAGCTAGAGGTCGAAGCACGGCACTAGACCACTAGGCCATCCCAACCCCCTATTAACTTATAAGAAATAAAACTAAATAAAATGATGTTTAACGTCCCAATGTTCGTCTCTGAAGTCGGCCAACTCATAACATCACTCAGATAGTCAAGCGGTCTTTTATGGAAACTCTTAAATTTTTAGCGACGCGAAGCTACCTGGTGGTTCACCAGTACCGGACCACGAAATTTCTTACCCAAAACTTTCGAAAGAAAATCGAAATAAACCGAAAAACACAGAAAATACCGAAAAAAACACTTAATACCGAAAACAAAACAATGCTGATTACTGGAAGAGACCTTAGGCTCACATAAATAAAATGTTAGGCTAGGCCACGCATAAGCATTTTGGAGAATCTTTTGCAAGATTTTTATTTGGAGATTTGTATTTAAAGTTTTGTTTTTCGTTGTTATTCTCTGATGAAATATAAATGTACACAATTAGTTTTTCTGTAATATTTTTCTATGCACTGGTTAATTGGGCATAATAGGGTTAGGGTTAGGGTTAGGGTTAGTCACGACGTAACGTTATGTAAACATATCAATGTGGTCCAGTTTTTCTGTAATATTTTGCTATGCACTGGTTAATTGGGCATAATGAAATCCTTAGTCACAACGTAACGTTATGTAAACATATTTGGTCCAATTTGTTTGGTATTGTTACGCACTTAGCTATTGGTAGTTAACCGGACTATTGACCAGTCATAATTGAGAACAAGAATTAGCTCTCTTTACAGCAGTGAGTAGTGGGATTAGCTCTAATCAAACGAAACACTGAGAGGAGTGTGAAGACAATTAGACGCGACAGGATTCGGGTATTAAACAGTCTATAATTAAAAATATCTCGGGTGGTCAAAATACGCAACTGTAATCGGAGTTCAACTTTAATATGAGAAAGTTGTTAGAAACATTTGATTAATTACTATTAAAAACAAAAGGGGCAGAAACCGCGTCATATAGCAACGGAGCACATTATCAATTACTGAATAGATCCGCAAAGATGGCGTTCACAGACACATCATACCCTATGACAATTTAAGACAACCAATGTAGAATTGGTACATACTCTGAAAAACTATTAAGGGGCCTAAGTCTGTAACTTAAGTACACAGCGGTTTACTTATTTCGTCTAATTAGTAAAATGATATGTACCCGATCAGAGATAATAATTGTGTAACAATAGTATTTTCAGCAAACTGATAGTGTAAGTGAAAAACTCTCAATCAGTCGGAGGTTGAAATATTTCTAGCCGGATGTTGATAGTGTGGTTGACAAAGTATACACTGAATGTGGATGTGGCCTGTCTCTGTTTTCATACGTCGTACAATCCCCATACTTGTTCTATCAAACTAAAACAAGTATGGCGGTTATTTTTTTTTATTTAATTATTTCTGAAGTTTTTTAATCGGAGTTCAGCTTTAACATTAATTAGCCCAAACCTTTGATTCATTCTGTACAAAAACATTGTAATGACATTAAAACAGAAATTAAATAAATAGCATTTTAGTATAATATGTCTCTGGTTATTAAATTAACGGATCGAATCGAATCAATTTCACGATCTCTTTAGTTTAAATGAATAATCTGATATGGCTTTTGATGTTCCATTTATTTAATTGACGAGCAGTCATAATCTTCATAGTCAAGTTAAATCTTCCCTAGCTTGTTTTAAGCACAACCCATAAAATGATATTTTCTTATAACATAATAAATATGAAATCTCCCTAAAAAATTGTAAACTTAATTAAAAACAATTTCTATACCACGATTTTGTCTTGAAACAGATGCTTTATAAGATTAAATACAATAGTGAAACGTAATTTCCTGTAACCGAAAATACAAAAGGTAATTTAAACGATGTACGATAAAACTACAATGTTACAGTATTGGGTCTGCTTTATATCAGGTTTAGATGACAAGACTAGTTAAACATCTTATAATACAATGATTCTCTTGTCGTTAACAATTACTATATTTCTATTAAAGCTACGTTTCAACAATCATTCTCTTGTCGTTATGAGAACTGTTTTGTTTATTTTGTTGTAGTGTATCTCTGTATATGTTATGTATAATTTTTGTTAAAGTAGTAATTGACCAATTTCCGAAATTGATATCTCTCTAATCTTTCAAGTCATTTAACTGTCTGGGTTTATACTTAATGTAACGATATATATTACGTAATTATAGTTAACATGCAATTTTGGTATGTCCATATCTTCTTCTGTATTTAAACATCTGTTTACTATGTGCAATTTAACATTATATCAAATATTATTAAATGATTACTTTAATCCTAAGCTTGTATATAATAATATGTTCTGTATTCTATTGTAACTTTAGTCTGGTGTCCGGCTCGCCATAGCGATACCTATCTCGTTATTGTGACCGTTAACCAGTTTTGGACACTCGTTATTAAAAGTACAATTTTTACTATTTATCTGAGTCTTCGTCGTGAGTGTTGCAATAAGCTACAACGCCCAGAAAACAGCACTTCGGCAATTTCAATGTGTTCAATTACTAAATGCCAGTTAAACAGTATTCTCTCTCTGCTTCTTACATACCAAGAACAAACATCGTAATGTTAAAGACACCAAGAAATAACTTGCACGTAAAAAAATCCCCTGGCAGTTGGAATTCGATATAAGAGTAGGCCGTAGCGCCGCTGCCCGGGCAAAATTTCTCTCATAGCACACTGTATGGCGTATGCCCGTCTTCAATTAGCTCAGGTTAAGTGCATAACAGTAGGACGTTAAACCCCATTTCATTCATTCATTCATAAAGATATTATTATTATTATTATTCTATAAAGTTGACCCCTGTACACTTCCATATTAACTAGAGCGTTAGTGTCTAGATATTTGAGTCTACATAGTCATCAATTCTCACTAGTGTCTGACCTCCATGTTAAAGTCTCTCTGTCCTACATACTTAGGCTGTGCTATTATTAGCGATACAGTGACACGGGTTTTTATAAATATACTTAAAATACAGATGTGACGTCATCCTTTGATGTTGGCGTACCATTATGTCAAATAATGTACGGGCAACTTGCCAATAGTACATTATTTCAATATTACTACTGGCATGATGTTTTTCGCTGTAAACGCACGTGCGGGGTCTGTATTTTAAGTAGTTTAATTGTCTCTGGCTTAGACATTGCGTAATATATTGTAAAAACACTCGATATATTACATAATGTCTCGCCCTCGATCATTAAACCACACATATAAAGGATTACTAGGTCCAAGTCAGAATACAAGATACATTTAAATACATACGTTATTCACGTAAAGCAACAACTAAATTGATATAAGTAGATTATAAATTTGGTCGGGATTAAACAGGGCAATAGTCCCGAATATCAGGTCATATAACTAGCAAACGTCTCGCACAACATGTCACACTCCTTTTATTTCTTCAAAAGGGCTAGAGGGGGAGAATAATTGGGTAAAACGTCCACCCCACGTAAACTAGGTCATTTTGAGACAAGTATAATACAACTGTATTATTATTTCGTAGGGGTCTTCAGCAGTGGCAGGAAACCGGTGAACCCGGAGACAACCCTACCCGTTGCTACGTATAACTTGCATCAATCAATGAGAAAGACCATATGATCTAAAGCGCACGCGACAGGGCACTCGGCTGTCCCGCCACATCAGACCACATTTGTTTCGTTATTCAGCATATAATGAAACGGTAATCTTTTAGTGGCAGTTAGCGATTGGAGAAATATCAGAACTAACACAATTATATGGGAAAACAATCACTGGTTTATTATACACAAACTTGTATGATAGACCAGTGATGGCTTCCCATATAATTGTGTTAGTTCTGATTATAATGAACCAGTGATTGTTTTCCCATATAATTGTGTTAGTTCTGATAATGAAATGGTGTTTAATGTGTACTAGGGACCTCGTGTTTTGGGGGGGGGGGTTGTACCTTGCGAAAGCCTGTTTCTTACTAGGCCTGGCCAACCGTCTGGCACCGCTTGCAAAGGGGAACCACACCAGAAAATCTATTCAACTACGTGTTGTTGAAAAAACAGTCAGTAGTCTTCTTAATGTGTGTGGCGCACTACAAGGTTCAGTTCTTGGGCCTGTCTTTTTTTCCTTATGTAAAGCGCCCGTTTATGATATTATTCCAACACATGTTTTCTTTATTTATATGCAGATGACAAACAATTACGCATTTAATTTTCAACCCAAAACCCAATTCATTTGTAATTTCTAAATTTGACCATGAGCAATATATTTCTGAAATCAAATTATGAATATCCTTAAAGTGATCGAACGATGATACAGTCCAACTTTAGTAACAGAATTGTTTCAATGCCTCTGCTTGTAATATTGGTTCCAATCCAATTGAAATATGAATATGAAATGTTTAATTAAATTCGTTATGGTAACATGAGAGGGTTGGTTAAAATTAGGAAATGTATAGGTTTAGATGATACTAGGCTTCAATTAACGCATTGAAATGACTGGTGTATTACGGAGAGTATCCGAGCACGTTTCACAACGGATGTAGCAACACGTGGCAACACCTTGCTCAAACGTACGCACAAGGTTCACCATGGAAAATTTGAGATACACAAACTGGAAGTAACGACCATTAAGGAGGCAATTTCCGCCCTAGATATCAATCTAATTACCAACCGCTCAACTCTGGTATACTTCCGCCTCAAAATTATGAACATCCCCCCACCCCCACCTCTAAACGTGGTAGAGGATGTGTTCCCAAATCCTGTTCCTCAGTTGTACACCAACAAAAAGGGGGTAAAGGTGGGGGGGGGGAAAGACCAAAAATATCGTTCGCCCTTTTGTGGCGGCGTAGGGATATTTGGTGGGCTGTGTCGTATATGTGATCACATTAACGCCGCGACACTCAACATATTACCTCACTCACTACCTGTCCCCTGACATCGTCTAACTTCCTGGTCAACGAGGCTAAACTGTTTTTAGAATCTTGGAGTCGGTGTTGCAAGTTTTCCACATCATTTATGTGATGTAAGTAAGTAAGTAAGAGTTTATATTTTCTAAAGAATATTAATAATTGTGACAGTCTCGTTGAGCGAAGAAGTCGAACAATCGTCTTAAATTACCAACTTCATTTATCTTTATTTGTTTAGTGTGATGTTGCTTTATTTATATATATATGTATAATGTGTACATGTATCTAAATAAGGGAGAGGGTGCCGAGTGGTTACACATAGATTTAGCCTATTCTCCAAGAAAAGTTCTGATTTGATGAATACAAATATTTTCGGGTTAAAACATTTTTTAAACAACACAACAACAATCAATCCATAGAAATATAAAGGGGATAAACAAGTTCTGTTTTAAATTAAGATGGGGTGGCTGGGGGTTGGGGGTTGGGGGGGGGGGGGGTATGATGACCAATCGATTCTGCATGTTTTCAGATATAAATTTGACCAGCGTATTGTATACGTCATATAGCTATTTATAGAAAGACAATTTTCCCATACGTCATATAACAAGCTGTCGCACAGGTAAATCAATTAACGCTTTTTATGGATGGCGATATAGCTCAGATGGTATAGGGCTGGACTGCTGTGGACTAACCGGTTTCGATCGGTATGTCAAGGGTTTAGCATTCCATCTAGGGAAAACTTTACCACTCACTGTATTAGATTGCGGTATTACAGGTATTATCTTTGTTGTCTTATTGTACAAGCAAGGGTTATAATCCAGGACCTTACGGTCCGATATGCACAAATATCGACAAGAACCAAGATTATGATTATACATTTCAAGTTTCATCAAGATAGAAGAGACATTGTGGTCTCTAGAGGGTCCACAACTTTCATGTACCATATGTTCACACTATTTGTGTACAAGGTGGGCCATTTTGTCTGACAGTTTCGGTCCGATTTTCACGAAATTTGATCTCAGCCTACATCACGGCGTAACGGTGATATAATACAACGCTTTTTAAAATCGGATAATAATTATTGGGACCTCTAGTTTTGTGGGAGAAATCGGGGATTTATGAAGTGAATTCCGGTGATTATATGTGAATTCCGGTGATTGTAAATGAATTCCGGTGAATTCCGGTGTTTAGTCTACCCGCTCAAGAGGGACCAAAACTACAGACGCGATTTTTCGTACAATCAAAAAAAAAACATAATCAAACGGTTATTTTTATCGGATAAAAATTGTGACCTCTAGAGAATCCACCAGCTAAAAATGCATTTTATCGACCATTCAGGGTCAATAATTCGGGAATTTACAATTCGATATGCGCAAATATCGAAAGGAACCAAGATCTTAGGGATGTAAACGTGCATTAATTTTTCATCAAAATCAGATCAAAATTGTCACCTCCAGAGTCTCCAGAAGCTGAAAGCGCAATTTTTCGTACAATCAGGGGCCGTAATCCATGAAGTTACGGTCCGATATATGCCAATATCGACAGGGGGTCGAGATCTTAGGGAGATAAACCCATATTTCACGTTTCGTTGAAATCAGATAAAAATTGTGACCTGTCGAGTGTCAACAAACAAATGTTGACGGACGGACGATCGTCCGGAAGGACGTACAAACAGGGATGACGGCATAATACGTCCACATCGAAATGTGGGTGTAAAAAAAGTGTGACCTGTAGAGTCTCCACAAACAAATTGTGGACGGATAGATGGATGTCCGGATGAACAGGGGCGACGACAGTGCACGTTCCCATACCTTTTTAGTGTCTACTAATGTAAAATTGTGAGTCATCAGCATTAATATCTCAATCAAGTTTTTTTTTCTGTCCTGAATTTACTTCCAAGGTTTGCTTCACATACAGTAAATACGACTTTGAGTGGCATACTATGTCACAATTTTAAAATATATATTCTGTTTTTTTATATTTTAGTGTAAACGGAGCAAACGGACCTCGAAACAAACTTGACGAATTCTGGATTGGACTGTTACAAGTACAAAATATTCCCAAGAAAAGGTGACACATTCAGTGGTCAAGGCACACGATGGATATAGAAACAGAGCTGTCTAAGTGTTAGATCTTATGGAGTGGACGGATAATGTGTTGTTTTTTTTCTTCAGTTTAAAACAATATAGAAACAAAGAATGACATCATTTATGAGAAAACTACGCTTATTCCGTCAAAAGATTCTTAGCAGTTCGTTCATATATGTTCTGATTATCTTGATATTTTTCGTTTATTGTATTATAGTCAGAAATACCAGTGTAAGGGAGACAACCTCTACAGATACCCCTGATCATCTTGCAGTAACGAACACCTGCATCGATGCTGACGTCATGTTTCGTTGTTGTTACGTAGTCCTAACTTATAAGACGTCACTCCCGCCAGTAGATGTAGTGACGTGGGAACGAAATGATGAGCCGGTAAAAAAGCCCAGCAGACGGCAGTTCATAACAACAAAATACCAAAAATTAGAAACCGATACGATAGTTCAATCGTTCCTCATAGATAGTACTTTAGATATATATGGTGTACAGCCTAAAGATTTTGCGCGTTATAAATGTTACGTTGCTAATAGCAAATCGTTCATTCCATTCATATCGTCATCGTGTGAAGCAATGTCACGTGATCCACGCCCAACATGTGAATGTGACGTCACGGGAGATTTCTATCAATATACGTCAACGGAAAAGAAGATGGCGGCCATTTTTAAAAACGGGGTGACTGTTAGCTCTATCTCGGAGTTTGCCTAGTCGTTCGGATGGGACGAAAAACCGAGGTCCCGTGTACAAATTGGAGTGCACGTAAAAGATCCCTTGGCAGTTGGAATTCGATATAAGAGTAGGCCGTAGCGCCGCTGCCCGGGCAAAATTTCCCTCATTGCACACTGTGGCGTATGCCCGTCTTCAATTAGCCCAGGTTAGGTGCTTAAGCGTAGGACGTTAAACCCCATTTCATTCATTCATTATCTCGGAGTTTGATTTACACTGTGGACAAATAGATCGCAACGAATGGATATTTTGGTCTGTCCTGACTCTAATGTTTATTATGATCGTAGCCGTTCCATTTATAATATTCGTTCAGTCGTGTGTATATCGAAAAATAAAAGATAAAAGAAGATTTGGCAATGTTAACTCATACCTAACAACCAAGTATCACGTGTTTCTGTCTTATAATGACGGTAACTATGATTATGTTAAAGATGAAATTGTACCATTTCTGAATCAATTTAATTTAAAATATTTTGACAAACAATTTGACATAATACCTGGTAGATATAAATTACATGAAATTGGGGAAGCAATCGGCAGAAGTGAGGCGTTTATTGTTATAGCAAGCCACGAATTTGTGAATGAATTTGAACAAAACACATTCGAAATGAGCATGCTACTTAATAAAGCTAAAAATAGCAACCTTGTCATCTTAAAAATAGATGATTGCGTCATTGATGATGTTTTTAATTGTTATAAAGTCATTGACTGGACTGGTGATCGTATGGACGCCGCCAATCAGTTACAAGAGTGGATTGCGTCATATTTGCAAAGTTGCCCACTGCCGGTTACAATTGAATACACCAGCGGCCCCGCTTACAATAAGTTCCATTTTCAATCGCGTAGTCTGCCACTAGAGTTTCTAATATATTTGTTCGGCAACTCTGTCTTTCATTCCCCTATCTTTTGGTTTGGCAGCGCTGACTTTGATTCTACTTTTGACAGTTGGGCGATAACTTTTTTCCTTGTTTATGCAATTTATGGGTTGTTTTATGACCAGTTAGCATTCTTTATGATTGTTCTGGTTTTTGTTTGTAATGATGACCGTCTTGAACTTCTAGGGTCTTTGTTTACAGACTGTATGACGACATGTAGGGTTGTATAACAGCGTAGTTGTAACGCCCGGGGTTTCCTAGAAGGATGGCAGCGCCTCTAGGCCTCAATCAGAAATGTTGTAGAACTACGCGATATTCCAGAAGCCAACGCAATGAGCCCTGAAAGGATTTATTCCGACATCGATGCATTGATATTTTGTATGTCGACTTTCTTCAGTTAATGATGTGATTTAAAATCTATGCATATTAATTATAATTATAAAATATGTTACAAATCCGTTTTTTTTATAAAACTATATGACATGTATATCATATGTATATATATGAATGTATTTGTAAATTGTATTACATGTATGTCATATGTACGGCAGCGCCTCTAGGCCTCAATCAGAAATTGGGTATACCGTATTTCCTCTAAGAAGCGCCGGGTCTCCAATAAGCGCCGGGCCTCTAATAAGCGCCGGGGGGGTCAAGGGGTGCTGACAAAATAAGCGCCGGGTCTCTAATAAGCGCCGGGTCTCTAATGAGATTCTCCGTGGTAAATGACGGCTTTACCCTTAATTCAATTTGCTATTAAAGAAATAAGCGCCGGGCCTCCAAAGAGCGCCGGGCCTCTAATAAGCGCCGGGGGTCAAGGGGTGCTGAAAAAATAAGCGCCCGGACGCTTATTAGAGGAAATAACCCTCTTTGCGTTATTAGCGATATTTGACGTCACACCTCCACCCCCATTCCAGACGCCACCACAATGAGCCATGAAAGGATTCAATCCGACATGGATACTGCATGTGTTTGTCGATTTGTTTTCTTCAATGATAATTATTTTCATAAATTATACTAGAAATCCGTTTTTCGTATAAAACTATATGCCATATGTATATGTATATATATGAATGTATTTGTAATTAACTAAAGTAAATTGAATAAATTATAAATAACGACATCTTACTACTTAGTGCAAAATAAATTAGACTAAATAACACCAGCCTACCTGAAAGCAAAAATAAATCAAACCCTCATAGCACACTGTATGGCGAATTGCCGTCTTCATTAGCCCAGTCCCCAGTATTCATTTTATAAATTGGATCATACTAGTTTGGTGTCCTGGAGGTTTGGAGGTGGGGTGGGGGTGGCCAAGTGGTCTAGAGTGTCGGAGATTTGATCCCAGATGTGAGAGTGTGGGACTTGGCGATAAAGGTGCCTTCTCAACCTCGTGGGTTAACTCCGGATACTTATGTTTCCTTCAACAGGACAAAGCCCTAGATGCGTCCATATATGACAGTATGGGGCTTTAGAATAGAGGTGCCTTCTCACCCTCGTGGGTTTACTCCGGATACTTAAGTTTCCTTCAACAGGACAAACCCCTGCGCGTGTGCTAAGATAATAAAATTAGACAACTTGTCGGCGATATCACCCTCGATGTAAGCGGACATTAAACAATGATAGATGAAGAAGAATCATCTTTAATAGACGACTTGATCTCGTACATCATTTGCTTGATAAAGACGAGAGAATCAAGCAAATGATGTACGAGATCATGTAATACCCATGATATTCGGCACTAATTTCGATTGCTTATGAGTCTTATCATGTCCTTAATTGATAGTTTTGTATTCGCTGTCTACAGTTATAATATAGGTATCTCAAATAACCTCACAATCATCCATTAGCTTTTAATGAAAACTTTTATGACATATCAAACTATTGTTATTTATATATTATTATTTATGGTGGCTATATTTATATCATTGTATTGATCTTACGTTATGTATGTCTGTTATAAAACAACTCTTCACAAACTTTCCATTAAAGCGGCCCTAACAGTTATATTTTTTTTTAAATGTATTAAAATAAAGCCCTAAAATATATGGTATCTATAAACAGCCTACCTTGTTAAAGAATAATCCTATTAATCCTATAATTCACTTTTGCCAGTTGAGAAATTGGCAAAAATATCATTTTCAATTTCGAATCTCAACGTTGAGAAGAACTTTGTTTTAAATACGATCACTGTCTCTCTATAAAGGCAAGAGTGACACAAGGGAAGTAATTGTGTTATTATTTCCAATTTTAAATAAGCTATTATTAGCACGTACTTAGTGGGTTGATGCTATATTGCATCCATTTAAAACACAAAAAGGCTGTCAATCATTCTGGGCTAGTGGCTAGTATGACGCCTGTAACTTTGCTTTGGCTACAAAATAGTGTTTACCTACTTCCTTATGAAGACGTCGTTTTCCAGTGAAATGAAATGATATTATTACCAAGAAGGTCAGGCCTTGTAGAAAATATTTCATTTTTTTATATGAATAGTTTTTAAGTGTTAGAATGATGCCTACGGTCGTATAATAGTGAGTTGACAACCTATTTAGTAAAAGACATTCAAATAATCATGTTTTAATTTTCTTAGAATAAATGTAATTTTCGCTTTAAGATTATTATTTTTCATGATTGAAAATCACCGGGAAACCTTGTTAGTTAATGGGCATGTTCCTGAAGCAACTGTTAGACTGGCTCGGCATCTAAACACTACATTACATAGGGGATATATATCACAAACTGGCAGGAGAGTGGAGTAAGAGCGAGTCACGATTTGACCGTCTCGGCATCTAAACACTATTCAGCCAAAAATTACACCAAAAACTGCAGAGTGGGATAGTGGAGTAAGGGAGGGGGGTCGATGATAAGACAAGCCTGACACCAAAAACACAAATCCCACAGATTTAAACCTTGTTTTTAAGTGTTGTACAACTTGTAATTTTTTTTATTTGCTAAAGACACCTACGCGCAAGGGAATTTTTGAAATAGTTTTCCTGCTTATACCCTACTGATGATTTCCATTAAGTTTTGGTAAATGCCCGACCCCACGGAGAGAGTCCCGCCCAATTCGTGTGTCTGTGTGTTGCATAGAGACCGCAATTCTAATCAACTATTTTAAATCTGGAATAAATTTCACACGCAATACCATATGGATGTTTGAGTAATTTATAACAGTACGGTATGAGTAAGTTATAACAGTACGGTATGAGTAATTTATAACAGTACGGTATGAGTAATTTATAACAGTACGGTATGAGTAATTTATAACAGTACGGTATGTGAAATTTATAACAGTACGGTATGTGAAATTTATAACAGTACGGTATGAGTAAGTTATAACAGTACGGTATGAGTAATTTATAACAGTACGGTATGAGTAATTTATAACAGTGCGGTATGTGAAATTTATAACAGTACAGTATGAGTAATTTATAACAGTGCGGTATGTGAAATTTATAACAGTACGGTATGAGTAATTTATAACAGTACGGTATGAGTAATTTATAACAGTACAGTATGAGTAATTTATAACAGTGCGGTATGTGAAATTTATAACAGTACAGTATGAGTAATTTATAACAGTGCGGTATGTGAAATTTATAACAGTACGGTATGAGTAATTTATAACAGTGCGGTATGTGAAATTTATAACAGTACAGTATGAGTAATTTATAACAGTGCGGTATGTGAAATTTATAACAGTACGGTATGAGTAATTTATAACAGTACGGTATGAGTAATTTATAACAGTACGGTATGAGTAATTTATAACAGTGCGGTATGTGAAATTTATAACAGTACAGTATGAGTAATTTATAACAGTACGGTATGTGAAATTTATAACAGTACGGTATGAGTAATTTATAACAGTACAGTATGAGTAATTTATAACAGTACGGTATGAGTAAGTTATAACAGTACAGTATGAGTAATTTATAACACTACGGTATGAGTAATTTATAACAGTACGGTATTTGAAATTTATAACAGTACGGTATGTGAAATTTATAACAGTACGGTATGAGTAATTTATAACAGTACGGTATGAGTAATTTATAACAGTACGGTATGAGTAATTTATAACAGTACGGTATGAGTAATTTATAACAGTACGGTATGTGAAATGTGAATGATATAGGTCCAGTACGGTTTTCTCCCACTGATAAAGACCCCTACGCGAGAGAAAATTATTGAAATATACAATTAAACCATATGTTAGTACTGAAACTACCTAGTCTATGTCGAATGGACGTTAAACCACCTCTCTCTCTCTCTCTCTCTCCCTCTCTCTCACTGAACCACCGAGGCTCACGTTTTATGAACGTATATCTAAATGACTCACTGTAAAATACCGTAGTTAGATTTATTACTAAATGAAATTCATATATTAAAGTACATTTTATGTTAATGATTGATTACACAAGTTAAAAACCCACAAGTCTACAATGGGGGGGAGGCGAAACTTATACTTGACTAAATTTAAGACCCCTTGATCTAACGTGTACGCGTTAAACCGACAAGTTTAGAAGAACCCTGGTTAACAACAGTTCATTTCAGACAGTCTTTGATCATTGATCAATTCTAGAAAAGAAAACAAATAGCGGCACAATATTGGTGAACTGAACTCTGTGTAACATAGATCACAACTCCGCGCCGGGTAATGTTTAAATATAAGGCAATAAAAAACACGCGCCTTTACAGAAAAGCATTAAATCTGGTAAAAAGAGCGTGCTTGGGATTAATTTCCGAGGGGGGGGGGCAGGAATGGGCTCTCTCTACTACTACTCACTGAGCCATCGAAGCTGCCCTTTTGGGAACGTATATCTACATGACTATGACGCACTGTAAAATATATTAAATTAATGTTTATGTTATGATTCATTACACAAGTTTAACTATCTCCACGGTCGATTTCGAATGAACAAACATACAAAATATTATAAGTGTTTGTTGGCCTAAAAGCTATATTAAACGAATTGGTATATATTATATAGAATAAGGGCAATTTTTTTAAAGAGATGTTTAGTGGGTGCCGAAGTTAATATTCTGAACTTGGGTGGACACTCACCACGTTGTAGGTTATGCCCCCATCAGACCGAGTGGCGTCCTTACTGCGCTGCTGCGACTAGAAAATTTACAAGGTCGCCGGTAAACGTAAACACAACGCGAGAAAATGTCCAAAAGATTTACAAACTTGAAGTCGCGTTCTTTATCCCGTCAGACCGGGTTGGCGACTTTACTGCGCTGCTACAGCGACGGCATTTGGCCCCAGAACCCGTTAAGATCGCCATAAACGTGGTAAAGCGTGATGGAAACGCCAGATATCGCGCTGTGGTCTCGATGGTCGCAAATGATCGCCGAGTCACGGCGTTTGTGTTGAGCATGTTCAAAACAAACGCCAAAGTTCTGCGATCTGCACTGGGAAGACTATGTGAAAACACAATTATTTTTGGTATATTTTGGGACATTTTCGTACCTTTTGCATTTTCTGATCGCCGTACGGTCGCTGCAGAGCAGTAAGGACGCCATCCGCTCTCACGGTGACTAGACGATCATTCACGATCATGGAGACCACAGCACGGTATCTGCCGTTTTCACCACGATTTTACCGCGTTTATGGCGATCTTGACTGGCTCTGCGGTCATTTTCCGTCGCCGTAGCGTCGCAGTAAGGACGCCACCACAGTCTGAAGGGGGTATTAGATCGGAGAACCTTGGCGTTTGTTTTGAACATGCTCAAAATAACGCCGTGACTTGGCGATCATTGGCGACCACGGTGACCACAGCACGATAGCTGGCGTCTCCACCGCGCTTATGGCGATCTTAATGCGCTCTTAACTCATTTTCAATCGAAGTAAGGTCGCCACCCCGGTCTGACGGGGGTATTAATGCACTTTGATGTCATCAAATATGACAGCCGACTTTATATCAAAAATAGAGTTTAAAAAAATAAAATGAAATGGGGTTTAACGTCGTACTGTTCTGCTTCTAAACTGAGCAAATGAAGAACGGTATGGGGGAAATTTTGCCCGGAAAATCTGGATGAACTTCACGGCGAATGCACCCGACCTCCAGGCCACCGTTCTTACCGACTTAGCCACTATGATCCCCCTATTAAAATACTGATGATGGAACATATATGGGTGTGTATTAATAAAGGCAGCTCAGAATCAGAAAAATATTTCTGTCTATACGGCCCAACAGGACATGATTGATTTTAAAACACGTTTAAAATGTCTATGAAACATATGTTCGATTATTCTGGACTTTTAATATATATGCAAAATAACAAATAAATAAATTAAAATCTACATCCTTTGATCCCGCGTGGACTAAAAACAGATAACACGCGGGTATCATATATATTACGCCCAATTATTGTATTTATTTGTTTGTCATCTACAGACCGCATATCTTAACGGATCATCTTGAAACTTTGCATACTTATTCCTTATACCCCAGGGGTCATCCTTATTGCTTGTGTTACATGCTACACCCCCAGGGGAACAACTTAAACATCTAGTAGTTAGAATAAGGCTATTTTTTCTGGACCTGTCGAGCCAGCAAGAGTGTTATTGTCCCTTTCAATATAAGGCAATAAAAAACACGTGCCTTTACAGAAACATATTAAATCTAGTCGAAAGAGCGGGCTCGGGATGAATTTCCGAGGGGGTCAGGTCAGGGGCACTCTCTACTACTACTTCAACTCAGTGAGCCATTGAGGCTGCTCTTTTATGAACGTATATATTTACATAACTATGACTCACTGTAAAATATATTAAAATAGTTTTTTTGAAATGATTGATTACATAAGTTTAACTATCTCCACGGTCGATTTCGTATGAAATTTAATTTCCGTTGTTATCTTTTTTCCCGATCCAATATTTTGAGCAAACATACAAAATATTATAAGTTTTTGTTGGCATAAAAGTTTTATGAAACGAACTGGTATATATTATATAGAATGTGGACAATTTTTTAAAAGAAATGTTTAGTGGGTGCCGAATTTAGTATTTTGAACGTGGGTGGACACTCACCACGTGGTAGGTTATTCCACTATGATGCCAGCAAATATGGCCGCCGACTTTATATCAATTTTATCCTACCTGCTCTAGTTTTCTGTCAATTTCTATGAAATAGAGGGCATTTTTAATTAACAGAATGGACAGAGTTCAAACATATAAAATGAAATGGGGTTTAACGTCCTACTGTTCTACGGTATGAGGGAAATTTTGCCCGGAAAATCTGGATGAACCTTCACAGCCAATGCTCCCGACCTCCAGGCTAGCGAGCTTACCGACTTAGTAGCCATCATGCATGATCCCCCTATTAAAATACTGATGACGGAACATAAATGGGTGTGTATTAATAAAGGCAAGTCAGAATGAGAAACATATTTCTGTCTAATGGACTAAATAAACAGATAATACGCAGGATCAAAGGATGTAGAGTTTTAATTTATTTATTTGTCATTTTGCATATATATTAAAAGTCCAGAATAATTGCACATGTGTTTCATAGACATTTTAAACGTGTTTTAAAATCAATCATGTCCTGTTGGGCCGTATATAACTATTACATGCCTTTTCGTATTTTTCAGAACAGAGTATGGTATTTCTTCGTTTCGTTATTAATTCTCCAACAATTCTACATTTTAGCGCAGAATGAAAAATAAATAAATCTCGATCATCAAAGCCGTGCTATTTTTGACGTTTGCCACTCGCCGTTTTTGTTCTGCTGACGTTAGTTAAATATATTCTGGGTGTTTCTGTGTTTTTCAGTGGTTGGATAATTGCTTAATGATCTGTACATTGATAATGGTTCTCTACTCCTATACATATGCCCGTCTATCGTATTGACGACACAGATTGTAAACAACTGTTGTTGGTCATCATGCAAGTTTTACCGTTAGTTCTTGTACTTTGTTTCATCGCACTGGTATCCAGTAAGTATTATTATTATTATTAGCATTTTTAATCTGATGTTTCTATCATATAGAAAACAAGCCTCGACAGATGCACAAGACATTAAATGGGAGTTAACACCCTACTTTTCTGGTTTTGTCAGGACCACGGCACGTCGTCTCGGACTGCTGGGCATCTGTCTACTGTCAAGGGTACGTTTACGTATACACCAACATGTACACGTGACCTTGGTTACTATGGCGCCGGCATACTAACCAGTTTCCAGTCGGTTTTCCGACATGTGCAGGACAGACGACAAGAAAATTGTTTCGAAATCCCGGTCGTGACGTTGTGTTCAGAATCGTTGACAGTTGGAAATCAATGTTGATATGATGAACTATGGTACTTGCATTCTTTTTGAATAATGTCCATTGTTGAACTCTGTGTCATAGTACTTACTGTTAACAAACTATGGACACGTTACAATCTTTATTTCTCGCTTCTTCATCGTTGATTTATTGGATTTTCTTGCGTTTTCATAATACTAACTTTAATAACTATACAATGGCTACAATTGACTTCCATAGTACCGCTGTAAGCGAACGTTATTTAAGTTGCCTACAAATTGAAGAATTAAGTTTTCAATATGTATTTGAGAAATGTGTAGGTCTGTCTTCTTTTTTAGGTGTTTAACGTCTGCTTCCACTTAAGTGATATCACAGACAAGACATAGGAGAGCCGAAGCTGCTTCCTGATTTTTAGAATATGATTTTGTAATCTTTCCATTTTGGCCTTAGGCCATGGATTTAGGTTTTAGTGGGAAGTTCTTCCCTTTATTTAATAAAAAACACATCGTTGGTAGATGATCTCTTCTGTTTCTGGATTGGTAGATGTCTTCTTTGTGGGATTTGTGTTTAGGTGCCAGGCCTATGTGTAGGTCTGTGTACATATTGACGTGATCATGACTAAGAGAAGTTTAATTGACCTTTCCGTCGACTCCGCCCACAATAAGGCTTTGACCAATCAGCTCCGATTACGTTTCCCGCGAAATGACGTCGCTCTGTAATAAGCAGTAATTGTATTCCGTAGAATTTATGACCTGAATATTCCAGTTCGATTACTAAATTCCGTTGAAGTTATTTGAGATTCTATAAGTTGATAGATGATCATAGTATAGTATGTTTTAACTCCATGTAAATGTTGGAGGTAGTGTGTAAGATAAGTTTATAGATGACCATATATACAACTGGTGGTAGTTTTTTTCTTTGATGTGGATAGCAGTTATATCTCATAGCAACCTGTCATGACGTCATAATAGGTTGATATATTCTTTATATAAACCGCTGATGACGTCACGACAGGTTGATATTTCATATCAACCGCTAATGACGTCATGTCAGGTCGATGTATTCGACTCATATCAACCGCTGATGATCAAAATAATACAAAAAACACAGAAATAATTTTTTATTATTTTGACAATTAGAAATTATTATGGAACAGTTTGAAACATTCAAGACAGAAATAGACGACGTACTTATCAGCATATTTAAATCGGTTATCCATATCTTTCAGAATCTTCTTTTCGTCCACACACTCCTAGACTTGGAAGTATTTATCGCCCAAGATTTCCATTATAAACTATTTTTGGGTACAGTCCATGCACTTAAATAAAACAGTCGGCCAAATCCTTGTGTCTATAAAACATAGCAAAAGCCTTCAATCGTAGTTCACTGTCAGAATTATCGGGAAAGAATGTCTTTTGACCCAAATTTTCTTTAGGCTTTGGATAGATCCTCATCGAAAGTTACATTCACGCCAATTCCATCGTCAGTATGTTGGCTAAAAGGGATTGATTATTCGTCTGACTTCGTGTTACTCTCTATTTTGTTTTTGTATGAAATTCAATTCTTCAAAATGGCGCTGTGTTTACAAAAATACCATCTCGTAATTGCACGTGATTAATTCGGTAAACTTCGTTATTTGACGGAAACTACCGAGCCGTTATCCAATCATTGTTAAATATTAATGGAAAAGTCCATTTAAATTTAAGGGTGGGCGTTGTATATGTCAGATATTAACCAATCATACCTCAGTTGCTATATTTATATCACCCTTGGGCTGCGCCCGCGGGTTATATAATATAGCAACCTCGGGTAGGTTAATATCCTATACATAATATAGTATGTTTAAACCCACTACAGAGGTTGGAGGTGGTTAGTTAATAACATAAATTAATAACAATATTGATACTTTAAGATAAACTTTAAAATAAATGTTGTTTTGCTTTCTATTACAGGTGCAAGTATACCAAGTAAAGTTGGATCACTACAGCCAGGTATAGTTATTCATTGTTTTATCCATCTTGGTAAATCTCAGTCGTAGTGGCTCAGTGAGTAAGACATTGGCAAGCAAGTCTGGAGATCCCGCGTTCGCTCCCCGGGTTGGCTGATAACCTTCCTTGGGATTGTATTGCGTGGATCCCCTTGTCAATGGCACAGGACGGAACATCTGACAAGGACATCTGTCTAGTCGTTGGGATGGATTGAGAAATCGATGCCCCGTGTACATATTGGCGTGCACGTTTAACAACCATTGGCAATTGGAATTCGATATAAGAGTAGGCCGCAAGAAAATTTCCCGTCTTCATTAAAGAAGGACGTTAAACCTCCATCGATACCGTTTCCCAACCATTGCTATTAACTGCAATCATTGTTTGTCAGTGGTACAGGGCTTGATATCAAGAGTTATCGCCCTTGTTACTGTGAAGATTGTCAGTGGTGTTCACGCAAATCAACCCCCTGGCAGCTGGAATTTAAACGTTAACGCCACTGTAATAAACTATTTGGATACTGAGAAATGGTACAAATTTATTTCGCTTGCATGGAGGGATCGCTTAGCACTTGGCGGTGTGTGTATTTTGTGTGTGTGTGGGGGGGGGGGGGGTCGGGGGGGGGGGGCTACTCCTTGCCACGCCAAAGCTTGTTTTATACATCACGCTGCTTAACCAAATGACAGATCTTATGATCTAAAGCATACACGTGACAGGAGAAAGACTTGTTGAACGTAGTCCGGCTAAGTGTCACGTTAATGGAAAGACGTACAACATTGGGGACAAAATGCCCGACTTTAAGTGTTGTACAGGCGCCTCTTGCGCACTAGATGCGGTCGGCCCTTTCATATTATGCAAAGACACGTATTGTGGGCCGGAATATGAGGATGATAACTGGTTTTGACTGGTAGATTAAAATTGTTATTATGTTGTCAATTAGAAAACTTGTACTCATGTTAACTAATGATATCATGCAATAAAATAAAAACCAAGTACGAACAATCCTACCCGTAAGACGAAATTCGAAGTCCTAAAAAACGTTATAGGCAAAATAGTATATTCAAGCAAAATAGTGTAATCAGCAAATGGACTGCTCCCCGTGTACAAAATACACGACAAACAGTGGTAACAGGTGCCCGGAAGAGTAAGCTTACCCTGCTGGCATGCCACACCCGCCATAGCTGCATCCAATCTAATAGGCGAAATCTTGGTAAAATAGCGTGATTGACCAAAAAACTATCAGTATGCACGTTTAAAGCATTTATACTAATTAACGGGAAAAGTTTGGAGAAACTGAAATTAGGCAATGAAGGCGATCCTATTCAATGCGAGAGAGAGAGAAATGAGGTTTAACGACCACTCAACACAACTAGGTCATTTCGGGACTAACATATGGTTTTTAATTTTATTTTAATAATTCGCTTGCGCGTAGGGGGTCTTTAGCAGTGGGAGGAAACCGGAGTGCTCGGAGGAAACCCACGAGGTTGAGAAGGCGCCCCTATCTCCATGCCACATACGCTCACACCAGGGCTCGAAACCACAGCCGCAAGCCAGAGGTGGCCGGTCAGCTAGAGGTCGAAGCTCGGCACTCTAGACCACTAGGCCATTCCAATGCGACCTGCATCGATCGTATTACCACAAATGGCCTGTTAACGGGAACAGTTGGGGGGGATCTGAAATCAGGCGATGAAGGTGATCATACCTGCATCACAAATATTACTGCAAATTGTTCATGGTCATTTTTTAAGGAATTTAAGTTAGTCACTTGAATTTCCAAACTGGCCGCCCTGGTCCAAGATGATTTGAATGGTCGCTTTTTCCGTACAGAAGTTTGTACACTGAACCCATTGGGAGAATTTTATACGCCCCCATTTCCATATCGCCGCCAATTTCTATCCCAAACTATGACTCGTCCACAGTCGCGTCAACCACCAATACATTACAGCGTAAAAATATCATTTCGAGGCTAACATCAATGTTGCACATGAGGTCCCGCCAATGACGTCATTGGGCCCCGTATTTATGTGTTGCAGACGTAAGTTAAAATGTCCTAAAAAGTAATCTACTGTCATTGGACATTCCTTTATACGCCCACCTGTAGTATACCTGACGGTTTGAGACCCCTAGCCTGATAGAATGTCAGTAACCTACTTCCAGAAATAGATGGTGGCAGAGGAGCTGTAAGTGTGCCAGTTCTAAGTAAGTAGGGGGGAAACGGTGGATAAGTGGATAAGGCGCTGGTTCGCTAGCCTGGAGGTCGAGTGTTCCATCCCTGCATTGGCAGAGAAAGTTCATCTCGATTTTCCTGCGTGATTTCCCCTTGTCAGTGATGCAGAAGGAGGGCCTGATAAGGACAGCTGCCTAGTCGTTCGGATGGGACGAAAAACCGAGGTCCCATGTACAAATTGGAGTGCACGTAAAAGATCCCTTGGCAGTTGGAATTCGATATAAGAGTAGGCCGTAGCGCCGCTGCCCGGGCAAAAAATTCCCTCATAGCACACTGTATGGCGTATGCCCGTCTTCAATTAGCCCAGGTTAGGTGCTTAAGCGCAGGACGTTAAACCCCATTTCATTCATTCATTCTAAGTAAGTAGAATCTAGCCAAATAATTAATTAGCCCAACTCTATACAGTGTCTTTAACTCCTGAAAAAATTAAGAAGATAAGAGCACTTGCAAATGAATGAATGAATGAATGAAATGGGGTTTAACGTCCTACGCTTAAGCACCTTACCTGGGCTAATTGAAGACGGACAAACGCCACAGTGTGCAATGAGGGAAATTTTGCCCGGGCAGCGGCGCTACGGCCTACTCTTATATCGAATTCCAACTGCCAAGGGATCTTTTACGTGCACTCCAATTTGTACACGGGACCTCGGTTTTTCGTCACATCCGAACGACTATCCTAGGCAGCTGTCCTTCACTTGCAAATGATCCTCTGCTTACTTCGTACTTCACTATTCGTAATATTGCTTCTTTCATTGGTCTGTCCGTTCGGATCTTTGAGCCTGTCCAATTGTCGCTTTCAGCCTGTCCATTTAAATCTTTGGGCCTGTCCAATTGTCGCTTTCAGCCTGTCCATTTAAATCTTTGGGCCTGTCCAATTGTCGCTTTCAGCCTGTCCATTTAAATCTTTGGGCCTGTCCAATTGTCGCTTTTAGCCTGTCCATCCGTATCTTCCAGATTGTCCATTCAGCCGAGAGCTATAACTCAGTACGTTTAATACGCAAGCTTACGGTGACGTTGTACCCAAACAGTAAAACGTGAACTTTGAGCCCCATATTGATCGTTATTTTCTGTTATAACCCTCTCCAGAAAATTATATTGGACTTTGATTTATATATATATATATACATGATGAAATATGAAAGAACTTAACCTCTAGATATATAACTATTTAGAGAGACGAGGGGTGGGAAATGTTCACTCTACACTAACCAGGTCATTTCGGGACTAACATATGGTTTAATTTTATCAAAATAATTCGTTTGCATGTTGGGGTCTTTAGCAGTGGGAGGAAACCAGAGGACCCGGAGAAAACCCACAAGGTTGGACACCGACCGTTCTTCATGTCACCCCCTATAATAAATGTAATGGGTTTAACGTCCTACTGTTCTGGGGCCTGTTTCACAAAATTTTAACTAAGATAAAATCCGATTTTAGTAATTCGATTGGATAGTATTAGATTGATTTTAGCCAATCAGATTTGAGTATGTACTAAAATTTGGATTTTATCTTAAGTTAAAATTCCGTGAAACAGGCCCCTGCTCCGACTGGGCTAATGGGGAGAGGCATATGTCCGGACTGCGGCGGTACACGAGACCTCGGCTTTCGGCCCATCCGTAAGACTAGACAGCTGTCCTTGTCAGGCCCACCAACCCGCACCACAGAGTACGATAATAAACACGGTTTAGGTAGATATTATTAAAACCATATTAAACAATATCAAAAGGGATACATATATCTATAGTATATGTGTACACGGGACCTCGTTTTTCATACCATCCGAACGACTAGACAGCCTGTCCTTGTCAGGCCCCCCATACGGTACAATAAGGTACACGGTGTAGGCAGATAACACTATGACCGTATTAAACTATATCAAAGGAGATACATCTATAGCCTAGTATTGAATATAGTATGAAAGTACACTAGACCTCGGTTTTCATACCAGCCGAACGACTAGACAGCCTGTCCTTGTCAGACCCCCAACGATAAGGTACAAGGTGTTAAACCATATCAAAAGAGATACATCTATAGTCTAGTACTGAATATATACGTTACTAACCACACAAAACTAACTTGTCAATAATACAATACTTGTCGGTAAACATACACTACGGGTCGCGTTATACATAAAACGCATAGTCATAATACACAGCATGGTATAGATATAGTCCAGCCCGGTACATAGTCCAAGTGGGCCTTTAAAGCCCCAATACCACTCTTGCTGTAACTGATTAATATGTTCCAATCTTTATTCTGGACAACAAATTGTACTATTTTACAATATTTCACTTAAAAAATGATACAAATTTCATCTTGACACACCTAATTTTAAAAATTGGAAAAATTCAACTACATGCTGTAAAATGGTTTGAAAAGCCTTACGTAAGCACTTTCAAATGCAACTTGGATTTAAACATATTTTCGAACCCTCTGGACAAGTAAGATAGGTTGTAATGGATAATTTACACAATAGGTAGGACACCTAAACATCTAATAGTTAGAATAAGGCTAATATTTTTCTGGACCTGTCAAGCCAGCAAGAGTGTTATTGTCCCTTTAACATTGCAATAGTCTTTAACGTATTCGTGGACACCACGTCAGTTTTTTCAGAGATCTTGATCAGCTAGGCCGCGACAGATAGAAGACCGTCGGTGGTAAATCTATATATAGACAGGCGAGGAAATAATTGTTTGATCATTCAGGATGCCACTCAAGTACAAGTTTCACTGGTTCAAGGATGTGCGTGCTCGCGGAGAGTTTCCCAGATTGGTGTTCGTGGCTGCTGGGGTTAATTATGAACCTGTTTTAGTGGATCGACATGGGCCAGAGTGGGACGCCAAAAAACCAAGTAAGTTCAACGGTTGTTGATGATATCTCGTGAAGGTTTACGAGAGAGAGAGAGAAAGAAAGAGAGAGAAAGAGAGAGAGAGGAAGAGAGAGAGAGAGAGAAAGAGAGAGAGAGAGAGAAGAGAGTGAGAGAGAGGAAGATAGAGAGAGGGAGAGAGAGAGGAAGATAGAGAGAGAGAGAGTGTGAGAGAGAGAGGAAAAGAGAGAGAGAGAGGGGGAGTGAGAAATGGGGTTTAACGTCCACTCGACACAAACTAGGTCATTTCGGAACTAACATATAGTTTAATTATTTTTCATAATTCGCTTGCGCGTAGGCGTCTTTAGTACTCTCTCTCTCTCTCTCTCTCTCCCTCTCTTCCTCTCTCTCTCTCTCTTCCTCTCTCTCTCTCTCACACTCTCTCTCTCTATCTCTCTCTCTCTCTCTCTCTCTATCTTCCTCTCTCTCTCTCTCTCTCTTGAGTTACCCTGTTGTAACGAGGACACCGTGTTTTATTTACCGCTAAAGAATTATCGAAGTTTAAATCAGTCACGGTGCATTCAATCATCATAACTTATGCAGCGATCGCCCTTCAAAATATCATTTCTAATCTTTTGTGTAATCTTGATACGATTGAAACGCTAGGTATGTATTTCTATAGACTCGCGTGAAGAGTAAAAAATAACATTTTTAATCTTTTGTGTAAATTTGATACGATTGAAACGCTAGGTGTGTATTTCTATAGACTCGCGTGAAGAGTAAAAATTGTTAGTTGACATATTTACTGTCAATTGAATTGTTGATTTGATTCATTGACTGGGGCCGGCGATATTACATAGTCAGACGTATATTGTTAAAGTTGGGTTATTCCATTGACTAGGGACTATAACGCTTCTGGTCGACATCAAATGAAATGGAGTTTAACGTCCCAATGAAGACGGATTTGTGACATACAGTAGTGTGTGCTATGAGGGGTATTTTGCCGAATATCGACGCTACGACCCACTTTAATATCCCACGTGCATATGAATGTGTACACGGTACCTCAGACTTTCATTACATCGAAAAGTGGGCGTGGACGTAAAAGAACCCTTGGCAATTAAAATAATTCTATACAAAAAAAGGCGGTAGTGCAATTGTCCTGGCAAAATTTCTCTCATAACGCACTGTATGGTGTATACCCGTCTTTATTACCCCAGTTCGGGGCAGAAAAATAGGACTTAAAACCCCATTTCATTTCGTTTTGGTCCATATCCCATTCTGAACACAGACCATAACTGTGATATATATAGAGAGAAATGGGGTTTAATGTCCACTCAACACAACTAGGTCATTTCGGGACTAACATATGGTTTTAATTTTATTTCAATAATTCGCTTGCGCGTAGGGGTCTTTAGCAGTGGGAGGAAACCGGAGTGCCCGAAGGAAACCAACGAGGTTGAGAAGGCGCCCCTATCTCCATGCCACATACGCTCACACCAGGGCGCGAAACCACAACCGCAAGCCAGAGGTGACCGACCAGCTAGAAGTTGAAGCGCGGCACTCTAACTAGGACGATATTTTTAAACTTTCAACTATATCATATAGTTACCGTCCCAGATATATTATAATGGAGGGGTCTCGAGTGATATTTTTACTGGAAATCGAAAATAAACGAAGTACATTTTTTAAAAGGTTTATCAGATTTATCGGCCGTCTTTGACACGGCGAGTTATCCCCCTCCCGCAGTCAGAGCAGTAATACGTTAAACCCCGTTTCATTTTGACACGACGAGTTATCCCCCTCCCCCAGTCAGAGCAGTAATACGTTAAACCCCGTTTCATTTTGACACGACGAGTTATCTCCCCCCCCCCCCCCAGTGAGAGCAGTAAACGTTAAACCCCGTTTCATTTTGACACGACGAGTTATCCCCCCCCCCGTCAGAGCTGTAATACGTTAAACCCCGTTTCATTTTGACACGACGAGTCCTTCCAATTTTCAATAATACTTCATTTTAAATTCGGTATTAGCGCACACTGAATGTATTTTAGTTAATTGTTAATCGTCGACTGAATTCTTTTTTAGCATCTGGTGTTCCTCAAGGTTCTGTTCTTGGTCTTATTTTATTTTTTTTAGCATCTGGTGTTCCTCAAGGTTCTGTTCTTGGTCTTATTTTATTTACGCTTAATACTTATAGGCACTTTAATAAACATCACATGAACAGTCCATATGCTGATTACACTATTTTGCCTGATTACACTATTTTCCCTATACCATTTTCTTAGGACTTCGAATTTTGTCTAAAGGTTTGGATTGTTCGTACTTGGTTTTATTTCATCGTAATGTTATTAACACGGTGAACGTATGCTGATAACACTATTTTGCCATATTACACTATTTTGCCTATACCGTTTTTTTAGAACTTCGAATTTTGTCCAATGGCTTGGATTGTTCGTACTTGGTTTTATTTTATTTATATTGTCCATCTTCATTCAATTTAATAAAACTTCCCCTTGCGAATTGTATTAACGAAATTGTGAAATACATGTCAAAGAACATCCTAAAGCTGACTGATGATAAATCTGAATATTTGTAATTATGTCCAAGATATCTATATAAGCCAGTATGATAACCTCCCTGTTTTAATTAGTAACTGTTTTTTTTTTTAATTCTCCTCATTCAGCTCTTTATATCGGCGTTTTTTTTTTATATTGCGTGCTTTTCGAAAC